>JAANBA010000007.1:0-366636 GCA_014621435.1 Neopestalotiopsis clavispora
TGGACCGCGAGGCCTCCGTCGACGACCCGCGCGGCCGCAGCGTCAGCGTCAAGATCCGCGTGCACAAGGACCTCCGCCGCACCATGGACTTTATCACCACGGTGCTGGGTGACGCTCAGAATCGCAACATCGACTGGCTGACCATCCACCCGCGCACGCGCAGCACGCCGTCCCGGACGCCCATTAGCGTCGAGGCCCTCGAGATCCTGACGGAAAAGTACGGCCGCGATGTCCCCATTCTCGTCAGCGGCGATGTCTTCACCCTCAGCACCCTGCCCTACACCTCGCACCTGGTCGACCCTGCCCCGACTTTTACCACAACAGTGCACGCATCCGAGGCGGGCGAGATGCACAAGCACCAGCAGACAACCACTAGGCCTAATTTACCCAATCTGCGTGGCCTCATGTCGGCGCGCGCTCTGCTGGCAAATCCAGCCCTTTTTGCCGGGCATGAGACGTGCCCCTGGGAGGCCGTAGATGTGTTTCTGGAAAAGGTCGCCAGGGCGCCATTACCGCTCAAGCTGGCCGTCCACCATCTAGGCGAAATGACAGGACCCGGGTATGGACCCGATAAAAAGGCACTACTAGGCAAAAAGGAAAGAATGAAATTGGTGGAATGCTCGAACTGGATCGACGTTTTAGATACTCTTGAGGAGTTGCGACGGAGTAAAGAATGACCAAGTCATATTCAGACCAAGGAAGAACAGAAAAAAAAAAAAAAAAAAACATTTCTTTCAAGATGCTGCCATACACCACGAGTTGACGAGGGATTCTAGCAGAACCTCTTTTCGTAAAAAATATTATTGACATACAAACAGGGTGGTCTATCTCGCAAGAACTCTTTCATATGCATCGAACCACCTCGATGCTTGAGAACCTAACCTGGAATTGCAAGACTGCAAACGATCTCCTTCCAATTGGTATCTTGCGCTGAACCCCGAGTACTGAATGAGAACTGGACTGTGCTGTGAAAATGCTAGATTGGAAATTACCCTTAAAACTCCAGATCCGTGCCTTGATGCCTTGAGGCACCCTTGGACCGAAGTTTATCGCCTCAACGCCGGTGAATCATTTCCAACTCCCCTAAGTGTATACACGAATGCTGATCAAGTGGTATTATCCCCTACTCGCCCAATTTTCGGCGATTATTTCGTGGTCTCTCTTGTGCAGATACTGCCGCGAGGTGTCGTAGTTTATTTACACACACCGGTAACCATACCGATGCTGCTGTGTTTTGTGTAATGTGTTGTTGGTGAGAACAATGTATGTTGATTCCCCGAAGAGCCTCGCAGATTCAATGATGCAATGGAATATGTCAAGGGCGAGGACCCTTCTGCAGGAGACATTGTTTTGCTCGAGGGCGATAACGCTTTTGAACTGACAGACTCTGTACAAGGCGATTGCTCTCTTGAAAGAGTCCTCGAGGACGATGATTGTGGTGTTCCGTTAAAGTTCTACTCTTCAACCTCTCCCTCATCGTCACTGCTCATGCGTTGCCGCTTCTGCTCCTGTGACTCAGACATTTGCACATCGAGCTCACGGCGCTTCCTAGGGCTTCCCGGATCGTTGCCGTTCAGAGGATGCACAGCTGGAATGTTCGCAGCTTCTTTCAAAGCTGCATCTGAGTCCCCGGGTGCTTGAGAAGCCTCCTCGACGGCGGCAGACACAGCGTCGCGACTTTCAGTACCATTGGGTCTCCCTTTGGGACTTTGCGTGTCGCGGTCTGCGAGCGGCGTAGGGTTGCTGCTTGAACCTTCCCCGGCCTTACGAGAATGTTCGAGCTTGAACTCGGGGCTTCCTTGGTAGGGATTCTCCTTATCAGGCTTCTTCAGAGGATTCTCAACGTAGAATGCGCGGAGGACTTCGACGGCTTGGCAAATCTTTTCCTCGTTGGCGTTCAAATGTGTCCACCAGGTCTTGCCCTTAATATCATCAATCTGCTCCTTGGCATAAATGCTGCTAAAGTAAATGCTAGCAATGGCAATACTGCGGGCATCCATGAGAAGCGGAAGAAGGGTCAGGCAAGAGTCATTCAAGAATGCCCAAGCAGCATGCCTCAGGCTCTTGTTGTGGATGCAGCCAATAGCTTCAAGGGCCTTGTAGAGCTGCGAGTAGGGGGCATCCACCATCAGGTCAAAGGTCAGCTTTTCGAGCATGATTTCCTCGTTGTGCAGAATACTATCCCGCCAACGCCAGTACTCTTTTGATTGCTCGTCGATGATCAGCTTGGCATTCTTTTGAGCGACACGGGCGACGGCGATAATGATGTCTTTGGTTTTACGACAGTTCTCCTCGGTCTTGTTCGCTAGAAATAGGGCGGTTGCTGCAATGTTCTAAAAGAGGAATCGTTACGTTAGTTGTATGTCAGATTGAACGAGAAATCGGTAGTTACTCACGTAGTGATGAATACCACCCCTCTCCTCTGCCATACTCATACGCATGTAAAATCGATGAAAGTATACACCTGCGACATACAATGTGGTCTGAGGGAGTTGGAGAAGAGTGCCCGCTTGATAAATAAAGTTGACACCCTTGGCTCGTCGAAGTCTCTCCTCTGCCGGTTGCATGCCCTCCAGAATGCTCGGAGCGCTCACAACTTCATCCTCGGTAAAGAACCACTGCTTCTCGGCCATCTTGGCCGGATCCGTCGCCGTTCGCGGTGTTGACTGACCACCGGTGCGCTGCGACGAGCTTTGGCGCGGCGAGGAAGTCCGGGTAGAGTATGGTACATGGGTAGGAGGTGACGGGGCAGCAGGTGGTACGTCGCGTCGCTTCGCGGGCGACTTGGAGGGCCGGCTGGAATGCGAGCTGGTGTTCACAGACCTTGTCGGCGGCTGGTAGCCCTCGCGTCCGGGCGGTCGGTATCGATCAATGCTGGCCATGGTACCTGCGGGCGCGGCGTGTTTCTGGACTGGCCGACGATTCAGGAGCGACCAAGTACTTTGTTGAGCGTGTGAGGGCGGTTGGCGGCTCGTGTCTCAGCGCGCGCGAGCTTGAAAGTCATTGGTTTGTTGAAGAGCGACCTGGGCGACTGCAAAGGCAAGAAGTGTGTAAAAGCCAGACGGAGCGAGGGGTTGTCTGGCTGAACAACACCAAAAATCGAACAGATCTTTTTATCCTAGGGCCATTCTCTGGGTCGACGACGTCGTGCTTTCGTTGGACCCTTCATGGCAGTGGGTCTTTCTTCGCCTCTCATTCTTTCCCATCGGTTGGCGCCAGTGTGGCGGGCAACCGCGATTGAGGTGCTATGGGTCCGTGCTCGCTTATCGGACTAGGGAGTGGGGCCCACCGGACTCTGGCACTAGGAACCATGCAGCCATGCAACTAACATTGAACCCTTATGAGCAGATCGATTTGATCTTGTCCCTTTGTTGAAGGCTAGGCTGGACTTTGAAGTCTTGCATCACGGCAAAAGGTGTCAACAGTATACACACCAGCCCCATGTATTTGGTATCTCATGCATAGTCTTTTATTTCTAATATTGGGTATCTACTACAGAGGCTCACCATCATTCCGTCCCCATAGTTTGACTGTGCGATCATGTCCACCACTTACAATCCATTTGGCGTCTCGGCTTATATCCACACTGGCAACTGGACCCGTGTGCCCGTCGAGCGTTGAGATGAGTGACCAATCATCCGCAGAAAATACCTTGACCTGCTTGTCGAATCCTGCCGTTACAAAAATGGTGCTCGTCTTCCTCGGCTGGCGTGCGCCCTTATCGTCCAGACCTGGCGTGACTGTGCCCATCAGAGGATCGTCGAGTCCTTTGTACCACCGGAGATCTGCTACTGCGCTTGTATGGGCTCCAATTCCGCCCGTCCTTGCTACCTTTCTCACGTCCCAACATTTAACCCATCCATCGGCTGAACCTGTCAACAGTCGATGTCCGTCGGAGCTCCAGTCGAGACCGTAGATTGGTTTGCTGTGTCCGTCTAAATGTCCATCCAAGATCATGATGGTCCTGCCAGTACGGAGATCCCAGACTCGGCCAATATTGTCCTGACCCGCACTTGCCAGTAACGAACCATCAGTGTTGAAGCTTACAGCAAAGACACCCTTGGCGTGGCCTTCCTGGAGTAAAAGCTCTTGGCTAGTCTGTACATCCCATAACCTCCACGTTGTGTCCTCACTGGCGCTGGCCAAGTACCGACCCGATGGGTGGAACTCTACTCTGCACACCCGCTGTGCGTGCCCTTGTAGTGTTGATAATGGCGTGTCTTTTGTCAAACTCCAAAGATTGACCTGGCCTTCTGCACCTCCAGAAGCCAGGTTGACCGAGTCTTGACTGACACCTGCCTCTGGTAAAGTTGCGCCTGGAAACCAGCTTATTCCGCCAATCTTGTTTGTGTGGCCCCGTAGTGTGGCTTTCTCTTCCATGCTAGGGATTTCGATGAGCTTGATACCACCGCCCCAGTTACCGGCTGCAACCAGGTTTCCATTTGGTGCTATCCGGGTCATGCTAACATGTCTGTCGCCGGCTGTCTGACTGCCTTGTAACTCAAAGGGCTTTATGCGCTCTCTAATTTCTTTCCGAAATTTGACATGGGTCCGCAATTGAATCGTGCTGTCCTCTTTCAAGCTTTCTAGACGCCTCTTTGAGCGCGGCAGCGAGAATCTCGCAATATCTTGTCTGGCGCGCAGGAGCTCATCGCTTCCCTGTGTGTAGAACTCCTCCTCCTGGTCTTCGGCATCGTCCTCGTCCTCGGGGGCGTCCTCCATATCCACATCGGCGCTCTCACCGGCCGCGGCCGCCTTTTCTACCTGCACCGTCATGAGCTCGCGCAATCTGTCTCGTCGATCCGCGGGGCCCTCGCCAAAGAGCGTGACAGGCTCACCCATCTCACGCAGCTTTGCCCGCACGCGTCCATCGTCGGTCGGGACTGCTATGCTCGCAGCCAAGCGCTTGCGGTCGAACTGAGAAAGAATGGCCGAGGCCTTTTCCGGCGCGATGCCGGCAGTCGCAGAGGGCAGATCGTAGTCATGGTCGGTGGGAAGCTCGTCCAGGCTGAGGCCCCGGGGCTGACGAAAAGTTAGTGGCAATTTTCTCGAGCAGAGCAACATACGTATTTGAATTGACTGACCTCTTGGGCATCCTCGACATACGCTTGCCGCGACGGGTGCATCATCTTGACGGTGTGTTTAAAAAAGAGTGATTGAGTGGAAAGTGCAAAGCTTGGGCTTGTCCTTGGAAGCCAAATGGGTGACATGAAAGCTCAGCGGCCGTCCAGGCAAGCTCCCAAATTTTAGTGGGGAAACAAGTACCTACGTACCTAGCCTATACATTCCTTGCGAGTCAGGAATATTTCATGTCAGAAACGGCTATTATAATATTAAATACCTTTGAATCATTTTAATGTAATATTTTATTTCACTTACTGGATACTATCAGTAATGATTACGACTTTCCTTCCTCATACAATCAGATGGTATCTGATGTAAATTTAATCTGATCAAGAAGCCAGTCCATCAAGATCAGCCAGTGCCGCAAACGCAAACCTCTTGAGGCTTGAACATGGGTGACGAAATCTTGAGATGGAACGAGTGTGAGGGGGAGGAAGAAAATATGGTTGGCCCAGAGGCTTATTTTATTATTCCAGTGCAAACGGTTGATATGGCGACATAATGCACTCAAGTTTCAGGAACTGGGAAGTGACTGAAAATAACTCTGGCAGCTTAGCTGAGTTAGAAACGATCCCAGTTTCTATCACCAAAAAAGAAAAAGCTGTGGGAACGGAGACCCTTGGTTCAATCCTTGGGTAATCTTCAATCCTTGGCTTTTTGTTGGACACTCTCTTAATTTCGACTTTCTGCCCCGTCTCCTGATTCTTAAAGAGCATAATAACCGATCGTATTCCGATTTTTTTACATTCTGTCGTACCAGTTCTGGCCACATATGAAAGAAGTCTGAACATCTTAGCGAAAGAACGCATCCCGGGATAATCATAAGAGGTTTTGTACGGAAGTCTCGAATCATTGGAAAGTGATGCACCCACTCAGTGTTAAGAGCTGTCAAACAGGATATACCTGACTTGCTTTAACCGAGGGTCCGTCGTAAATCGACGAATGAATTCAAGTAAACAAACTTGGCTGCTTTGATACCTTTGGAGTAGGAGCGGCGTATTTAACATGATATGTAAAACTACAAAGATTCATCAACGCACGCTATGATGGATATATACTTGGGATACATCTGTACACCGGAAGATCTAACAAGACCTACGTCGGATTGACCGCGCTAACAAATTACCCTCTATCGTGGTATATAAGATTAGGTAGACGTCTGAAGCTTTTAATAACTAAATTCAACCAAGTTCTCCTGCATAGCTAGGTACATTTCTCAAGGAATGCTTGGCGGACTTGGGATATCTCATTGATGCTTTTACTCAAAAACCTCGAATCCAACCAAGTCAGGCCCCGGGTTGCTCCCTACAGCTGCAAACACGACCTGGTTGTCGTCGCCGGCGGCAAAGCCATCAACCTCGATCAACAGTCGCCCCGTGTCGGACCAGTCACCTCCGCTGATGGGGAACGCCCACCTCTTGGCCTGCTCGCCGTTGACGCTGATGGTCAGGTTTCTCGTATTGTCACCCCAGTCCCACGCGGTGGCGAGGGCGATATCGTAATTGATAAAGTCGACACCGAGCAGTTTTGTCCCCGCCGTCGAGGCCGAAACGGAGGAAACGGTCAGGGAGCTCGATGTGCCCGGGTACAGGTCGCCCACCTTTTGCCCAGTGGGAGCGCAGGTGTTGGCCGAGCACGACACCACGGCGGCTTGGCCGGCCAGAGCCCCAGAGACGGCGCTGTAGTATCCTGCAGACTTTGGAGTCGAGGTCGAGGAGGCAATGTTGGAGAGGACCAGGATCTTGAGCTCATGGCCTGCTAAGTCAAATGACTGAGATCCTGACAGACTTCCCAGGTCCGAGGCAGCCCAGACATCTCGCACATCCGCTGAGGCTACCCCGAGAACGGAAGCCAGATCGACACTAATGGTTTGAGAGTTGTTCCTCCAGTTTGAAATGCCGAGTACAATGCGGGAATCTGACAGATTTCCTGCCCACAAATCGTATTCTTCTTCAGTGTATCGCCGTGTTAACTTGACGGGTTCGCCCAGAGAGTCTTGATTAATGGCAATGACTTCGGTATTAGAAAGAATATCCAACGAGTCTTGGGGCGTGATCGTCGTGTCGAGAGCGGCTCCAATGCCCAAAGGTGACTTGTTGATAGCCCACAAGCCAAAGTGGAACCGCTCTTCCTCGAGAGAAAGGGCCTTGAGACCAACACTACACGTTCGTTAGCTTTTATATGTCACACGTGGAGATTTCTTGCTCAATGTGTCACGTACATCAACATGTCCATATCGGCATATGCACCAACGGTGGTGTACTTGGCGTATGGGACCACCTCGTTTGTGATGCGCCAAATGCTCCGCCATGCATTGTAAATATCATTGCTGATTCTCCAAGAGTTGCCGATAGCAGATGCCCTTTCATGGTATGTTAGTTCCTAGGAGCCTCTGGGAAAAGCCAACAGAAACAGATAGCTTACCATGCACCAACGTCTTGACCGACGCCCCATTGACAAACAAAATAGTTGATGTCACGATCGACGGCATCGAGGGCGGCGGCCATGGTCTGGAAACGCGCTGGAGAACCTGATTCCGCTGAGTCATAATCTGCCATAGTGACATTGTCGACTGGGTAGCAATTATCGTATCTTGTGAATGGTTAGTTATCGCTCAGGCATTGCTGGATAGCTATGAACAACTCACTTTAACGAGTCGCCACCCCAGCCGGCAAAGGTTTCTGCATCAATCTCCTCGTATCCTGGCGGTAATCAGCTCGACTATTCTTCTTGTTAATTGTCAAATCAGGTCTCATACCAAGACTGGCTGGAAGATCAGTGCTACCGCACTGCAAGTAGCCTCCACCCGAGTACAATCCATACTTGAGACCAAGACCATGGATGAACTCGCCCAGCGCCACGGGACCTGAAGGAAACAGCGTCTCGTTGAATTGAATCCTGCCCTCGGCGTCGCGGTCGCGAGCGGGCCATCCACAGTCAGTGGTGACATAGTTGTACCCAACGGCAGCAAGACCCAAATCAACAAGTCCCTGCGCGTTGGTCTTAATGATATCCTCGGTCGGGCTGCACCCATAGTGGTTGTAGCTGTTCCAGCCCATGGGAGGTGTCGAGGTTCTGGCATTGACTGCACTGGCCGTTGGCAGCCAAGCCATTGCCGCGGTGAGCCATGCGACTCTGTCTGACCTTGAGGACGTCATTTCGGAAATGGGTATCGTGCTCTGGATGATCCAGACAAAGGTCACCACGACAGGACCATGGGCACCCTTCTTTTATATGCCACCACCGGAACGTGCCATCACCATTCCGGTGGACTGACTCCCCTCAACACATGCAAGAGAATTCAACCTTGGCCGGTCACGTCGCATCGCACCCCACAAGACTCCAAGTTTTGCGCAAAGGGGAACTTTGCACAAGCCGGCTCTTGGTTTCTCCATCCAGTCGCGAACGGGCGGCCTTAATGTAGGTACTAATACAGGGCCACGAGCAAGTGATGCCGATCGTAAGGTATGCGGGGAAACCTGGTCACTATAGCTTCTGTAACCCCACAGATATCTACCACTTCGGTATGAAAGCCGACCCGAACCTCGTATACAACGGTTCAGAGCTAAGCGGGCCTATCAGGTACCACTTGTGCGGAAATGCGGTATGCTCACCCCCAATGACGCGTCCACTCATAGCCGCCAGTCGACCTGGATCCAGATGCCATACTACGGAGCGGCTATTGCTAAAGACAATATTGTTTATTCCGCGTCACGACACGGGAATTTTAAGTATCTTCGATGTAACAATCCGCAGCTCGAGGCATCTTTTGCGATCGTGGCATAATTCGTGTCTGTTGGCCTGTAAAATAGACCTGCAAGGTGATAGTTCGTTACTGACTACGCGAGACTTGTATAGTAAATTCTGTTATATATTTCAACTCTAGGCCCACGGTGTGTTATGTTGCCATATACTCTAAGCATCTATGTTCATTGTACAGACCATTAATATCTACTCGAATCGTGCTTTTGAATGATGCATCCCTTCATGTCGTTCTCATTTCGTACGACACATTACAGTTTCAGGCGCTCGTTTGTTATTGGGTCGCGTATATCTGATTGCTGATCAGTATGCGATGCGTCCGTAACAATTTCCTCGCTGACGGAGTCTAAGTCGGTTGGTAACCAAATGACAGGAGCGGCAAACTCACCAATACCAGCGAGATACAGGTAGTTGTCAAACACCCCGAGGTTGACCAGTCGAGCTCGGTATACAGGTGCAAGACTCGTCTGCGTGGTCAGGGACTCCAGCAGTACGTTCCGGTTACGATCGTCGCATTCGTAGGCAATCCTCCTGGCATCCATGATGTGTCACGCTTTGCAAGCCATGACGAGCCAGTGCGCAAACATTTGTCTCGTCGCGGCGGGTAGGTCGACTTCCGAGCCAGAGTTCCGCCTCTTGCGTCTCGTCCAAGCCTCTGCTCGTCTTTGGTCGATCTTGGGGACATCTCTCTTGGCACCCTGCCGCAGAAACTCGTGCATCTCTGTCGCGGGAACGTCCGGGGCTTTGCTCCGATCAATGGGCAGCCCGCACAAGTGCTCGATAAAGTCCTTGGTGACGACGGGGGTCTCAACCGCGCCGGCTTCTCCATTGAGCTTCAAGATGGCCTCTACTTTCTTGCGCGCCTCAAGGTCCAGTTCGTCGCATTCGGTGCAGAGCGGACAGGAAAAGTCGGCGACATTGCGGGCCTCGACGCTGCTGCACTCGCCCAATGTGTTATTGTTGGCTTTGGCCTCTTCGCAGAGCACCGTTTCGAACCCATTTGCATTGGCAGCCTCAGGAATTGAGTGGCCAAACAGCGCACAGGTTTTATATGTGTTGACTAAATTGCACATAATGTCTGGAGCCTATTTGCTCTGTCTTGTAGGTCAATTATTTTGAATTCCTCGGAGTGTTCCCAATCTTTCTTTGTGCTCATGAATGTCCCAAAACGGGTCATTTGAGTCGGGCACTCATGACACCTTATAATGTATTCTCAATAGCATAATGTCTTTGTCTTCTGGCTGGCTTCTTCAGCAATCGTTTCAAAGAACACAAAGAAACTTGGTTCAGTGAACAACAAATACATTGTTGATTATGGTTAAAAGCCGACAAAGCGGGTTTGAGCGGCAAGACAGTCTCGCTGGCAAGCCAGAAAAGAGAGAGAGAAAAAAAGAAAAAAGAGAAAAAAAAGGTGTTGACAGATTCGCCGAGGCCTGTACGAGAGGAAGCCGTGTGTGACTCAGTTTACCTTGCGCTAACTGCCCGCGAAAGATATATTGCATGTTTTCTACGTAGAGTTTCATAGTCTGATCTTATTCCATTTCCCCGGAGCGATAGGTGATGTGACCAGAGCACGAGATCTGGGCACTCACTGAATGCCGGCTTCTTATAGTGGTTTGTCTTGAAAGAATATATTATCGGCTATTGTCTTGGACGAGTCTGACTCTATGCTGTAATTCGCCAAGCCGGATAATTCGTAGAATAAAAAAGTGCCTCCACCTGCCGTGGCCGATTTAGTCTTTTGACATCCCGAAGACGACGTTACTATTGGTCGATCCGAGTCTACCTCTTCTGAACGTCCATGTAGATAAAGCATGATGTCCCTCGAGTCGCGCGGTGCCAAATCCCCTGCCACAATGAGCGGAATCAATGCAGCGCTCACGTTCTGACTCCACATTCTAGAAGTAATCTCCCTGTTACACGCAATTGCAACGACTCAAGGATGAAGACTCCAAGCACTCTGGTGGTGCTGCTGTTGGCATGTCGTTCAGCACTTGCCCAGACACCGGCCGGCTTCACCCCAAGTGTCGCGGCTCATCTCGACGTTGTGTTCGGCACCAAAGTCGTGGATCCGCCAGGTACGCCATTAAGCAAATCAGGTAAATTATCATTTTTCCCATCTGGCCAAACGGCAGATCAATTGCTGATATGGCCCTCTTCAGACACCTCTAGGCAACCTAGCATTGGCACATCTGTGGCTCTCAATGGCTCGTACCTGTGGATGATGATTGGTATGTTTGAAACCTACCTTCTTCCTGAGTAATGGTCATTCTAACATGGCAATAGATCTTGATGCGTACGTGGCTTCTCCAATAAGAACCTGAAACTACTCGAGTATACCTTTGGCGCATGTGTTGTAGCGTTCTAATCATGGACTATCTAGATCGACGAACTTTGCGAATCCCCAACAAGGAAAACCAGCCACGTACTTGCACACGGTTCTTCGTGATTTCAAGTCCACCGGCCAAAAATCCAGCAACGGCAATTATAGCCTTACTACAACTGCAACAGGTCCAGTATCGTGGTTTGTAAGTCTTTAGTCTTCCCGAACCGAGCGATTCCTCGAGCTGTAACGTGGTGATTAATGTCAAGTTACTAATACTCGCCCTTCTCCCCCATAGGCCCCAGCACCTCCTGCCGAGAATCCTCCACACCCTCATCGCTACACCAACCTGCTCTGGGAGCAGCCTGCCAACTGGGTTATACCTCAAGAGGCAAACAGCCAGCTCCAAAATAAGAGAAGTGGTTTCAACGTCGCCGATTTTCAAAAGGCAGCCGGCTTGAGCGATCCAGTTTATGCCAACTACTTTAATGTCACTGGCTAGGAATCTTGGCTAGGAATCTTGAAGCATATGGTGGACTGGTGTTGAGTACAAGTCTGGCGAATAGTTACAACATACTACACAGTGCACACTGTGTTTATATGGGATGTAGGACGATTGCGACTCTTGGAAGTGTTGGTTGCATCAATGGAAGAGTGCGATTATCTGAGCTCAATCAAAATTTGACGTTTATATTGCAACGGATCGAATTCGGCGACACTTCATTTGAATTGTCTCAATACTGAAAAATGCTACAGCATGCTTAATCCTCCATGTTCATACCTAGCGCTCGTCCTTTCACCGTGGATGGTGGTGGCAACTGAAGGCCGCCCCACCCCCACATCAGCACTTGCCATTTCCAGCAACCTCTTAACGCCGGCCGAGCCCCGTAGGCAACCAGGCACCAGGCACTCACTCAATCGCATATCAGATTCGTCAACGTACTTTCTTTTTTTTTTATCTCTTTCTCCTCACTGCTCATTGCAATTCCCTCGACCGCGGGTGGATGCATTTGCGCCATCGACTAGCTCATTGAGCTCGCCAGTCCTTTTCATCAATCTCATCAGGCAACCAGCAGATTGAGCTCTGGCCCGCACCTGGCCAAGGTGCATGTGAGATGGATTATGGATGATGGGTTGAAACATTACATCCCGGCAGGATGCTTACGGATCTCGAGACACGACCTTGATCCATCAACCCAAGGCCCGGAAAGTCACAACGAAAAGGAATGGCAATCTTTCACGTTAAAGAGCGATGAATTGCAGAATGGCGTATCCAGTCTTGATATCGGTCTTCAAGCGTCTCTGCTAAAGGCGCAGCCACTATCCGCCTTTGCTGATTTACTCGACCACCGATGGATACGGCTCACAATTCTTGATGACATCGTCCGTGTCTACATCTTGCCTCAAGATGTACATCGTCGGACACAAGAAAAGGCCGGCGACATGAAATTGTCCAAAATGCTCGGTGCTCTATTGAAACAGCTAGATTACTCCCCGGCCACATGGAACGGCACTGCCGACTCTCTTCCGTGGAGCCACCCGGCGATCGATGCCAATGGTAATCGACCCATGGTCGAGGATATGTCTCTACTGGAGCGTTTCAACCGACTGCCTTCGCCTGCACCGCGACTTGATCTTGTTACACCAGATTCTTTCAATTCCATTGCCATGCAAGGCATTCTTGATAGCAAATTGGCTGGGCTACGTACTACACTTTATGCTCATCAAAGGCGTTCGGCTGCTGTCATGCTGCAACGTGAGGCTGAACCCGGGCGGGTGATAGATCCTCGGTTACGCCCTGCCGTCGACCAAAATCAGGATGCGTGGTACTACGATACTGATGCCGGCGTGGTACTTCGCGAACCACGTTACTATGACAGAGTGTCGGGTGGTATTCTTGCAGAGGAGATGGGCTTGGGCAAGACCCTCATCTGCTTGGCGCTCGTCTTGGCGACAAAAGACTTGCCAACGGAAGCACCTGATGCTTTGAATGTTGATATTCCCGTCAGATCCCGGACCGGCTCTTTACTTGGTAAGAATTTCAATAAGTGGTCTCGAATTCATGTCTTCCAAATCAATGAGCTGACGTGACGTAACCTCCTAGATATGACTGCGGCCGCCATGAATCGATACTCGTTCCCCTGGAAACGGTTTCTTGCGTCATTCACTTCTCAGCCAGGCCACTATGTCGAGAGCTGCGTCAGAGCCTTGGAGTCTGCAGAGAATAGTGCTTCTTATGAACTTCGAAATCCACTGATCGAAACTCGGAAATGCGGTCGCATTGCGCCTCCTGTGGCAGCGGTCGAAAAGATCCATCTGAGTCACGTCAGTCTCATCATTGTGCCAAACAATCTCGTCGTCCAGTGGCAACAGGAAATTGCTAAACACACTTCGATATTGAAAGTCCTTTCAATTGTTGCCCCTGTAGATGCGATTCCACCAGTCTCGATCTTGCTAGGTTATGACATACTCCTCTTTTCCCAAGGCAAGTTTGAGCATATGGAGAGAGCACGATTAAGTACACCTGGGCAAAGCCATTCCCCACTAGAGCGTATACGGTTCAAGAGATGCATCATTGATGAAGGCCACAAATTGGGGGCTTCTCGGAGTTCTGCTTGGAAAAGTGACCTGATGAGTCATCTCAGCAGGCTTCACATTGCCGCACGCTGGGCTATAACCGGAACACCATCACGAGGTTTGTATGGTGTTGGCATCAATGGTACATCCCAAAAAGCTACTGAGAGCGAGAAAACAAAGCCGCAAGAGCTGCAGGCAACGCATAAACAAGAGAGAGATGATCTGCAACGTATTGGTAATATCGCCACCAAGTTCTTGGGAGTTCGACCATGGTCAAATACAAGGGATGAAGTCGGTGATACACCCGCATCGTGGAACGTTTACGTCATGCAACCACAACATCACAACAAAAGTAGCGGGCGTCTGGACTGTCTGGAAGCTACACTGGAATCACTCATCATTCGAAACCGGTTATCGGACGTTAGCCAATTCCTCCCGCCATTGGAAGAGAAAATCGTCGTACTTGATGGTTCATTCCAGGACAAACTTGCACTCAACTTGTTCTCGATGATGATCATATTTAATTCCGTTCAGTCCCAACGTACAGATCAGGACTACTTTTTCCATCCCCGTCAGCGCAAAGCTCTTGATGAACTAGTCAGTAATCTCAAACAAGCAAGTTTCTTCGGCGGGGTGTTCTTTTCTGTCGAGGAGATACAGAAATCGCTAGACACTGCCAAGACCTTCCTGGAAGAGAAGAAGGTGCCCGTCGGTGAAGATGATCACAGCCTTATTCAAGAAGCCATAGCTTTGGGCGAACTTGCGATCAGCAACCAGCTAAAACTTGTTAGCAACCAGTACCATGCCATGCCCTTGTATATAGAGAATTTCCCAGGCGGCAACGGGAAATCATGGTCTCTGGACGATGTCGATACCCAGGCCGGTGATCCTGTCTGTACAGATGCGAGCTTGATACATCAGCTCCAAAAGTTCCTGAACCCCTGTTTGGACGCTCCAACGTCCCTCAAGGCAATGATTGACAATGGACAACTAGCACTACGAGGCGATGCTGCCAGGATGGAAGCAGCAAAAGTAGCCGCAGAAGCGAGTGATGACAAGTCTAGTCCAAATTCACAACCGTCGGCCTTGGCTGGGAACACCCCGAAAGGCGTTGACCACCACACAATCCGCAAGATAGCTTTGTCTGCGGAACAAGCATCATCTGATCTTTCTCCTGATGGTATTGCCAGCATCCAGATCGCCGAACCTTTGGCTAAGACCAGGATCATCTCGACTGTGTCGGCGAAACTGTCCTATTTGATTGACTCCATTGTCAAGTACCAAGACGAGGAGCAAATCATTATTTTCTACGAGAATGACAACGTAGCATGGTATTTGGCAGGAGCACTGGAAATTGTGAGTGTACTCAATCTTCACTTCGACATTACATGACTAACGTAATTCCAAGCTCCAAATACAACATCTCATCTATACACGAAAAGGTTTGGATGCCAAACGACGTGCGCAATATGTTAGCACTTTCACACACAATCCCAAGTTCCGTGTACTGCTCATGGATATCAGCCAGGCGGCTTTCGGTCTGGACATGCGCAGCGCCTCGCGCATCTACTTTATCAGTCCGGTGCTAAATCCTCAGGTCGAGGCCCAGGCCATTGGTCGTGCCCGTCGCATCAGTCAACAAAAGCCCGTAACTGTCGAAACGCTAGTATTGCGCGGCAGCATCGAGGAGGTCATGGTTGAGCGTCGCCGAAATATGACGCAAGCCGAACATCGCCGTGTCAAGGATATCTTGGACGACAAGCCCATGCACGACTGGGTACGAAACGCGCGCATCATGGCCATGCCCGAGAGTATTGCAGCAGACGATAGCGTCGCGCAGACGGCCAGGCTTCGGACGCCTCAATTCGTCTTTGGTCGCGGGTTTGGCCGGGAGTCGGATCCCGATGCGGATCTCATCATGGACAGCCCCACGACCATTTCCAGGGCCAAGATGGTAAATGCCCACGTGAATGGCGACGATGGCGAGGCCCAGCGTTTGTCACTGCCGTTTAAGCTGGCCGGCGGTCTGAAGAGGACAATATCTCGCTTGTCGACGCCGCTACCGGCAGAAGATGTGGCTCAACCCGCCGATCCCGCCAATGCACCTCCCAAGAAGAAAAAGAAGGCGGTCCGTGTTGCTTTTGCGGATGATGTGTAGTGAGCCAGCGGCCTCTTCTGTAATGGAATGTATGTTTGTTCTTGCCTTGTCTCAAAGCGAAAAGAGAATTGGTGATAGATATGTTCAGGCGTTGGTGCCATTGAACTAGGGTCGGACATGATAACAGTATAAAAAGGCATAAGATGGCTTCATACAAAACTCTTTTCAATAAGGGTCGTGGCATGATTCTGATGTTATATATTCAAGATTTCGAATTGTCCTTATGCTATGGAAGTACCACAAATCGCGGACTTTTTTCCTTTTGTACAGAAAACGCCTTGGAAAAACAAAAGTCCTTTCTGCCTCCAAGTCCACTCACGATTAACGCGGCTCGACTCCTGGCAATCTAGAATGCAGTAGTAGTAAAAAGTCTGGAAAATATCATAAATTCGTCACAATCCATTCCGCCTGTCCCAGTTTCGTCAAGATGGGCCTTTTAAATCTCATTGCTGGGATACTCGACCTTGGTAGTAGGCGAGAACTCCTCCTTGATGCTGCGGGCGCTGACGAAGCGGGTCAAAAAGTTCAAGCTGCCGGCCTTGTCGTTGGTGCCCGAGGCGCGGGCGCCGCCAAAGGGCTGCTGGCCGACGACGGCGCCCGTGCTCTTGCAGTTGATGTAAAAGTTGCCGGCGCTGTTGCGCAGGGCGTTCTCGGCGTAGACGACGGCGTTGCGGTCCGACGCGAAGACGGCGCCCGTGAGGCCGTACTCGCCCGTGCCGTCGACGGTCTTGCAAATGTCGGCAAAGGCCTTGGTCGCGTCCACCGACACGTCGTCGTAGACGTGGGCGACGAGCACGGGGCCGAACAGCTCGGTGGAGAAGAGCTTGTGGTTGGGCGTCTTGGCCTCGTAGACGGTCGGGTGGATAAAGTAGCCCTTGCTGCCGTCGTACTTGCCGCCGGCGAGGAGGGTGAGCTCGGAATCACTCTTGGCGGCGTCAATGACGCCCGATAGCTTGTTGAAGCTGGGCTTGTGGATGACCGGGCCGATAAAGTTCTCCGCGGCAAAGGGCTCGCCAATCTTGAGGGCCTCGATCTCGGCAACCATCTTGGCCTTGAACTGGGGCCAGACGGATTTGGGCACGTACAGGCGGCTGGTGGCGCTGCATTTTTGGCCCTGGTACTCGAAGGCGCCGCGAACGGTCTGGATGGCGGCATTGTCCACGTCGGCGCTGGGGTGGACGAGGTGGAAGTTCTTGCCGCCCGTCTCGCCCACGATGCGCGGGTAGCCGCGGTAGCGGCCCTCGGCGGTGCCTGGCCAATGGCACCGTACAGCTTGCGGAAGACGGAGGTGCTGCCCGTGTAGTGCAGGGCGGCGAACTCTTTGTGGGCCAGCACGGCCTGGGTGATCTCCTCGGGCGGGCCGGGGACGAACTGGATCACGTCCTTGGGCAGGCCGGCCTCGATCAGGATCTGGTACAGCAGCCAGTTGGAGGCAATGGCCGAGTCCGAGGGCTTCCAGACGACGACGTTGCCGAGCAGGGCGGGGGCGCCCGGCAGGTTGCCGGCAATGGCGGTGAAGTTGAAGGGCGAGACGGCGTAGACGAAGCCCTCGAGAGGTCGGTACTCGACGCGGTTCCAGACGCCCGAGGCGTGGTGGGCGGGCTGCTGGGAGTAGAGCTCCTCGGCAAAGGAGACGTTGAAGCGGAGGAAATCGCACAGCTCGGCGGCCGCGTCGATCTCGGCCTGCCATGCGTTCTTGCCCTGGCCGACCATGGTGGCGGCCATGATGTCGTAGCGGTACTTGCCCGCGATCAGGTCGGCGGCCTTGAGGAAGACGGCGGCGCGGTCGGCAAAGGGCAGGGCGGCCCAGGCCTCTCTGGCGGCGAGGGCCGATTCAATGGCCTGGTTGACATGCTCGGGGGTCGCAAGGGAGTAGGTGGCGACGGCCTGGGCGTGGTTGGAGGGGTTGAACTGTTGGGAGGTCTGAGATGTCTTGATCTGTTTTCAAGAGGTCAGTATTTGTTGTATCAAGCATTCAATCAGGTGAGAAGAACGTACCTCCTTGCCGCCAACAACAAGAGGGACCTCAAGGGGGAGCTTCTGCTGCAGAGTGTCGACAGCAGCGTATAGGCCCTTGCGTTGCTCGGAGCCCTTGGCATAGTGGTGCTATATCAGCGAAGTTAGCTGTCGCCCTTTTCACAATAATCGGCACCGAGAGACATACGTTGGGCTCGTTGAGAACCTTGGGAACCTTGAAGGTGGCCAGGTTGGATAGCCTGCCGGTGGTGCTCAGAGACCGTCTGGTGGTGAGAGATGCCTGAGCCGAGACGGCGGCGTGCCTCGAGACGGCACGGGCAGTGGTGGTTGCTGGCACACCTGCCTGGAAGACCCTCGACAGCGGCATCAAGCCATTGCCCTTGCGAACTGCGGCCATTGTGATTAATGTTGTTCTTTTTCTGCTGTTTTCCTCTGTTCTTCCGAAATGCAGGCTGCTTATCGGCTTGGTCCGCCCGGAATGGAATAAGAAGACGTTGAACGCTGTGCGAATGTTTCAAGACCAATGAAGGCGAACAAACACAAATTTGACTGCGAAAGAAAAAGAGGGTATATCCAAGAGTCACAAATTCTTCTAGATGCTCGCTTTCTGCTTGTCAACTCAACACGGGCGCTGCATGTGTCCTTCTTATGAAGCTTTCGACTGAGACCGCCGATAGCTCTGATAGCTACACCACTGATAGCTTGCTGCTCGCTTTGTCTCGGCTCACTGAGTCGGCAGCAGTGGGGTAATCCCCAATCGCAAGCTCCGCAATCGCCCCAGAATCAACGTCGTGATAGGCCAATGAGTTGCGATTGAATGGCTAATACCCCTGTCAGCCTGCGCTACCTTATGGTGGGGAGATGGGATAGGCAGGGGTCCTATTTGCTTATCCCTCCGCCGAACTGGGAGTTTTACATGGTGCTTGGTACCGATATCTTGCTGCTACGTAGTACGTATACTCAGGCCGATGTTCGGGGCTGTGGTTTTCCTTCTCGCCTGATTATCGCCAATTTGTTAGGAATTAGAGGCCGAATGTTTGGACATATACAAAGCCGGTCCATCGGTCTCGCGGCACACGGCATCAAGATCTATGGGCGGGCTCATTATTATTTCCCATGCCGCAAGAGCTATCCAGTGCGATCATGTGGTCATCAATCCTTACAAGTGTAAACGGCAAGCAGGCTCTGGCAAGATGCCGACGATTCTGCTGATAAAGAAGGGCTGGGGCGGTACGGTCCGCAGCCACTCAATTGCCATGCTTACAATAGAGTACTGTAGACAGATAGGCAGGAGGAGAGAGTTTCTGCTTTTCCCGTCAATTAAGGTTCGTGTTACCCACCCGCGTTGCATTCACCCGAACGGCAGTACATGAGCCGTGCTAGACACTTATCGCGCCGTGACGTGTCGCAGCAATGCAATACTTCCTGGCAAGTGAATGATCACGACTCAACACATTGCTCTGAAAGGCTTGACCCGATCATACACATCCTAGATGAGCAAATGGGTTGCAGCAATGAATAGTTGCACTATAGTCTCGAGGGACCCATTTTATAGTGGCTCCTGTTTTTGGTAATTCTATCCTGATGGCAGAGAGCCGAGCGGCGTCCGTCGGCAAGTGGGTCACTGGGCGAGTCCCATCATTTGCGGTTTCTCTTTGCCAATCTTGAGCCTCACAATGCCGAACGACAATTTTTGTTCTATGAGGCAATGACACTAAACCCTCGGTCTCTGGTCATCATCTCGGCTTTGTGCCAGATTGACCGTTTGGCCTCATTAATTACACAATACCATTGCTCACTCATTTACACATCGAAAGTAGATCCAGCTTGGCACTTGTGCTTGATTCTTTTTTTTTTTATCTTGCCTGTATTACAGAAATGACACTCTTCTAGACTCCACCATGAGAGACTATCAATGGTATAACAATCAGGAACTCTCTTCCCCCATCATTAGGTGGACTCAAAGTCCGGGTATTGCACGTTTCCTCCCACGATTTACTTCCTTTTGGACTCTCAAAAATCACATCATTCCCATATTCCCATCTCTAGTGACTGGCCGCCGTAGCGGCACCAGAGCCGGGTCGGGTTTCGGCCGAAGCAGCTCCCGTGGTACCGGGTCTCGCACTCGTTCCGGGTCTCGAGCCTCTACCGGGCAAGTGCAGACGGTGGTGGTGAGGAGCCGGGTACTTTTCTGGTTGGTGATCAAGCACAGGGATGGTCAAGCCATAAGGCTCCGTGTGGCCCTCGCGGTTGTGCTGGTCAATCTCGACACGAATACAGCAGTCCAACGATCCGTCATTGTTCTTGCCGTGCGTGGCAGGCGACGCAGCCTTGTGCTTCGTACCAGCTCCGGATTCGCCCTTGTGCAAGAAAGTATGACCATCCTTGCCTTCGAACTCGTTCTCAGCTGCTGGCGCAGCGTGTTCACCATCAGCACCATTGGTGACTCCGTTCACGGAGCCATTGGCGGCGACGCCGTGGTTGTTGGGCGAGTTCTCCGTCAAGATGGCATAGTTGCGACTTGGCATCGTGACATGGTTGGAGTTCATCGTCTTGTTGCTGTCACCTGGATCCTTGTCGAATAGATTCATGAGCGTCTCATCCGTATCGGCGTTGAGGTGGTGAATCTTATTTCGCTTTGCCAACAGATTGGCAATGGCAGCAGGCGGAGGCTTATTCACAATGGCGGAAGAAACCACATTGACCATGTAACGATGATCGTGAACCGCGGGGATCTTTAGTTCGGGGTTCGAGTAGAATCGTCCCAAAGCGGCAAGATGGACGTCACCACCCAGAATGGTAATTCTGATGGAGAACTCGGAGCAGATTGTCTGAAGGCGCTCGACGAATGCGTTGCGCTCCTTCTTATGAGTCTTGGCTGTGTAGTGGTCATCAAGATCATCCAGCAAATCGACACTGCCGTCAAAGTGGTTGAACAGGCCACCACCAAAGCCGAATCTTCGGTTCAGGAACTTCATGGGAGCAATCAGAGGGCTAGAAAAGACATTCTCCAGCCAAGTCAGGCGCTATTTCTCAAGTCAGTAAAAAGGCGGATATCATATGTGCAGGACCACTACTTACAGGATAGGCGATTGGGATACCGAGCAGCAGAATCATGTGCTTGTATGGGCTACCCGACTGTTGCGCGGCACCAAGCTCCCTCCGCAGACGGTCGAAAATCAAGTCGTACGTCTCAGGGTAGTTGACTTGGTGGCGGGTACGCTCCGTTCGGGCATCAATACCAAGGAAGGCAATGCGAGCTCCCAGTCTCGAGAACATGTTCATCGAGTGCTCAGCGACATAAGGGCCAGGCTTTTGTCCGATAATGTAGCCAGGCTCCGATTGCAAGGTAGGCTCTGAGACATATGTGTCTTGCAGCTGGTTCTTATCCACTCCATCTCCAGCCTCCATGGTCGAAGGGGCATCGGTGGTGTAAGTCGAGGCCGGCGGTGCCAAGTGGTGCTGGAACAGCATGTAGTACTTGTGAGCAGTTCCGCCAATGCCACGGAAAACGTCACACTTCATGAATTCGTTGACATAAGAACCAAAGCCGTCAATAATGTCGTGATCATCCCAAATGTTGAGCTGCGGAATCTGACCGTTGGCCTCGGCAAAGGGCTCAGTCGAGTACCATCTGAGGTAGTTTTGGAGATAGTACTCATCGCACTCATCGCGCAAAGTTCCAGGGAAGGGATAGTCTCTCCTCTTCTTGGGATTACCAATGTCACTCCATGGCCGCAAAGGACCATCCACACGAATACCGTCGTTGTAGATTTGATCACCTCCTCCAATCATTACGTGAAAGGGATTCTCGGCGTGACGTCGCAGAACATCGTTCCAGAGAGCCGGGCCGCTCCAGGCGTCTTCGTCAGTTCCAACACTGAAGCCATTGCACGAGTGGAACATGATTCTCATGGACTCGGTCGTGGCCGGCACAAAGAAGTAGTTGGTGGTAGGCTGGGTTGAACTCTTGTAGCGCACATCGGCAATAGAGTAAGCCCATTTGGTCTCGACTTCCAACATGTCACAAGTGATAGAGAACTGCCAGAATGTGTTACGGGGATCCGAGTAGAGACACTTTCCTACCACCTCCGTTCCGTGCTGAGTGCTGACGGGCCCATTGGTGTGGTTGGCGCCGCTGGCTCCGGCGCCCTCTCCAACAAGACCATGCTGGCTGTCAGCGGTCTCAACGCGCCCAATGTGCAGAGTCGGTTGGAATTTCTGGGTCTTGCCACCTCCCTTGGTCACGACCAGAACACTGCCGTACCAGACATTGCCTTCTTGGCGACGGTAGTTGATAAGCGGACCACAAATGACCTCTTTGCCATCGTGGGTCACCGCATGCGCGTCCGTAGCTCCGTCCGTAGGTCCATGTCCTTCGTCGATCACAATCGGCTTGAAGTTGCCAGCGCCGTCCGCGCCGTGCTCGGGCTCGACTCTGGCCGAGTTGAGAAAGTTGGTCAGGTCTTTTGTGTTGGCGCTCGCCGTGTGAGGGTCGCGCGCTTCACCTGCGTGCTTGGCATAGGCGCCCGACTCCTGGTGGCGCCATTGACTGGCCGAACGATACGGGTTGGGACGGCCGTTCTCGTCGTATTCGGGCTGTAGCTCGTGAGGTTGCGACATGATCGCTCAGGAGAATCGCAAGTTGCGCCAAAGGACGAAACGTTTGCAGACTTCGAAGCTCGAAGGCAAGAAGAATAGCTTTATGCGCACAAGAAAGGTCGGTAGCTTCCAGGGACTCGATATATGGAAGCTGCGCCGGCCTGTTGTGGCTGTGGTATGACAACGGAGGATAGACGAATGAGCACGTAGCAGTCGCCTCTGGATCGTCGGCGCAATACGTATCCCACGTTTTCTGTGAGACGTGGAAACTGGCTAAACAGTAGCCGATCGACTCCTTGTATCACGCGCCCGCCCGCGAACGAAGAAGGGAATTCAGAGGTTGGTTTTAAAATTTAGGGTCGGACGGTACGACGCGGGAGTAAGCAGACGGATGCAAGCTCGAAGGATGCCCGTGGGCGGAAGCTTGGATCTTGAAAAGGAATGCAAAGAATCAAGACAGGCGCCAGTGACAACAAATCACGGGCTGATGATTAGGATAGCGTCGGCAAGTTACTGCAGGTAGAAGAAATAACAATAATATTATGAAGTTGGCGAATTTCTTCCCAACCTATCCAAGGCGACTGACTACAACAAGGTGGGTAGGTGGTGGGAAAGGTCGATGGGATCTGGGAAAGGAAAGATCGAGGGAGCTCATCAGGTACCTTGCTTCAATGGCCCACTGCCCTCCAGCCTGCTGCTCGGTCGTTACATAGTACTCTCAGTCATCTCAATGCTGGTTGGTAGGGCGATGCAATGTACCGGCGCAAGAAGGGAAAGGGAAAGGCAAGAAAAAAATAAAAGCAATCTCGGCCAAGGAAGACGTATGCCAAGACGACAAGGTTAGTGATGGAGGGACGCGACTGTCACGATGCTAAAAAGTGGCTAAGGGCCCGAGTTTGCAATTTAAATGGCCAGCATCTCATTCGATGATGCGCATGTGTTCCAGTGTATGGATCGCCGGTGGGCGTGTAGTAGGTAGGCTGAGATGGAGGGGTTGGTGCTGTTATTCAAATGGCATTTTGCAAATAGCATCAACCGCGCTCAAGAAGAAGAAGGCTATTGATTATTTTGCTTCGTTTGCTTCATTATTCCGCCTTCTTTTTTGTTCAAACACAATCAAAGGCTCAAGGTTGGTTCATGTTTGCAACCGAACCTACCATGTGCAAGGTCCCTGGTCACTTGTGGTAGTACCTACAGGCTACCAGCACTTAAACTGGGACTGGGGGGCCTCTATGAACTGAGCTCAGAGCTCCCCCCTTCGAGTCTCAGCTCAATACCCCTGCAGCTTTCACTAGCTTCCCGTAAGAAGAGAAGAAATGCCTGGTTGGCTGGGAAGCTTGGTCGGCAGGTACTATGTACAATTGATGCAGATGCAGCCAGTGACAAGGAAGAGGAAAGGCAGATACTATCATGATGATGATGCTACCTGCATACCTCGGGTCGCGGCATGGTTTGCATCCTCTAATAACGAATGATATATGAGAAATGGGCAGTGAAAGAAATAAGTATACACACGAGGTGTACGATTGAAACATGTGCGAAAGCGAATGGCAACGTCTCACATTGAGGCGGCCTCCGACTTGTTGCCCCCTGTGTGTTCTGTTTCAATTGAGATGAGCTGATATGTTCCGATGTGTAGATTAGGCTGGAGCTATGACTGCAGGTGGCATTTGTCGCGTCTAGAACCACTTGAGCAGCAGCTCGTTCAGCAGTGTCAGAGCTCTGCCGCAAGAGATGGGAATGGGGACTCCTCAATGCAAATGGTCATTTCCAGTGGGTGGGGAATCTCGAGATCTCCATTTGGCAAGCCTGGCAGTTAGCATGGCAGTAGCATGGCAGTTAGCATCCCTGCTGGGGCCGCCCGCTATCTACAACCGCCAAATCATATGACGTTGATTGAAATGCCAAGTCGGTTCTAGCGGCACGTCTTGTACAGCAAACTTCAATGGTTGGGGAAAACGAAGTTATCGTGAAAAGAACCAGTACTTCGTAGTGCCCACCAACAAGTTTATATGATCTTGCGAGATCCAGCATTATGAATGGGGAAATATGATATCAATGCACACGAACGTAGCGGGGTCATAACAGACTCCATATTACCATATTTCAAAGCATGGTGCATGGTTGAGCAGATGGACAATGCACAATATAATACTATAAGTCTATGGAGTAAGAGCCACCTATAATCTACCGGTACGATGCCAAACACCATTGTAGTGTACAATTTCTAAATAAGCCAAGATTCGCGATACGTATATATTCATTTGCGCATCAACGCCTCCCCTTCAACCTCGTAATGGGTCAAGGGATGGATGGCCAATCAGGATTTCTTTTCGCTGCTGGGCTTCTGCTCCACCAATTTGCCCATAACATCTATCGTCTTAGACTGCTCCTTTTCCCTCTCCGCAGCAGCCTCTGCGCGGTCAGTCATGTGCTTCTGGACCAGCTCAATGCCCAATAATCCGGCTGCGATACCGCCAAAGTGCGATGCCACGTCTAGATTCATGGCCGCCCTCGAAATAGAGAAGAGACCGGCCCATACGTGCAAACCAACAATGAGACCCAGGAACACAGCGCCAGAAGGTCCCGAATAGGGATCCGGTGGTAGGCCCATGAGCTTAAACTCTTCTTTTCTATGCATCCAGAAAAAGGCCGTGATGATACCGTAAATGGCTCCTGATGCACCAAGTGTAGTGAATTGAATACCGCGGAAGAGCACGAGATTGAACATGCTTGCCAGGAATCCAAGAGTGCCCGATGCAAAGTAGATGGCCAAGAAGTTGCCCCGGCCAATCTCATCATGGAGTCGAATGCCAAAGAACCAGAGCGCAAGCATGTTGCCTGCCATGTGGCCCCAGCTGTGGTGGGAGAAGATGGCACCGAGAAGCTGCAGAGGACGGGGAGTCGCGGGAATTACCAGCATATATCTGTTCAGTACAGCCCAGGCTGGCGGGAACTTCCACAAGGCAAAGATGCAAATGTTAGCGAGCATGAGTCCGATACAGGTTGCGGCAGCTGGTGGTATGTCTGGCCACACTCTACGATCTCGCTTGGGCGGCGTATAGTAGGCGGCCAGCACAAGACATGCGCCAAGAACCAGGAGCGTAAACGTGGTAGCGGGCAGCAGGCGTTCCCAGTTCTTCATCTCGGGCGGCGCCTGCAGGTCCGAGGTGGCTCGCTCGGCATGCTTCTGTCTCCACGGGCTCACGGCTTTCGGTGCCGCTGTCTCCGTTTGTAAACCGCCAATATTACCCAGGGCCTCTTCTTCCTCACGCTTAAGCCGCTCTTCTTCCAAGAGTCTTTCCTCCTCTTCCCTCTTAGCAATATTGCGCTTGCGGATCCGGTCAAACATGGTCTCTCCGTACGGCGAGCCATCCTCATTTTTTCGTGGTAAACGGCCGGTCGGTAGTGTGGGATCTTCTGGACTGTCTGGAACTTCTGCGGAAGTGCTTTGTGGCCTTTGTACGATTGTCTCTTCCTGCTGCTCCTGAATCTGTTCGCTTGCTTCTTGCTCTTCCAGAAGTCGCAGCTCGTCTTCGGCCCTCAGACCAGCGTTGATCACCTCGTCTACCGGAATGTGCTTGCGCAGGTATTCGAGCGCCTTGATCTTCTCGTCTGCAAGGTAATTCGCCGTGTTCTGTTGCAGGTCCGGGTCGTCTAATGTTCCCGCCACTCTGCGACCGTGTATGATCTTGAGCAATGTGTTCGCGCTTGTCGGTGTAATGTTGGATCCGAAAATTTGTTTGACCTCTGTCCGACTCAATGGCTCCTTGCGAAAGGGAAGACCCTTTGCATCTTCGTAGCTGTCGGGTAGCTGACTGTAGTGTACTATGGCGCGGAATGTAAATATGGTCCGAACGGCGTTTCGGGGCAGGAATCGCTCAGGTTTCGAATGCCGAGACTGCCTCAGCAGCATCGATGGGCGGCCGAGGCCTATGCTGTAGGTATGACATGATGGCGAGGCAGTCCGCGACGTTGTCGATAGCTGTCTGACGGCGGCCGCCGCAGATTGCCTGCAGATGGCCCGGATGCCAACCTGAAAGCTCGACGGCGGCGGCGCCAGCGAGGTGAGGACGTTCATGACCCCCTTTGATCTCAGACCCGATCACCGGATCTATCTGGACCCATGGGAGGCACACGAATGGGGATAGCGAATGCTCGGTGAGCTACAGGGTTGGAGTGGCCGATACCAAATCGTGAGGTGACGGTGGTGTGAGCTATCCGCTGTACTGGGAAATTTTGGTTGCGACCTCCGGCACTTACCGAGGGAGTGGGACCCGGACTACGCACTGCGGCAGTATGAACATACCTGCAATTGGTACAGTTGTATTCCATTGGACCATTAGGTTCCCTTGTTACTGTTCTCTTTGAGATTTTTTAATTGGGTATTGTAATATGCTTGACGATAAAAATTTGTAAAATTCTTCGTTTCCACCTTCTCTTATTCCTATCAAGAAGCTAACAGCGGCATTGAATCAACCTGCCAGCGCTGTACAGAGTACTCTACCAGTTTATAGGCAACGACTGGTGCGGATCGCAATCATCAATCGGCTTGCACCAGCAATATGACACACATTTACTGCATTTTTATCTTGGCTGATTTCGAGATGAGATTCACGACTGATGATCAGAATTTATTAGACTGATAGTCAAATCATCAAGCTCAGTCTATGCTAAACCTAGAAGACATTTTTGTCCCATAAATTAAGCATAATTAAGCATCAGACTGGTCAAAGTTTCGGATCAAGTCATAATAAAACTTCAAAGCCTCCACATGCGAGTACATGTCAATGGCCTCATCGACGGTGTGGATGTTCTGAGATCCGCCCTTGCGCGTGGGCACCCAGCGGTAGACATTGTCAGAAAGTTCTAAAGAAACAAGTCAGTCATTGTTACATTCGCATGCGCCAAAAGAGGTAACTCACTCAGGTAATATCTAGTATCAGTGTTTCCAGTCATCAGCTCGCCGACCGGGACGACGGTGCCTCCAGGGAACGCGAAAGTGTGCTGAATGGTTCCCGAGAAGATATCCCACACGGCGCCAGAGGTAGGCGAGACGGGCGCATTGTCAGTGCCCTGCTTGGCCGTAATGGTCAGGGTGCCGTTGTAGTCGACGTCGTAGGTCGGGTGGAACTCCTCAAAGGCGGACTCGCCCTTGTACGCCTCAATAGCAACGCCGTACTTGGCGGCAATGGGCTTGGCGAGGCTCACGACCTTCCTCTTGACCTCCTCGGCTGTGTTGTGCGGCGCCACGCGGTAGTTGACGCCGAGCTTGACCGTCTCGGGCATGGCGTTGATCTTGAGGCCGGCGTTGATCAGGTCGACGGACTGGGAGGTCTGGATGCGGAACTGAGTGAAGCGGTCGACGGTGGCCAATTCTTGCGCTAGGGTATCAAGGTCGCCGGAGTTGATCAACTTGGTGACATCGGGCTGCGCATCTGGAGAGTATCTGGCCTGGCAGACCAAGTGGTTGTAGATGGGCGAGTCCTTGATCAACTTGGGCTGGTAGGGGTTGGCCTCGAGCTCAACGATGATTTCGGACATGATACCAATGCCAGTGTGTGGCAGAGGGATCGAGGAGTGACCTCCGTTGACCTTCAAGTCCAGCCAGACGTCAATGTGTCCCTTCTCTGTAACGGCGGGCAGAGCATCTAAATGATGTTAGCAATGAGGAAAATAACAACAAGCGAACGCTTTCTTCTACTCACAGAGAACGTTGTCCTCCAATAGCTCGAGGCCCATGCCACCCTCATCCAAAATGATGGCCATGGATTGCTCGCCATATCGCTCCTCCAGGAAAGGTCCAATGGTACCAGCACCACGAGTTCCAGACTCCTCATCGAATCCGAGAGCCACGAGGATGGTTCGCTTGGGCACCCACTCTGGGTTCGACAGAAGTGTCTCAAGGGCCGAGAAGAGGGCCGAGAGACTGTTCTTATCATCTGAAGAACCTCTTCCCCATAGCCAACGGCCATCGAAATGAGCCGAGAAGGGCGGGTACTTCCAGCTCGATTCATCTTGAACGGGCACCACGTCTTGGTGAGCCGTCAACATGATGGGCTTCAAAGATGAGTCTGTGCCATTGATGGTAAAGACGAGACCAAATGTATTGACAGTCTCACGGGTCATCCGCGCGTGGCTACTTCCATTAGTACGCGGTGCGCAAAATTGCCAGCAGTCGTCAGGGCACAGAAAATTTCACTCACACAGTGGGATACAGTTGCTTCAATGTATCGTGCAGCGTGTAAAAGACATCCCATCTTGGATCCTCGCCAGGCTCGCCGTTGTATCATCATAAGAAACGGACGGCACCTTGACAAGAGTTCCATGGCGCTCAACTTGCTTCAAGAGCGCCTTTTCATTGTCGAACAGTTTTTCCGCCGACGGCAGACCATCTGCAGAAGGGTTCAGCACTTTGGGCAATTCGCACTGAAAGTCCTGGGAATCAACCTGTCCCAGGACCTGCTGTCCTCCGGAGGTGGCAAGAAAGGGCCGGCCGGTTGCCGCCGACCAGACGACCGGCAGCCCGGCCGCGGTAGTCAACTTGGACCAGAGCATCGTACTTGGCTTATCGGCTTACAGCAATGCGGGAAGCAACTATTCAGAGCTGCAGTCAAAAGCAACCACACAAAAAATCGCAAAGACGCACTGCAGATTATGTTTGAAAGTACGGAGAGTCAATTGGGAAATTTTCCCAGCTCACCGAGCGGTTAGAGGTGTCGTATCGCATCGCCTCCGATACCAGGCCTATGCAACCTACCCCAAAAATGGCGTCAGGATATGGGATTCCACATTTGTGCCCCCCAGATTTCCCAGGAGAGGTAAGACGTGTGTTCGCGTATCAGGGATCATAATGCAAGCGTGCGGGGACACGATAGGCTTTCTCCGATGGTGTGAGCGGGTAGCATGGTAATTTGTAATACGTGAGGAGGCTTGTATGTCGAACTTCATTTTCCCACTCTCTGCACTTGAATGTCATATTATCTTCAATGACGTCTTTTTCTATTTGACTGGTGCTTATTCTCTCTCTTATAATATTGTGCACACTGATATCGTTTTTATGCTGTTTGAAAACTGCAATTGTAGGCGATTGCATCGAAGCGCGATCAGCGACTCCGGCAGCCGATCCGATAAGGCCGATATCTTTCGGCTCCCGGTCCGAATGTCGGTCCCCACGAATAGTGTATAGTCTAGCGGCTCTAGCCAGCTTTCAGGGAAGCTTTAGTTATGTCCGAAGCTTGTTTCTAGAGCAGTCAGTATAAGCTCATTCTTGTGCAACATTTTGTCTGTTATCTAAACCCAAAGAGTCTACATATTTTTCTGCCGAATGAAGCCTTCCCCCTTGCTTTCTCTCAATACTGAGGCTTCGATGCAGCACTTAGGCCAGCACGTATCAGGCAAGGTACCTTCTTTAACACAGCGACGAAAACATACGTCTGAGACACATCGTGATCATTTGACTCATTGTCTTGTTCTTTTGTCCCAAGCAAGTGGAAAGCTGAGAACGGGTTTTCTGGTTCTTTTCCGGCAGAGTAAATAACAAGCATGTGTACGCAAGCTTGATGTCGTTCCACTAAATATCAAGTGAATTGCTTGAAACTAGAGATAGGTCTGCTATTCTGAGCTCAATATCATGCTATCCAAATAGCGTCTGAATCACACCCTACGATGACTTTTGATCCTAGTACTGCTATCACCCAATGGAATGACAGGCAGTCAGCAAGTAACAACCAGAGGACCTTACCCTCATTGTAATCAATACACCTCTTCCATTTGCTGTTGATGAGTGTGCTACCGATATTGACTTCAATTCACGAAAGTCGCATACCGTCCTTCGCCTTTTGCAAAAGCCCCTCAGATTGACGCTGCCGTCCGTATATTTCCGCACTAAAGAGAATCTTACAGAAAAGGACAGAAAAAGCATGCTTGTCTGAGATATGTTCCGAGCCCACACGTACCTAAGAAGACGCATGGGAAGTAGCGAGTATCAAGTCTCTTTGACGAGGTAGTGGAAATTCTCCTATGGCAGCGCCTCAGCCGTTGCGGTGGAATCAGCTCTTCGCTTGTGTAGATTTTGATTAAACTATCAACTTCAGGCTATTTCCTAGCAGTATTAAAGTGCTTGTCGTCCAATTGTAAAGATGAATGCGAAGGTTGGTCGTCGTTTTCTTCTTTATCCTTGCCTTTTTCTGTTGGAAGTAGGCCCACATTCTTCGAATTCAGACTTGTGAAAATCCGTATACCGGCTGTTTCCCCTATCTTGATGGCCATGTCAATACCTTCTGGTATGTACTTGCACCAATAATGATGACCGTATACATCTTGCCATGGTGAGATGGCATGTGTCATACTGCTGCTACCCTCCCCACACAATGTCTGACCTGCATTATTCCTTTCGATAAGAGCTAGTCGAGATGCTTCTTGCCAGCTATCCCGATCGACACTCTCCTTTAAAATAGGATCAATCCACTTCAAAGCTTGTTTATCGAATTCCTCGAGCGTTTGCTGGCCCTTTGCAAAAGTGTCCGGGTTCAGAGCCATGATCGTATTCAGCAATGCCCGCCTCGTACTCAATTGAGTTTCATATCGTCGAATTGATATCCCAGCGCTTTCTGCCAACCAGATCTCTCCGATACGTTCGCTGGAAAAGAAGCAGTTGTGCGAGAAGATGCAGAATACAACCCAAAAGCTTATAGCAAAAGCATCCCAGCTCTTCATGACTGCCGACCCGACAGCAGCACCCCATTGTGCGAGGATAAGTCCTTGAAGAAGTACGTAGAGTATTTTTTGGAGTGTTGTTGAAGATCGCGGGATTTTTGCATCGCTTTCAAGTGGTTTGTTCAGAAGAGCATTCACAATGCTGCTCTCTCCCACGAAAACCTGCCAGTTTTTTTCGTTCATGTGCTTGGCGACAACGATCAAACGCGTGTACGAGCTTCCTCGTTCGTGATTGGCGAGTTTCCGAGGTTGTCTTCCGTAAAGTAACGATACGACCGCTCCAGTCATAAAAACAGTTGTCAAGTAGGCCACTACCAGCCAACGCTCTAGGATGATTCCAGCGACTACAAGCAGAGTCAGGAGAATCCAACCAGATGATATGCTGCACATGTATTGCCACCTCCGTTTGTTTTGCAGTGGTTGTCGGTTTACACATACGATCTCCAGATTTTGCAACCTATTATCATTGCGTTTCATGTTCTCGTGAAGATTGGAGACTTTTTCCGGATTTGCCACATTGACGCTCAACTGCACAGTTTCTGGGTTCGGCGTGAAGTACTCGTCTCCATATCGGCCGTCAATACATACCGGCGTGCCCTGGTTCTCGAAGCGATCTAAGCAACAATATCCGTCCTCTTTTGGCGAGTCGAGCAGCAACCGGCTCCCGGACGGTGCTACAGGCCAACACCAGATGGGGATTGCTCCGCTGAGCTGAAATAGATGCAGTATGCGGGCCATGTCGAGGAAATCAAATAATGCCGACAGTGGCAAAATGCCTGCCAGTTCTCGAATCCAAGGCTGGCGTCCGAGAAGGGCCTCGAACTGCTCGTAATTGATCGCGAGCATGATTCGTGTATCTGAGATGAGATGAATATGGTTTCCTCGCCTCCTAAAGTAATTGAATAATGATCAATTCTGTCCACGGTATGTCCATCGCCTTGTGAGGCGGGCGTAGACAGCGGGAAGCTTAGGTATATTCTCACAATGCCTCCAGGGTGCTCTGACTGCATAGTATATAAATTGTAGTTGAAATACTCAATGTATTATTGTATCACTTTGACAGCGCATAGCCCCAGCCCCTCGCCTCTCGCCCCCGCCTTTCGATCCATGCCTTGCCATAACCCCTCCCTATGATGACTCGGACGGCAGAGGAAAAACACACCTCTGGGAAATGCGTGGTGGGCCACAACCCGATCATAAACTGCATAAGTCAATCATTTTCGACACAGATAGAAACCTTCGAAGAGCATCAGATCATTGATCTCGAATTTCCGGCCGAATCTTAAACTGGCGGTGCATAGGGAAATTCGCACAAGCCTCCTACGCCATGTCAACTTGGTCGTGGATGCCATGGCGGGGCAAAAACACGGCAGCGCCGAGCATGCAAGGAATCGGATAGTCGATGGCGGCGTTATGACTACCTAGATAGCAATTCCTCCAATTGGGTGTACAGTATTGTGCTACCGAGTACTAACGGAATGAAGCAAGCCATGCATATTCCATTTTCTTCTTCGCGTGGACGGGCAGCCGGCACCTGCCTGCTCCGAGATCTCCCAAGGCAGGGGACCAATTGATGTGACTGATAATATGTGGCCCAGGAGGTTTGGCGGAGGTCCTCGTTGAGGCAAATTCTGACAACCCTGGACTTGTGTCCATTCAACTGCGCCTCAGAACAACCCTATTTTCCATGCGCAGTCGATCATTCGTAACATTTCTATTCCCGAGAATCGTATTCCAGGACCGTACACCGGTCGGAAGGTTTAAAAAAAAAGAAGAAAAAAAGTCAGCGTCAACGCTACGCTAAAATGCAGCGGAGAAGTATTGCACACGCAGGTGTGCACCAAAATTAACTAATCAAACTGATCCCCTACTGTTCGAGATCAGACTGACCTGTGAGGAAAGTCACAATCAGATATGAAATCGCACAGCGATCTAGCTATAGCCCAACGCAAAGCGCGCATACAATTACATAGTATGTTTCCCTAAAGCGCTAAGATTAAGATCTGGTATCCTTGAAACCCTTAGATCCTCCGTGCACGCACCAAGCACTCGGCTGCTGACATGCGGCTGTATCCGCCGCTAAAATCTAGCACTAATTTGGTTTATTGAGATAAGACCATGACAATTCAATGGCAATTGCCGTATAAGTGTAATATTTGTTTTTATGGTTACATCCGTGTAGATACCATATCACCACTACATCTTACAAATTTCACAAATTACTCATGTGTACATAGTGGTTCGAAGACTGAAAACTCCTGAGGCCCGGCGCATTTCTTCCTCATTGAAGCACTGTTGTTCGAGTACTCAAACTTGCTTTGATCTCTCAAGTGGGTACTTGCAATGATCATCGGTTTTCATAAGGTTGAGAAAAGCAATATTCAGCCGATCATGCTGAAGAAGGCAAGTATTTACGAAGCATTGCTCTACACAGTCGGCGGGAAATTCTCATTGCTCTTCGCTTCTTCTTGGCTCGCTGATGATACCGTCACAAAAGAGAGCCGTCAGCCGTGAAGCACCCTGCACCAGGCATGCTCTCTTAGATCTCATCCGAATATCCGAGTTCAATGCCACTTTCGTTAGTTCGCATGTCTACCTGATAATGCAAGAACTTCGGGTAGAGGCTACCGCCAATCGCAACATTTCACCAGCTTCGACCATTGTCCTATATCGGAAAATGATTATCCAAGGCTGAAAAAAAATATTCCCATGCCAAGGTAGCTGAAAACCCCATTGTGGGCAATGTGCTCCTGTAAAAGTGGTTCCGAGATAGAGACCTAAGTGAGATCGACAATGTAAAAGCAATGAATCGCCACGTTCTATCACGTAACTCGCACTGTCGCTCCTAGTGAGCGGTTAGTGAAGCGATTTATCAATGTCCTGTGCCACTCCTCAAGATCACGTCCTGTTCTTAGTGTCTGTAGCATAACCATTTGTCAGGAGAGTACTGCAACTACCACGTATTACTTTCTACCTCAATTGTACATTCTTCGCCCTTATCCTACGTTCTAGGCCGCCTAGCGCCCCTGAAGAAAACCATGTCGTTGGGGTTCGGATCCGAAGATTTTGGAGATTGGATCAATAACTCCAGGGATAGTGACATTCTGGAGGCCGTCGAACGAGCCAAAGGCTTCAAGCTTTGTCTTAGACGCATCTGGGCTCTCTCATCCAGCCTCTCTGGTGGAGCACGCAACCTCCCGAGCCTCATACCTGCTGCCGACATATTCTCAGTCCCAAGCCAGAAGCGACAGCATCATGAGCACGAACAGTGCACATTTGATTTCTGCGAACATTCCCGACTAGATTTCACATCGGTAGAACAGCATCACGAAAATTGCGAAGGAGGTGATGATTGCAAAAAATTCAAATTCCCTTTGGAAGTGCTGGACGATAGGGTGGAACAGGAAAGTGTAACAGCTTGGAAGCTAATCTCGCACTCGCCGGGTGATACACCATCTTTGATCGACTCGAAGCAGCCGTACATGGCCATATCGCATGTTTGGGCCGACGGTACTGGTGCTGGGACTTGGCGTCCGGGGACAGTCAACCGATGCCTTTACAGATTCTTTTGTGACATTGCCCGCGACTTTCAGTGTGAGGGTTGCTGGTGGGACACTATCAGTATTCCACGGACTGACGAGCTGCGCAATAAGGCTCTCAACGATATGCACAACAATTATGCAAACGCCAGAGTTACCTTGGTTCATGATCTGTACCTTCGCGAATGGGAATGGGTCGATGCTGAGACGGCTTGCTTCGCCATCGTTATGTCGCCGTGGTACAGTAGAGGGTGGACCGCTCTGGAACTAGCCAAGTCTCACAAAGTCAAAATCCTTTTCAGGGCGAGGAATGACCGGTTCGTGATCAAAGACCTCGACGTTGATATACTCGCCGAGGTTTCTCAATTCAGTGCGCACCATGCCATTGCGACGGCTATCCGGACGCTCAGGAGAGCCAAAATACAAACTTTCGGGGACTTATCATCTATCCTAAGCCCCCGTGACACATCAAAACCCCGGGATATACCCATAATCTCGGGTTTGTTGGCAGGGGTTGACGTTTCTGGAGTCTTGTCTCAACAAGAGATCTACCAACGAATACTGCGCAAGTTGGGCAAAGTTGCGCAAGGTCATCTCTTCCACAACTCAGCTACCATGGCCGCGCCCGGTTTCAGCTGGTGCCCAACAAACATCTTGGATATGCCTATGACGGAAAACCAATCAAAGGCGGATTTGCTGGATCTCCGAGAGAATGGCGATCTCGAAGGAACGTGGAAAGTGTATTCGACCAACAAGATCACAGACAAGGACTGTATTTGGCATGGCATGCATGCTCTAAAAAAAGTCTCTCTGAAGTCTGCGTTAGGCAAAGAGAAGAAGAACCACCTTCTTTTGGCCGAAACCGGACGAGAAGAGTGCACAAGAGCACTACTTGTTGAGCCGATGCACTGCGAAGGGCAGACATCGAATGTCATCTACTGTCGTTTTGTGGGGCCCGTTTACTTCCACTCGGCACTTGGCAGCAGGGAAGGTGGCCGCAATGGAGAAGGCCTTGAGGGTCAAGTACTCAATATCAGGATAACCAACAACGAAAAGATGCGGAGACTCGATCAGGAAGCGTGGAAATTTGTTCGCGATATGTTCGAGGAATCGAAGGCACCGAAGAAAGCCAAAGCGACCCGTCCAGATTCGCCCACGGCTAGGCCAACAAGTGACGACGATGACTCCGATCGGCAGAAGATGAAAGCACTCTTGTTCTTTGAAACAGAAACGACGATACGAGATCAGCTCTTCTTTGATTCATCAAGAATTCTCCCCATAAATCAATGCAGATCATTGGATGGTATGCTTATGTACTGCACGCACGAAGACAGAAACAACTCCTCAGCATTGATAAAAGCATTCTTCTACGGACATGAAGATTTTGTTGAAAAGGTCAAGACATGGCTAGGGAGCTCACGCGTGGAAGCGGAAGAGACCGTTAGGACTGGAGTAATGATGCGCTTGTCTTTGGATAAAAATTGGAGGATACAGGTCGCATCTGGCGACAATTCCACGCCAGATCCGTTTCTTGGTGAAAAAGCCCTTCGATTAGCTGTGGAGAATGGGAAGAAAAGTATAGCAGGACCTCTTGTCAGTCTCTTGCTGGCTAATCACGCATCAAATGTTCTCAACCACAAAGGTCAGTCACGGATGTTTCTACCGTTTAAAAAAGCGAACTTGATGCTATGAAACAGCTGCTGATGAACTTCCTCTATTCAGTTAAAGCAGACGAAAATCAGAATGAGATGTACAGCCCAATTCATCTGGCGGCCAACGAAGGCTTCGTCGAGGTAGCCAGAGAGATTGTCAAATATATCAAAAGAGACGCTCTAAATGAACGAGATCGGAATGGGTGCACGGCTCTACATTTGGCAACCCAGAAACGCCGTGCCGACATAGTACGACTTCTTCTCGATAGAGATGCTGCTACGGACGTGTCCGACGAAACGGGGCACATTCCTTTGCATTATGCTGCCCTCAACGGTGACGTGGACTGCGTTAAAGCTCTACTCAATCATGCCAAGGCCCAATGCCAGCAAGAGGAGAAAAGTACAGCGCCAGACAGCGCCAGAGATGGAGACTTTGATTCTAATGGTGACTCCAAGAACGGATCTTCTACTGATACTGAAAACGAGGGCAATGGTGATAAGTGCAAGCCGCCAGTCAAGGTTGACACTGATCACTTGCACCCTGAATTTGCACAGAAGGCCAATCTTAACGTTTCAAACGATAAAAGAAGGACGGCCTTGCAGTTAGCATCACAGGAGGGCAACTTCAATGTCATAAGACTTCTTTTGGATCATAAAGCACACAAATCAGTGTTTGCATCACCAGACGAAACAGCTTTGGCACTGGCCGCCAAGCACGGAAGCGTCGAGGCGTTGAAGATGCTGCTTTCAGGGCAGCCCAAAAAAAGGCAACCCGATGAAGCGCGACCCGATGAAGCGCGACCCAATGAAGCGCGACCCGATGAAGCGCGACCCAATGAAGCGCGACCCGATGAAGCGCAACNCGACGAAGCGCAACCCGATGAAGCGCAACCCGATGAAGCGCAACCCGACGAAGCGCAACCCGATGAAGGGCAATCTAGTGAAGAGCGACCTGGTATATGGAAGCAAAATGAGCTTGATGCCGCATTGCTGGTAGCTGTTTCGAAGCTGTCGGATGGCGGAAATCACCTACCTTTGAAGGTAGTCATCAAAATGCTCACTCAACATGGAGCCAGGCCAGGTCCTGTGGACGCCAACGGAATGACGGCTCTGCATTGGGCCATCAAGGTCAAGGATGATTTCTTCGCCACAACTCTTCTTAATACCATGGAGCAGAAGGATGAAAATTTGGAGAAAAAGAACAATAAAGAGCAACAGTCCGCCCTTGTGATGGCGGCCTATCATGGACGCAAAGTTGTTGTCACGAACTTGCTGAAAAAGGGGGCAAACATCAAAAGTAGGGACTCAAAGGACAGGACAGCACTACACTGGGCAGCTGCTAGACGCCACGAGGAGATAGCCGGTGACTTGGCTGGCAGAGACAACTGTGTCATACTACATGAGTTAGATGACCAAGGCCACACAGCTCTGCAAGTAGCTGCACAAATCGGAGAAGCCAAAGTCACAGAAATCCTCCTCAAAGTGGATTCTAACGTGTCCTGGCTTGATGAGCATGGTCGATGCGCCCTGATCCTGGCAGCAGAATCTAGGCGAAAGGCGGTAGTCAAGATACTACTGGACAAAGGATATGATCCATTGCGAGAGGATAAGTCTAAGAAAAGTGCCCTTGGCTGGGCAGCAATGAAAGGATTCGACGACGTGGTTCAGTTGATACTCGACACCCCTAAATTGCCATGGAAAGATGAGACGACAGAAAGGGCACTCAAGCTAGCAGCTATGGAAGGCCATTTGAAAATCTCGATGTTGCTTCATGAGAAGATTCGAGAACCAGGGCTTCAAGAGAGTTTAGCCTATACAATCTTATTTTCTTCCGCGGCTGCTTCTAGTACCTCCAGGTCGATCACTGCGGGACTGATGGAGCTGATTCGAGACCCGAATCATCAGGATGAGGACGGTCGGACAGCACTGATGTTGGCAGTACAGAACGGGAAGCGGCTACTTGTCGAATGGCTCCTGGAACTCGAAGCCGACCCCGATAAATCGGACCGTGAGAAACGCACACCTTTAATGATGGCTGCCCAAAGAAATGATTTCGAAACCGTTTCTATTCTATTGCACGCCAATGCCAACACAGAAATCCAGGACGTTGATCAATACACAGCACTACATTATGCTGCCGAAAACGCTAATGTTAGAATCATGTACCTCCTCACGGTCCGGAATCCAACGATCAACCCGAATATACAGGATTCTCGCAAGAGGACAGCGCTCCATATCACTTTGGAACGTCTGACGAAACGGCGGTATTATTCCTTTCATGAAGAGATTCTCGAAATAGTGTTGAGGAAATTACTCAAATCTGGCGCTGGGCTAGACATACAAGATGCCGAGAAACAGACTCCGTTGCATTGGGCCGTCCGCCGAAATCGGATCGACGTTGTTGAGTTGCTGCTGGGGTCCAAGCACAATACAACCAACCTGGATATACCAGATGCGGAAGGACGAACTCCACTGCTTCTTGCTGCCGAAATGGGACACAGCAACATAGTTAAAGCGCTTCTTCAGCCAAACCATGCATTCGATCCGGACAGGCAGGATAAAAAGGATCGAACACCGCTCCTGCTAGCAGCCGAAAGAGGTGACAAGAGCTCTGTCAAGGCCCTCATCGATAAGAAAGCGAATCTAAATCTTGTGGACAAGAAGTTCCGCACAGCTTTGATGAAAGCTGCGCAAAAATGGCTATCATTCTATCGTCAGTCGTCTCACAGACAAGGAAGAGGGAAAACCCAAGCAATACGATCGCAGACGCGAAGATGTGAAACTCGACGCTCGCGACGACATGGGCCGCACGGCGCTTATGCTGGCAGCTGAAAGCGGATACAGCGAGATTGTGAAGGATCTTCAGAAGAAAGGCGCTAAATCGAGCCTCCTTGACTACGAAGGGCAGATGGCATGGCAGAGAGCCATGGACAAAGGCCATGCAGATATTGTTGACATCCTACTTTCCACGCTCGACGCGCCCAATCAAGACATGACGGCAGTGAATCAAGCGTTGCTCGTGGCATCTCGCAAGGGATGGATTGAACTTGTTAATGTTCTTCTTAAACACGCAGCCGATGTGACGTTCCAGCATAAAGAAGACACTGCCTTGCATATGGCTGCCATGGGAGGACACTCTCAAGTGGTGGAAGCATTGCTTGCAAAAGGCATCAATATCAAGGCGCAAGACAAGAAAAAGCGTACAGCTTTGATGCTAGCTACTGAGCATGGCTTTGAATCCATAGTCAAGCTGCTGCTGGCCAAGCAAGAAGTCAAGAATGGTATAAACGATTGGATGGGTCCTGAGGCACTGCGATGTGCTGCTGAGAAAGATAATATAGGCATTGTGCGTCAGCTTCTCGAGAGCGAGATAGATCTCAATGGCCACGATTTAGCCGGTAGAACAGCTTTGGCGCTGGCTGCGGCTAATGGAAATCAGGAAGTTGTTGAGTTTCTTCTAGAGAGAGGGGCAGCTCCTAATATCAAAGACACTCAGCGTAGAACTGCGCTTCACCATGCTGCCTGGGGTGACCACGACGGTGTCGTGAAGAGTCTGCTTGCACGAAAAGCTGAGATCAATGCCCTCGACAATGGTGATCAAGGGGCTCTCCATCTCGCAGCAGAGCGGGCATCAATTCGTGTTGTTCAGTTGTTACTCTCAAAAGGGGCGAATCCTAATGCTAGAGCAATAGATGGCCAAAGTCCGCTTCATCGAGCAGCATGGGGAGGATCATGCGACATTGTCAAATTGCTCCGCAAGAGCGGCGCTGAATCTTTGCTTCAAGATACTTCGAACAACAAGCCGTGGCAGGTAGCCGCCGAAAAAGGCTTCGAATCCATAGTTGAGACGTTGCTCGAAGAGGAGGGGAATATACGAGACGAGCGTATATCTGAAGAGAAAGCACTCATATTTGCATCTCAGAAAGGCTATATCGCTATGGCGGGAGCCTTGCTGAAGAAGGGCGCAGAATCAGTGGTTATGGACAATGACGGTCGTACCCCATTGCATTGGGCTGCAGAAAGAGGTGATCACGTGATGGTCAAGCTATTGATTGAGAAAGGAGGCTCGAACATAGCTCTGGATGCTACAGATCACCACCAGCAGACGCCTCTATGTTTGGCAGTTCGAAAAGGCCGGGCGACGGTGGCAGGGATTCTACTCGAAAAGGGGGCTGATCCTAACATCGTTGGTCAGGAAGAGCAAACCGTACTACATATCGCGGCAAAAGAGAACAACAGCGAAATTGTGGAGATTTTGGTCAGCCACAAAGCCGATCCGCATGCTCGTGACAATCAGAAGCAAAAAGCCTGGCTTCTTGCCGCCAAAGGTGGCCACCATCACATTGCCCGGGTGCTATTGAAGCGGGAGGTTGATTTCAACCCGCAGAGTCAGAAGATGGAGGAATTATTTTTGGATTTGGCGGGCAAAGGCTTTGTACCGATGGTCGATCTACTCTTGAAGCATGGCATCAATAAGGATGCAGCAGATCAAGGTGGCAGGTCAGCTATCGCTATAGCGGCTAAGGAGGGAAAAGATGAGGTTGTCAAACTCCTTCTCAGTGCTGGTGCAAATCCTGGTATTCCAGATTCAAATTTGCAGACACCCCTCCTCTGGGCGGCGAAGACTGGAAATGAAAGAATCACGAGGATACTTCTCGACAACATTACTGGCCAGAATACTGCAAAGGACGGCGAATGCGAAGCTTGGACTCCGTCGAGGATGCTGGATCACACCGACTCAAAAGGACGGACCGCACTGCTGATTGCCTTGAAGAACGAGCATGTTGAGGTTGCGAAACTCTTCTTGGATGAAGGCGTGAAGGATAAGATCAACCTCGATCTCGGGGATACTACGAAAAAGACAGTCCTACACTATGCAGCAGAGACAGGAGATGACAATCTACTTCGCCTCCTCCTAAGCAAGTCCGTTGATCCGACTCTCTGTGACGCGCTGGGGCGAACACCACTATTCTTGGCAGCCGATCGCGGTCATGATATGGCTGTTGAAGTCTTGCTAGGATCAGGTGATCATGCACTGGAAATTGCTGATTTCTCCCGTCGAACGGTTCTTCATGTGGTCGCGGAGCGGGGAAACAGCAAGATGACTAGCATGCTGCTTCACCACGATGCTGAGATAGACCACGCAGACAAGTTGGGTCGCACCGCCCTATCGCTGGCGGTCGAAAATGGACACAAGGAAGTCGTCGACCTCCTGTTAGAGAATGGGGCAGAGCAGGACGTGCCTGACTCTTACGAGCGCACGCCTCTATCGCTCGCTGTCGCCAACGGCGACAAGTACATCGTCGAGGCCCTATTGAATCATCTCACGGCCGATATCAAGGCCATTGATAAAAACGGCCGATCTCTATTGCAACTAGCCGTCCAAAGCGGCAACAAGGAGGTAACATGGCTAGTTGCTGAGCAAATGACATAGAGTACGGATCTATGGAGAGACCCAGAGGATCAAAGCTCAGCTAAGGCAAACGAGAATTGATTAACGCCAGGAAGTCTGTGATTTTAGCTACTTCCTTATAGTGAGTTACTGAACAGACGACTCATTATCACGATATACATCATGGTGATTTGACAAAAGCATGTCTTCACAGGGGACACTTACCGCTGCGGGGCATTTCGGGAGTTAAGAAGGCTTCTGTATATGATATTATATCCTGATTTGAAATGTGTACCCCACTGAAGAAGGCTTCTATGGCCAAATGTCTTCGGGCGCAAGAGTTCTTCTCGGACCCCACTATAAGCCCACTATGACATCCACTGCAGCCAGTTCGACGTCCACCAACTCCAGCCACCAAAAAGTCGAAGGATGGCAGAAGAACTTGATTTTATTTTCATTTCTTTGACAACAAGGATAATTGAGCGCACGACTTCGATGGCATAATGTTACGGATTTACGAACGACTTACGAAGGCTTTACGGATTTGCAGCTTGACACGGAGACGGAGAACGAGCTGGTTATTTGGGATGATATATCCCAGTGGTCTTGCGGTGGTCTTCTTGGATGTAGCCTTAGGAGGAGCAAGAAGCATTCTCGTATGAGAAGCCATCTTTGTACAAAAGGCTTTCTCACTACTGTAGTTTACTGTGAGTTGCTTGCCATTGAACAAGTATGTGTGATTATGATGTTGCATACAGTTTCCAACAATCTCTTACCAATTCCCTCTTGATACTTGGGAATTTGCCCCATGCGTGACTTGAGAGGAGTGGGGATCATGCAACTTTCGGTCTGTTCGAAAGAAGAACTCCCGTACTGCTCCAAAACAATGAAAGAAGCGTCATTACGATGCCCAATGGAAAAGACGCATGCTGGAAATCTTGAGGGAAAGCCGTCAACCACCAAGCAAAAAAGCCGAAAGGCGCTACCAACATCAAAATATGGTATGCCAAAGCGTGCAGAAATGAAACAGCATAGACGGTGCTCAGCCCCCATATATAGTCATTGGAATTGCCTTGAAAGTAACGCTTCCTCTTGGGAAAGACTTGAATGTTAGATGCACCGATGGGATGGTAGCAGTAATGGGGGAAAACACGGCGACAATCATTATCGCAAGTGTTGAAAAGAATTTCAAATAAGTCAACCGGCATCGGTGGGTTCTTCGCGTTACCGCCCCTGGGTTCGTATATATAGTCTTGCTGCATCGGAAGTTCTGGACCGTGGCGGACCATGCGATCATGTGCGAGCCACGTGTACTAGATCTCATTAGTTGTATACGCAAAAAGTAGAGGATTATTGCATGCCTTTACAACTTCGCAATGACCCAATTGCCAGATGGAGAACCACAGTCTCAACCTCCCACGATGAGATCTGTATGAATCTCTTAGCGACTTGAAGAAGTGATAATCTGTGGTCCAGTTCAGTATCTGGATTTGTGCGGGCACAAATAGTCTTCCGGATCTGCGGACACCAAGCAACACCCAATGGCAGGGCTGATCGTCGTGGTCAGGGACTCCGCGACGGATCTCGTTGCCGGACGCATGAGGAGATTGTTGGACGCTTGAGTTTAGAGTCGCAATGTTGGCGGCTCTCTGCAGTCCAGATGGGAAATACGGCCTAGCTGGAGCTGCGGGCGATCCGCGTGGGAGTGGCGCGCTCTCGGTAGATCAAGGTACGTTCCTTGGGATTTCTTGCCATCGAGGCCTTCCCCATTGACCCCATGTCCAAGATGACTGGAGAGGATTCCTTTGAACTATATTAGAGCGAGTATCGCCAATGTCTCCCGCGCAGTCTTTGATCTTCTCTAGCCAATAGGATTGCTTGTCCGTGATTTCGTGCCAACATAACCGATGAGTATCCTAGATTAAAAGTCAGATTATCGATCATACAGGAAAGTATCGTGAAGACCTGCACTTCTCCAAAACATACGCACTTCGCCATTGTGAAGCATACGTTTTCGTCGCTGCATGGGCCACCAATTCCACCTCACACGCGTTTGGTCCTCTACCCAAGCTTTGGCCAGGTTTGCGACTGAAAGATCTTGATCTCTTGAAATCCATATTCTTTCAATTGGAATGGTTCCAATTATGAGTCTGAGCTCCTTGGGTAGGAATAGCGCCATGAAGTCCACGAGAAGAGTGTTGAATGCTTTTGTGCCTTGTAAGTAGGCTTTCATGACCTCGATCTGCGGAAAGGATGCACCGGAGGTCTGACCGTGATGTTCATCGTCTTCGTCCTCATCTTCGTCATTGTCATTGTCATCCAAGTCCGGATCAGAGGCGCCTTCCAAGTCTTCATACTGTCTCTCTATCGAAGCTGGCTTGGCCGTGTGCATCCCTGCTTGGATTTTGTCGAGCCATTGATCAACCTTGCCTGGATCGCCTAAACCCTGCGGAGCTTGTGATGTAGGGTCTTCAGCATCTAAGGGGAGTTTTTCAGAGTCAGGTGCCAGCTGATCAAAGATCCGGTGTCCAATCACAGATCTTCCACGTCTACTTCGCAATAGATCAGTGGCTGCCCTTTGGGCTTCATTCCGGGCCTCTTTGAGGAGGCCTATGTAGAAACCTTTCAGAAGCCGCCTCAGATTTCTCGTGAAACGATCCTCGTCCATGTTTTCCATAGCTTCTTCGCACAATGACCTAAATCGCGACTCTTCAGCCAAGCAATCTCCCATAACCACCTTCCCGTGCATCTCTTCAATCGTGGTTCTCGCTGAAACCTGTGAGCGGATATCCTCTGCATCCGATCCTAACGACTCTAAGTCACTCCCGCCTTTCGGACAGTCTTTTTCAAAAACACCAGGTGAAACCTGGCTGCGCTCGATTGAAGTCAGAACTGTCAATGACTCCTCAACAGGCCGGCTTCCAGAAAGTTTGGTGCTTTGGCCAGAGGAAATGTAGGAAAACGTTGCCGTCGGATGGCTCTGGCAAGAAAGGGTTGTTGTTTGATCATTCAATACCGTGGCCACCAAACGACCGTCCGGCGATAAGGCAATCGAGTGGATGTGGAGTGGCGCGTTCTCAAGGCACGCTTCGTGCTGAAGAATGATGCTCCGTGCGTCCTTGACCAAGTCAACCAGGCCTCGTGATTCTTTGTTTCTCTTTTCTCTCTTTTCTCTATTAGAGTCATGAGATGATTCGTATAATTGAAAATAGACATACCAAGAGAAACTCAAGTTTTCTCATTGCATCCAGGCCCCTCGGAATTGCCGAGAGCAAGCTGAGGGCTTCCAACCAATAGAGGTAACTCTTTTTGAAAAAAGCGTGGACAATGCGTTCATCTTTCAAGCTCTCGTCAAAATCGCCCTTGTGTGGACCAAACAAGAGCGAGGAGTCATCTTTGGCGTCTGTTGTCAAGTCCTGTGATCTCTGCTTGCCAAGTTTGAAGAGATGTTCAGGCCAGTATACGCAGGAATACTTCACGGGTGCTAAAGGGTCAGGTTCCGGAGCCTTGATTTCATTTCTCCAAACCTCAGGGTTTCCCAAGTGATAGATGTCGCGTCTGAGAACTCCAGAGAGGTTGGCCAGTGACTTTTCCAGGATACAGTAGTGCTGATGAGCGAGACCGTGCGGCAAAATTTGCCTCGACGCATCCTGATGCGCAAGAAGGAAGTCTTTCGCAGACGAATGGACAAAATCTATGATCTTGTCATCATCCTTACTCATTCTTTCATCGGTTCGTACAGTCAAGAACGAGCCACATGATCCGATGACAGAGTCAAGGCTTCTGATTGTAGAGCTTCCCAGCAGCGATTTCATTTCGCTCCAAGTAATGGGTCGGAAAACAGCGCAAGCAATGGCAAGTATCTCCTTACAAAGACTTGGATCTTCTGATGAGTGATTGATGCTTTCCATCATCCTTCCATATATTTCAACCAGACCTGGCGGGAAATTGGAATGTAACATCTCGTAGGCACTGTCGACAAGTTTGGACTTGGCAAGTTCTTTGCAAACCAATACGACCCATAAGAAGGAATTGCCACAATGCGACGCTAGGTATTCCCGAATTTCTTCCCGTAATTCTTCAGAAATCTTTTTCTTCTTGGCCAGTGCGGTAATCTGATCGTTGACGAAGAAGCGAACCCCATGAACTAACAACATGTCGTTTTGTTCGAGGGATAATTTCATTGTCTGCTTGGAGAAGCTCAATTCATCCCAGATATCTGTCAAGTTGCGACTTGATACGAGAATTCTGATACCCTTCAATGATGACTCTGCGAGTTTCACGATGGCTTTGAGCAGTTTCTCGCGTCCGCTCACACATTCGTCAAGGGCGTCCACGATCAAGTAAACGCCCTTTTCGTCCAGATCTCGCAATACATCCTCGACTTTCTGGACGAGCATGTCCCAACCAGCGCGGTAAGTGCCTTTTGAATAAAGGTATTTACTGCGTGGAGATGGGCTTCTATCGATCAGAAAGGAAAGAAGGCTTTGCATCACAGACTCGGCAGTATTGAGTTGATCATCAGTCGCCTCGCAGAAGAAGTAGATTGGGACCCGAGCTTGACTGAAGTGTTTGTTGGGGTCATTTTCCAACGTTTCAACGATTTCATAAAGAAGCATGGTTTTGCCTTTACCCGGACCTCCTGTGATCCAAAGCAGGCGATGGTCATCTCCAAAGTGCCAGCTCTGAAATTCACTATTGAATAAGATCCAATCGTGGCAATACCTGAGCAATTTGCCTTTCTGGTTCTTGATGCGAATTGTGGCAGACTTTGGATCTTGGGTGCCAGCAGGAATCGAGTTTCGTTTTGGAATGCGCGTGACTTGTTCGACTTACCACAACAAATTGACACAATTAATTAGCACGATTTCATAGCTGTATATTTCTGACGTAATGACTTTCTTGCGCATTTGGTAGATTGCAGTGCTTTCCGGTATGAAAGGGCTGGAGACCTCACCAAAGTTGATAGTATTGCCACCACCAGTGACAATGAAATCGTCTGGATTGAACGCGTTCTGACCTTCTGTTGGAACTTCCTGTCGTCCATTGCCATCCTCACCAATCTTCCATACGTTGGATATTGAAGTTTTAACAGGGAACTCCGAATCCTCCAATGATGGCTCAACCTCGGAAAAATCATTAAGCGCTTTCTTGATGCCCTCGGTGTCTTCTCGCGTTGCCAAGCTGAAAGACTCGTGAAGGCTGAGTATTTCCAAGTCCCTCAAGATATCGGTCATCAGGCTCTCCACGCGGTGAGCTTTCACACCTTGCAAGACTATGCGGTACCATCCACGAAGCTTTCCCCAACTCTTAGAGTCCGCGTCCTTCTGAAATTTATCTTTAAGCGCATCGACAATATCCTTCAATTTCTTTGCCTTTTCCTCACAATCTTTCAAGATATGATCAATGGACTGCCGTTGTCCGTCTGCGAGAGTCCGTAGTTCCAGGTTATTCTGTATATCGCCTAGTGTCCTCTCAACGAGAGGGAGGTGTATTTCAACATGTTCGAAGGCTTTCGGGAGGTCTTTGATCGTCTTCAGGGCCTCGCGAGTAGAAGAAATAGCCTGTATTGGACCGATGACAGACACGGTAATGCTGAGGGGGTCCATGACATTCTGAGTGCTTTGTTATTTAAGAAGCACAGGCCAGCAATATTGTGGGAGTTCAAGAGTCGTCTATCTCAGAGAAACAAATGAATTGCATGAGGTACCAGGTTAGTCAAAGAGAAATATTCGGCCCCGCTGCATAGTTTCGCGACCCTCGTACCTAATATATGCACCGTGTATTGTTCGGCGGTACAGTACTTCTTTTGACTAGCCTCTTCAGCTCTCTCAGCTCGGGCGGATCTAGAAGAGAAGAGGGTGGAGGCCGACCCCGTATGTATGAGTAGCTGGCATTTTCAGAGTGGTAGAGTTCTTTAGCACAGGCTGACTACTGACTCTAAACTATGATTTTACCCCAGCTTTTCACCAAAGTTGGTGCCAAGATTAGTGCACTCAAACAGCCTTTCTACGCCTCAGATTATTCAGCCTCAACCTTTTACTTGTTATCCTTGGAATACTAGTGGTGATTCTTGGGTCGCTAGGGGTGCTGCATCGAAACCGTATACCTTGTTCTGGACTCTATGATCCTACTTTTCTTTTTTTCTTTTTTTAATACAGTAAGAATTTGTCCGCAAATTTCCAACTTCCGGAAACTAGGAGGTATCTGGGCATTTGGATTTCCGCAAATGATGTACATGGCCATGAGTGACATTTACATCACAAATGTTTGACTGTCCCAAACTCAACGTGCTTGGACCCCCGCTAATGGTAATTTACTGGCCAAACCTACCACTCATTACGGTTTACTGGTTGGGAATGGAAGCTGCCCGGCTTGCCCGGGTCAGAACCTCAATGTCCCAATGAGGAAACGGTCTCATTAAGCTTTCTACGGTCCGCGTCAGAACTCTGGGTCAATGCGTGTAGGGTCATGTTCGCGCGAGCAATGGCCCTTGACTCTAAAGGTAGCGATTGCGTGAGGCACTCGACTGGATGTTCTTTTCCGTTGTAAATCACTTCTCAAGTCACCTCGTCGAAACCTTGCTTTGCTTGTATTTGTCTTCAAGATCTTCCACTACGCTCCAAACCATGGTGGAGGCGTCCACGCATCGCTCGACCGTGGGCGAAATTGTCCCATATGATCCCATGATTAAGTTGTCAAACTTAGTTTGGGCGCTCTCTTTGTCATGTACTGGCTGATCGGTCAAGAGACCCCCTTTTTTGCCTAGACCTTTTTGCTCGCAATCTGGCCAGAAACACTTCAACTCAATCGGGCAGAACATCGGTTACATCGGCATGGGTCTGGTGACAACATGCCTGTAATGGTGTCAGTGAATGTCAGCGTATAGGGATGAATTTTAGGGACTCACGCAGATGTGGTAGATACGAGTAATACCTTCTATTGGCTTGCTGGTAATCTTCGCTCTATGATTTGCTACGGTAAGAAGAAAGAAACGTTTTGATGACACTTTGATATTCTTTACGTATCTTTGAATATACACCATTTGGGGATGGTGCAGTGTTTTGGGGTGTAGTGAGGTTTTGTAACATTCCATCCAGCTTGACAACCATATCCTCGAAGCCGGTATGGTGGGCTTTGTTTGCTGGGAGACCTGACGAGTGGTAAGGTATTACATTATTTCTTCAAAATTCTGCAGATACAACTTACCAGGCGGGAACATCTTGATGATGCTATCATCCGTCGTTTCATAATGGGTTAATCAGATAGTATTGTGAAACATGGTATGGGAATAATTCCGAAAATAATTGGGATAGATATATTGATGTTGGGGTGAGAAGAAGTCCAAATACCGCGCTTGGCCAAAGATTATTGTTTCCACCACTCTCGAGCAGTCAATTTACGCTTGTTTACATGACCATGACCGAGTATCTCACCCGAGAGTAAGAGCGTTGTATAGTGGAATTCGCAGCAGCGCTCGGCGTTAGTATTGTTCATTCCTTGGATTGTGGAGGAAAAGAAGAACGGGAGAAAGAAAAAGCTTGGTTATATTTCGTATCGGCAACGTCACACATTTTGGAAATTTGGATATAATGGTATAATGTATCACGGAACAGTATTGGACGGAAACACGAAAAGGACCATGTATGAGGTTCTCCCTTCCATGTCTTCTTGAGCAGCGGCAACCGTTGTCGCGAGCCAGTCCTTTGAACAGCATCGCGGTTCCCAATTGTCCTTTTCATCAGAACATCTTTTTAGTAACATTGAGCCCAAGCAGCCTCTCAGCATTCCTATAAGCAATCATCTCCAACTGCTCAACGCTCACCAACCCACTAGACTCCAGGTCCTGCATAAACTTAAGCCCATTCTCATTCCGAGCAAACGGGTAATCGACACTATACAAGACATGATCCACAGGCGTATTACGCAGTATAGTAGCCATGGGATCAACGCTCCAAACGCCACTAGTAGTAATCCACAGATTAGTCCGATACACGTCCCCAAACCCGCGCTCCCGAGCGCCCCAGCGCGGGCTCAGCTGCACGATGCGGTCCAGCATAAACGGCAGCATCTCGCCCATGTGGCCAGCAATGATTTTGAGACGGGGGAACCGATCAAAGATACCCGCGGCGAAAAGGCGCAGTATATGCAGCGCCACGTCCGAGTGCCAGCCCCATCCCGACGCCGACAGGGACAGCGTGGCCGACCGCGCAAAATTGCCCGTGTACAAGAGGTCCAGCTGCTCCCCCGACGGCCACGTCGGGTGCAGGTAGATGGGCACGTCGAGCTCCTGCGCCGCGGCCCACAGGGGTTCGGTATGCCGCGCCGTCATAGTAGGTATTGCCGCAGCGGTTATCAATCAGGGCGCCGACGAACCCCAATTCCCGGACGCAGCGGGTAAGCTCCTTGGCGGCCTCGTCCGGGTCCGAGACGGGCAGGACCGCGAACCCGGCGAAGCGGTCCGGATTAGCCTTGACCGCGGCCGCGAGCTGGTCGTTGGCGGCGCAGCACTGCGCCGGCTGCATGGGTCCGGGGCCGTGGGAGATGACTTGCATCGAGACATTGTTCTCGTCCATGGACCGCAGGCGTATAGGTCCGAGGTCCGAGAGCTTGGCGGCGAGCTCGGGGATGTTCCCCACTTGCTCCGAGTAGAGGGCTCTCAGAGCATCATCGGCGCTCTCGGACAGGAAATGCTCCTCCAGGGTGATGAGAGGGGGCGTCATTTTGTATCATTCCATAGATTGTTGCGACGTTTTGAAGAGATGGCCAAATTTAGCAGCAATGAGATCTACGTCAAGAAGTGATTTCTCATTGCTTTTGTTGGTCCGCCCAATGTCTTGGAGCTGGTGCCGGAGCCCCGATTTGCCCCGATAAAAGGGAAACCTTCCGGCGACACTAGAGCTGAATGCAGTGTCACAGACGGGCGGCAAAATCGGGTCCAGGGTCCAAACTGAATCCGCACATGTACTCTATTACCCATTGAACTGCTCTGGCAGCTCAAGAACAGGTCAAGTAAGAGAACGTGGACGCCACGTCACTGCTCATTCACCGAGAATAGAGTACTTGTAAGAGTAATATACTGTGGTTAAATTGCTCTGCAGCTATTTACATTGGGGTATATTCGTACCTGAAGAGGGTACTCTGCATCATCGCAGCGCTGTCTAATACTTGATTAATGTAATTCAAAGTGTCCGTACTATTTTCAATCATTCCTTGCCGTCGAAAACCAACTTTCTAATCAACTTGTATAAGTGATATACGGGCGGTCGTCCCTCGTCGTCTTCAAACCGGCTCTCTGCAACCTCAAGGAGGCTCATACGCAGACCTGGCGGTATGTCAGCAGCACCAGTCTCCCACTCAACCAGCTCCGACATGCCGGCGATCAACATATAGCCCGTCATCTCTCTTAGCGTCAAGTTTCTACACGCGAGCTTTCGCTCCGTCTGTGTGTCATCGTCGTCGGCCTCGCTAAATGTATTCATCCACTTCTTTTTCTTTGCCTGGGCGGATACCTGAGCCCACAAGAACCAGGTGCCATGACGGAGAATGCACTCCTCAAACACTGTGATCCGTTCGGCAAGGCTGGGGTCTGCTTGAATGTCGGGCCGGTCTTGCACGTGGCCATTAGAGGCAGCCGTAATGGTCACATATAGTGCTGCTAAATCTTCGACCGAGAGCGATTTGAGGTATTCAATCTGGGCGCTGCGCGCGGGTGTGTTGGTAAAAGGATTACGGGTACGCATCGATGTCGGTAGTCGCGCCGCTTGACCCCAAAATCCGGCACTGACCAAGGTGTAGTCGTACTCTGGTAGGGCATCTGGTGTATTGGCAGCTACGTCGGCAATGGCATCGCAGTGTCGCATGGATCGCTCGACCAAAGCAATAAAACGCCTTTGTTGTACAGTTGTCAGGGGTTGAAGGCCTGGCGGCGAGGTCACGTCAATGTAACCACTGTGAATGATATCGGTGATGCGACGCTCGCGCAGTTCCAGTTCGCACACCCAGGGGAAAGTTTCGGGAGAGCACACATCGCGGTACACCTCGCTGGAAGAGAGAAAGTTGCGGTCGGTAGCAAGCGCCGTGCTGCCAGCCAGTTTTGCCTTGCAGATTGAACGCTCATAGGAACGAACAAGGGAGTAGTTGGTCTTATTTGTGATCATAAACATGGGCAAGGTCGCCATGTCCATGTGCTTGACAACCTGGAGAACCAGCTCAGACGGGAACACGGAGAGATCCATACTTGGCGATAACGTATGTGCAATGAACGATAAACGGCAAATGACTGCAAGAAGAATGAGAATCGTCGAGAATTTATAAGTCCAAGGTAGAGATAGATGCCTTTGTAGAGACGGTGACTGTGAACCTTGATGGGCCGGACTTGGCTTTGGGTAAGAATCGCGGCCATCAAGGTGGACTGAATGGTAGACGGGCCAGTGACGCAAGCGAAGCCGTTCTTTCCTTTGTTTGCATATACATCGGACGAAGTCGCACCTTATTCATTCAGTTGTGCTTGCAACAGACACTTCGTCGCCACTGCCAGCACTGATTTTGGCACCTTATATATAGACGTGAGTCTGAGCGTCAAAGTATAGCATCGAGTTCATTCACGTACAGGTATTATAGAGCTCTTTTGGCGGGGTAATCCACAGTGGGACTGCGGGGCGAGAAACATTGACAAGAAACAAAGAGAGCAGCCATTGTCTTCTCACGACACGTTTGTCTTTTGAATAATGGTCGTGGCACGATAAGTGACACGGCAAGCTCACAAGATCGATGGTTGATAATGGTTCGGTAAGCCTCAAAGTTTTGGCCGGTGGCAACGACCACCTAAATCCCCGAACCTTTGGAGTTCCAACCAAGTCTAAATGACTAATAGATTGCAGCATTTGCCATATTTGCCCGAAGATGCATTTCTTTAGGGTATGTCCTATGGTCTGTTGAGGCCACATGCGTTGTGGCTATCACCGAGGGCGATGGGGAAAATGGTTCCATCTTCTTCGTTATACATGCAGAAGGGTAGATTTCACACTTCTGCGCGTAATTTGCAAGTATTGCAAGTCGAAGAAACAGTCGTAGGACTACGTCTTGGTTCCAGTGATATGTGCTGGAGGTGCTGCAAAATCATATATGCAAAGGCCATGTGAGTAGGTGACTACCAATATGACCGAAAACCCTTGGACAGTGTCGTGGCGGTGACAGCAAATCGTCGCCCGAGCTTAGGCTAATGGCCAGGATACAAAGTTTGAAATTGCCGAGCTTTTGTGTCATTCATCCCTCTTGCAAAAGTCTGTATCGCGAAAGATGACAAGATGGTTCGGTCGAATGGGGTGATTATCGGTTGCCCCATTGTGTCTCCGAGGGCGCTCGTATCCTCAAGCACTCTCGTACTAGTCGTTTCCCTTGATCCTTTCCTGGCGCCGAGGACCCAACTCATCTGAGCGGCAAGTAAATCGAGAACTCGCTGCTCCCAAGGTCATCTTCATAGGTGGCTAGGATATGCTGGCTCAAAGGTGCATGCCACCTTCCTCGTCATCGTCTTGCATCTCGGGCAATCGTTCTTGTAGTCGGCGCAGTAGTTCCTCGTCACCGAGCCCCCGTATCGTGCCAGTTGTAAAAGTGCCGTCGGTCCAGGCAGAGTGCTGCCCATTCTCGGTCGTGGAAGCCGCCTGGCCATTGACGCCATTTGTGCCGTTTACTGGGGCGTGTGCCTGTGCCTCACTGCTTGCCTGTGTATCGGAGCCTTCTTCCTTCTTCTTCTCGTCGTCAGTCTTGCCCTTAAACTCGTTCCAGCTCAAGCCCCGATCCTCGACCTCGGCGCGAATGAGCTCTATCCGGTGCTGCATGCGCTCAATGACGGCCTCGTTCTCCTTGATGGCGTCTATGCAGTCTTGGTCGGGCTCATTCGGGGCGGCATTCGAATCCAGGGCGGATGCAGTGCCTTCGGCAAAGGGCTTGAGCTCCTCGTTGGAGTAATCGAGGTGGGCGATGGAGTTGCGCAGCTCCAGGACCTTGAGTGCCAGGCTGCTGGCGGGGAGGTCCTTGAGGGCCTCGGCGAAGCGCGCGGGGTCTATGGGCGCAGCTTCCGACGACATGGCGAGCGGATATCTGTGTTTTATAGTGGGGGAGTATTGGCGTCTTGGAAGGTGTTGAGGATTAGAGTCTGACGTTTGAGAAGAATGTAAGTTTTTGATTGCTTTTGCTGTTTCACGAAATGTGTTTGTGCAATCAGCTTTGTCCTTTTTTGGTTGCCTTTTGACGCCTGCGTCATGAGAGAGCTGCCTGCCACTTCTAGACATGGAGCTCTCTGAAATGCTAGGAACTTGCTTACCTAATTGTACATGACCCATCCTTGCTAAGCGCAAATGCCCGCCGCCCAAGCTCCATTTCCAGTAACTGGAAAGATGCAGCGCATACTCGACCTGAAGGATTTCAATGAGATTTTCATGATATATTTTAGATAGTAGTGTTTATTCATCTATCGAGAAGCCATCATAAATAATAATATATATCAACTTCATCTTGAGCTGCTGAGGACCTCGAGCTCTAGTGGCAAACTAGATCATATGGACCATTGCAGCAAAGGTACAATGCAGCAATGAGCGAGCTGTGCAACTCGATTCTGATGCACTGGTAGATGGAACTGACCTGTATGGCAGCCTCCCGTCCTAATTCTGTGACTATCTTCTCTTTGAATCTAATTTCTCGTCCAACCCAAAGCAATTGCAGATACGTGGCTGTTTAAGTAACTTGATGGCTTTACAGTTTTGATTTTGCATCCAGCAATGTTCCCCAATGAACTTCGTATTCGAGCATGGCACTTCCTTTACTCGGGCCCGGAAACAATCATTAGTCAACTTTCATGGCTCTCGAGCGAACCTGAGAAGAGCCTGCCCATCGTCAGGTGGCAGGCAATCAAATGTGCCGAATATATGCATGACGTACGTTTCAACAATCGGATCTCCCAGTGGACTTTCCTTGAACCAGGCCCTCCCTCTGCCCGCTACCAGAGGTAGGCTGTAAGATTTGTTGTTATTTGTCTCAAGAGACCACTCTAGACTTTTTCCATTATTTTTTGAACTCCGAGCATAACAATTTGGCATACTTCTGTATGAAGCATCTAGCCTTTGGCAAAGGGTTCCAAAGTCAGACTTTTGCCCTTATTGACCACGAGAAAATTCATTTCGGCAGTCGACGTGCTCACTTTGCCAGATATCAAAGTATTCTCGTTTGTGCCGTGTGGTTCCGGTTCCTTTTCCCTTTCCCATAAGTTCTGTCTCTCTTTTCCCGCCCGCGACCAGCCATGCAAAACTTGTCAACAGAAATGCGCCCCCTAGGGGACATCGTCTTGGAGGTTGGACCTGAGAAATTGCGGCTGCGAGTGCAATCCCACGTCATCAGTTACAGCTCGGAAATACTCGCCCACAAAATTAGGAACAGCATAAGACGGCCAGAATCTGTTTCTCATACTCCCGAAGGCACACCGTCAATACAAACAGTTCGGTTAGAGGATGACAATGCTGCAGCATTGGATATAATCTCTTGCGTGCTACACCATCAGCCCGACATGTTGCCCCCGCTTCTCCCGCCAGAACAAATACTACAAGTCGCCTTGCTGGCAAGAAAGTACGAGATGTCCAAGGCACTACTATTCGCTCAGGCGCACTGGCTTAATGCTTCTCAAAGACCTAGCTTCGTCGAAGCAGGATACCTTCTTGCGGCTGCGGCTGCGTTCGGCGCCGGGGATACCTTCAAGAACCGTAGTACAAATTTAATCGCGGACTATACCGAACCGTTCTCCGAGTTGAAGAATCACAATGCCATCTGCCAAGTCTTGCCACCAACAATCTTCTGTGAGCCATTTCTTCGGATTCAATAATGAATTCATTCAGCGGAACTTCTAAGCGTATGACTGACTGAGTCACAACTTTAGGCATGATGAAAGCGGAGAGAAGCGAACTGCGGCACGAGCTTCTGAAGCTCATGTACCGGAAAGCAGGCACCGTGGCCACCTGCCCCTGGGGCTTCAGACGTCAGGCCAAATTCCAACTTCTCCTCAAACACAGGTGCAACCCATACAGGTTGGATAAGGTACCCATATGCCAGGTCGTGGAAGATATGCGTTACGCATCCTACGAAGACACTTGCAGAAATGAGCATAGCGAGGTGTGCGACAAAACACGATATCACGATGAACGAGTTCACCCGTCAATTGGATCTATTACGATTGAATGCCTGTATTGACATTGCTGATGTCAATTCAAATTGGGCAGAGGATGCAGGCGATGAGATTATCGACTTGGCCAACGACTCCGATTGGGGCTCAGAGGGAGGGATCATGGAGCGGTGACCTGTGGCAATGATTCAGACGAGGCAAAGAGAGTATGCTGCGTGACTGCAGTTTCTGCCTGTGTTATCGAATCCCAATGAAACCATAAATAAGTAGAGTGAGTTTAAAAGGGGTGGGTAATAATTGTTCGGAGGCATTGATACAGCGTGGGAGTTATTTTTCCTTTTCTTTCTTTTCTTCAATCAGTAAACCACACACTAGTTGGCAGCGCGAAATGGGCACTCTACAAAATTGAATTCATCACACGGCTTTCCATGAACCCATGACTCCGTTTGCGGCAATGAATTAGATAGGAAGCCGATGTTGTACAATGCCGTAGTCGGTCCGGAGCGCCCCCATAAGCACACTTGAGTTCTAAAGTCCGAACTCCGATAAGAGCGTAAGTATGCCGAAACCCACGAGTTCAACCCCCGAAAACATTTCAAATCAACATTTTCGATGAGTCTGGATTCCGGTGAAAGGCGCTGCAACTAATATTCAGCAGTCGGGGGCACCGCGAGGCACATTTACTGTATTATCAAACAGTTGACCACAAAAAGCAACAATATCGAATACTTGTCAAGAATATCATACAAGTACTTTTGAGTGCAGGGTTTTCCATTTGCTCAATGGCTCACTGCAACTTGTTCAAACTCCACAGCCATCCATGCTGACAACCCCGGCATGAGTCACTGCTAGTGTGAGAAAACAAACTACGTGCAATCTTGGATTGATTTTGTATGATTCATCCTGAGTAGGATTGTGTGGCTTGGGCGGATGCATGCAGCTAGCCACAATTATGAGGAACTAAATGCCGAGACTTTTACAACTCGGCAACCACACTAAAAACATTGAATTGACATGATGTGATAATTATTTCCCACGTGGTCTTTCTATTCCGCCTTAATGCCTTGCAGAAATGGTTGACAGATAAGCCGGGAGAGATATACATGACAATAAGCAAATGCACCTTACAAAAGTCCTCGACAGCAACAAGAGAGCCTTGTCCTATGACGACGAAAAAAAAAAATAAAAAAATTTTATAGAACCCCGTCTCATTCGCGACAAGGAACTTTGGACATGATTGGTCAATTGATCCAGCACGGACTGTGACCTAGCCAAAACATTGCTTAACCAATCCTTTCGGGTAGGCAATTCCGAACAATAATGGAGAAAGCAAAAATAAGGTAGTAATGGTGAAATTCTCTTCTTCTCTTTAGCAAAAGTTCTTCATCTTTGCAGCCGGAATTCGGATTATAGGACTTGTGGTCACGTTTTGAGGCGTCAGGCAGCCAGAATAAACAGAAATCAGGCCGAGCTTATTTGGAGCTCCATGTCGACCATGCCTACTATGGCTATCACGGCCCCCACTAGCACGCTTATAGTCTGGGTAAAGATACTTGGTCAGATATTAGGACCCAGGGAACAACGCAACTGAGTCAACCTTACAGCTTTTGGAGGCTTTGAACTCCCCATACAGACCCCCATTCCAAAAGTACCTGGCAACCCGATTGGGCTATGTGACTGAGACTCAGAAAACTTGCATGTAGGATGGATGGGGAACTCGCTCGTATGGGCAACAACGCATAACACATCATGAATGCTAGAGGCGTCGTCACCGCAAACTAATTCACGGCAGGCAACAATAATTGATGCCTACCACACACCCTGAAACCGGAACGTCCTAAACAATTATTAAGCGAGCTCTTGTATGCCGAAGACTTGATGGTCTAATGAGTATATATATTCAGGTGCCAAGTCTATTCAATCTGGTTCCAAGACATCTTCTCTACCTATAAACATCTCACATCAGACATCAGCGCAAGGCTAAAAATACTAGCACAATCAAATCTTACAAGAACAATTCCTAGAGGATCAATTGAAAACAACACACACAAGATACAAATTGTTTTCTTCTCTTGACATCTATCTACACAAACACACCACTCCATCACCAAAATAACAAACACAACACTTCAGAACAACCACACAAACAAAGACAAGATGCCGAGTCCATCATCCTACGCCTCGTCAACCTACTCCACCTCGACCACCTACACAGTAGACGCCCTCAAGGCATCTTCCTCTTCCTCTTCTTCTTCTTCTTCCACATCACCAAGCAGAAAGCAGCAGCGCTCCCTCGGCCAGAAATTCAAGAGCGTCTTGACCAGCATGGGCGAGCACCCCACGGCGCGGTACGACCGGAAACACGGCCTCGAGCCGAAGCCTCTCTACGCGCCCGTCATGCCCGTGTCCAAGATCTGAGACGAGTAGTGAAAATGGGGGAGACGATGGGAAGGAGGAGGGAGGGACGAAGAGAGAAAAGAGATCTCTTTAGATCTATTCTCCCGTTTCTCCCTCTTCCGTGATTGAGTCACAATGTTTCAAATTCTCTGTGTCGTTCAGAAGAATGGAAAATATTCCTTTCTTTCTTTTGTCATTTCTCCTTCGGGAAGTATCTACACTGGAACATTCTTGCATATGGAGCCGGAGCAATCAAGGAGTTTCTAGGCAACCAGGAATCAATTGGTGACGGAAAAGAGTTATACCTGCGTCAATATTTTGTTTCATAGCCTGTTTTTTTCACTAGGCAGACACTTAAAAGGTTTCAAGTGTATGCTTCTGTTAGACAATTTCAATTATACTGTTTATTTTTCCACAATTGATAAATCAACCTTTCAATGAAGACAAAGCATGGTATGCCGCTTCCAAGGCAGCATCCACTCTTGAACTATACTTCCATATCTATCACCAGTAGCAGTTACCATGATCAGAATAAACCACATCACACACGAAAGTCTCTATATCTAGCTTGTCAACGTAAAAATGCATTTCTGTATACACATAGCAACATAAGAGCGCCTAAGATACAGATCCAAACTCCGACAGCTCACGCCGGGCCAGATATAATAATGTCATGCCGCCCCCTTATGCCTCTTCTTTCAGGTTATCCTCTTCTGTCTCTCTCTGCTTTGATTGAAATCTAGTTGCCACATATTCCGTTGTAACTTTGCTTTCCATACCACGAAGCTGGTATCGTTCACATTTTTTCGTGAATTCTTGCGTAGTCAGAAACACACCTTTTCTCGCACACCATCAACCCCGGAGTCCGCTTAGTAAGTACGCTTAAAAGGCGGGACAGCTGCGCACTCGTTCTCGTCCAGCGTCGTGCCAATGACACGTCTGTAGCCGAGCTCGATCTCACCCTGGGGCTTCTTCTGGAAGGTCAGGGTGTGCTTCATCCAGTTCTCGTCGTCTCTGTCGGGGTAGTCCTCACGGGCGTGAGCACCACGAGACTCCTTACGGTTGGCAGCGGCCACGGTAGTTTGGGTACTATTCAATTCTTGTTAGCACCAAAAATCATCAAATACAGTGCTCATGGGATATACTCACGCGCAAGTCAACAAGTTTCTCAGCTCAAGAGTCTCGACGAGATCCGAGTTCCAGATCATGCTGCGGTCCTTGATGCCAACCTGGGGGAACATCTGGTCGACCTCGTGGATCTTCTTGACACCCTCGTCCAGGGACTCCTGGGTACGGAAGACGGAGACATCAGTCTGCATAGTCTTCTGCATGGCAAGTCTGATCTCGGCGGTGCTCTTGGGACCCTCCGAGTTGCGGATCTGGTCGAGGACCTCAATGGACTCAGCACCAGCATCAGCCGAGATGGGCTTGGCCTTGGCGCCAGGAGTGAAGTTGTCACGGATGGTGTGGGACACGGCACGACCGAAAACGACGAGATCCAGAAGAGAGTTGGCACCGAGACGGTTGGCACCGTGGACGGAGACACAGGCAGCCTCACCGCAGGCGAACAGACCGGGGACGACCTTGTCCTGACCAGCCTCATCAACGGTCAGAACCTCACCAGTGTATCTGGTGGGGATACCACCCATGTTGTAGTGGACGGTGGGCAGGACGGGAATGGGCTGCTTGCGGACATCGACACCAGCGAAAATGGCGGCGGTCTCAGAGATACCGGGCAGACGCTCAGCAAGAATCTCGGCGGGCAAGTGGCTGAGCTGCAGGTAGACGTGGTCCTTCTCGGGACCGACACCACGTCCCTCACGGATTTCCATGGTCATGGATCGGGAGACGACGTCACGCGAGGCAAGATCCTTGGCGGTCGGGGCATAACGCTCCATGAAACGCTCACCCTCGGAGTTGAGGAGGTAACCACCCTCACCACGAGATCCCTCGGTAATCAAGCAACCAGCTCCGTAGATACCAGTAGGGTGGAACTGGACGAACTCCAGATCCTGGTTGGGGAGACCAGCACGAGCAACCATGGCCATACCGTCACCAGTACATGTGTGAGCAGACGTGCAGCTGAAGTAGGCACGTCCGTAACCACCGGTGGCGAGAACAGTGTTCTGGGCAAGGAATCTGTGGAGGGTACCGTCCTCCTGGTTGTAGGCCAGGACACCACGGCACTCACCGTCCTCCATGATCAGGTCGAGGGCGAAGAACTCGATGAAGTAGTTGGTGCTGTGTCGCAGAGATTGACCGTAGAGAGTGTGCAGCAGAGCGTGACCAGTTCGGTCGGCGGCAGCGCAGCATCGGTATGCCTGACCTCCCTTTCCGAACTTTTGCGATTGACCACCAAAGGCACGCTGGTAACTATCCAAAGACTATCAGCAGCTATTGCGCCTCGAAGGAGACGGGCGAGCGGGAACTTACATCTTGCCATCCTCGGTTCTCGAGAAGGGACATCCGTAGTTCTCCAATTCGATAATGGAAGCCGGGGCCTCGCGGGTCATGTAGTGAATAGCGTCCTGGTCACCAAGCCAATCTGAACCCTTGACGGTATCGTACATGTGCCATCTCCAGTCATCCTCGTGCATGTTTCCTAGCGCAGCGTTGATACCACCCTGGGCGGCGACGGTGTGACTTCTGGTCGGGAACAGTTTCGAAATACAGGCTGTGTTGAAACCGGCCTCGGCGAGACCAAAGGCGGCTCGCAGACCCGAACCGCCAGCACCGACGACGATGGCATCGTATTCGTGGTCCTAATGATGAGAAGTGGATGTTAATGGAATGTCCGGATGCGAACGCCATTGTCGAGATGGCAGTAGTGGGAAGACGTACAATGACCGGGTATTTGCTGCTAACGTGTGCGGAAGCCTCCTTTGCCCGCAGAGGCTGGTTGGCAAAGATGCGAGCTATTAACACGTGCGGTTAGCCGGAAGGGAACGGCAGGCGTGAGGGTGCATCGACGGAAGACGTACAAACTGATCGCGTGGAAGAGAATGTCCTCGCCTGACATCTGGCAGCGCGAGAGAACTGCATCGAAATGTATGTTAGCCATTGCGGTCGTGATGGTGGTGGGTAGCCTATAGCATAGCCGAGGCTCTCTTCGAAAGACCTCAAGGGGTCCCGGAGAGATAAAAAAGAGGGAGACAGAGAGAGAGAGCAACTTACGGCCGGCGCGGTGGCCAGTCTCCTCATAGCCATTGAGGATGCCATCTTTTAATTCAATTAGGGTTACCGAAGAGCAGGAGCCCAAGACAAAGAAGAAAGAAGAAGAAATACAGTGAGCGGAGATGTGATGGGGCAGGTAATTTTTTGGTGTTTTGAGGCTCTTGTCCTGCAAGTTCCGCTCTTGGAATGGGAATTGGCCTTCCGACTTGTATCAATGATCCGTCGAAAGAATTGGACCGAGCTGGTGCTTTGGTTCACCGCGCTCCTGATTGGCCAGTGGGCGGATCCGCTGCCTCTGCTCTTCGGGATCTCTCGCGAAGCCAGTTCAAGTTGCCGAGAAATTGGAGAAGGAAAGCTGGGGACTTGCCCAATTCTCCACATCACGTGGATCGCCCAAGTCCCTAGTAGTCCTCTCGATCACTGCCGTCAGATCTCTGCCGGATAATCGAACAACCTGATTGATGAGTGACCTGAACAGTCTACCTCTATTATCACATCTTGCCACATAAGTGTACACTCTATAACTGCTCATTCTACACATTGATATTCACATTCGATCCCATTTCTAAATCATGGATCACCATATTCAAATAGGACAAACAGGATCACTTTTGCCACTTGCGACACTGTAATCATCACGCCTAACGTGAAGCCATATTCATCAACAGACCTGAATGCTTTCCGTTTCTATTATTATATCTTGACCGACTGATTAAGTCTAATCAATGCCTCTTTTGTACCAATGCAATTAATGCTGTCCATGTACCCTCATATTCAGAGGATGTCCCCCTAATATTTTCTTTCTCTCACACTCCGATGCTGCCTGCCCATTTGTCTACCTAGTTTGCCAAAACCTGTCTCAGCATGGACAAGAAGTTCTCTTTCAAGTGATGCACCTCAGCCACCTCGGGCTTGACTGGCTCACCCGCGCTACGTCGCAGCCGGTCTTGCGTCTTGGCTCTTCGCCGCCTCTCCGCCTCTATGGGGTCTAGCTCGTCTTCGATTTCTTCCTCTTCCTCTTCCTCTGATTCATCGTCGTAGGCCATATCTTGAAAGTCCATATCGTTGAAACCAAAGTCGCTGCTCTTGAACCCGTGCACTCCTGGGAGTGGTGCGTCCATGGTGGCGTTGCCCTCGGCCGCCATCTTTTGTCTCGTCTTGTCTTGGTGCCACTTCTTGCGAGCCTCTTGCCAAGAGATTAGCTGATTGATCTCGTTGATGGCCTTGTCCTTGTCCAAAGCCCCAGCGCCAACACCGCCTTCGAACAATGCATTTATGTCCAGAGGGCCGCCCGATGGGCCTTGTCGCAGGAACTCCAGAATACCTTCGATCCAGCCCATGAGCTGCGTAAACAGACCATTGTCGTGAGTGTGGACCTCGTGCACAAACTTGTAGAAATTGTGCTCGTGACGGGCGCAAAGGTCAATAAAGGCCTGCACCGTCTGGTTGGGGTCTGCCGAAGCATCTTCCTCTCGGCACTTTTCGACAACCTATATATTCGTGTTAGCATCTCTGCTTTCATCTCAGTTTGACAAATGTACTCACCTGAATCATGTCATCAATGAAGACAGAAAAGTCAGTAATACTGTTGTAGACGTTGGCAGACTTGTAAACCCGGACAAGTGGCTCGTAGAAGATGGTGAAAAGATCTCTGAGCAGTTGCAGTGTGACAGGCTCCTCGATCATTTGCAGCATCATCTGCTTATCACGCTGCCTAATCAGCAGCTTCAACAGTTGCTTCAGATAGGAGAAGAGCTCTGCGCCTTGCTTGAACTCTTCATCGACATTCTCGACGGCGTTGTTGAAGGCGACATAGGCGTTGTATAGCCTCTGGACCTGCGAAGAGACAAGAGGTGGCTCAATCAGGTCGGATCGTTGGATGGACACGATGATGTCAATATCGTCCGAGATTGCTTCCTCTCGGATGGCCACCTTGACAGGCTCATCCGAGTTGACAAATTTCTTCAGCTTCTCCACAAAGACGTCATCTCCAATTTTCGCAGCCACTGCATCAATATTCTTTTGCGAAGAACGGATGCCATCGTTCAGAGCGGCAGAAAAGACTCGCTGCATCAAAGAGCGAGAGCCGAACGGCTGAGCCAAGAACAGGTCGAGTACTCCAGCCATGACGGCGGCTGGATTTGCCAGTCGAATGACATTCTTCAGGACCGTGTAAGGAATGAGCGAATGAATCCTCTTTGCTTGCGCAAACAGCTCGGGTGAGTTGTCTTCGGCCAGGAAAAGATGGTAGACCGTTGCGGCGACCTCGATGCGTAACCACTCTGCAAACTTTTGGTACTGTACGCTCAAGTCTTGAATGGTCTCCTTGTCCTTAATCTCTTGGAACAACTTGGTGAGGCCATTGCTTTCCACGATATCTTGTCGGAACTGCTCCATGTATACGTCGAGTTCTGCGGCTCGCTTTCGGGCAATTTCATAAAACTGTTTTTGCTCGTCGATGCGCTTCTCGTCAACAGCCTTGCGGCGCATTATGTCTTCCACGTCATTGTCTGTAGGAGTAATGGGGTCAGCAGTCAGAAATTCCTGAATCGCCTTTGTCTGGGCAATCTGTGGGTTCTGAAGAAGATATCTCAAGAATGCCCTCAGGGAAATTCGTTGACTTTCACGCCACAAAAGAGTAGTCTGCATTTGGGTATTAGTATACGCTACTACACTGTCCAGAACATGTACACTCACATCTGGTTTTGGACTGTTCAGGTTGGGGCTCTTTGGACCATCCATGCTAGGGCGTGGTGAAGCGTTCCTAGAGGATGTCGTGGACAGTTCCCGGCGGTGACCGCGAACTGTGAGGTTCTTCATAGACTCTCTCAAACCACCCGCTTCCGAAGTAGGAGGCATAGTCGACATGCTGCTGACAGAAGAGGCCTCAGAATCATCTCCATCACCACCACCCCGTGAAAAGAGACCGGTAGCAGTGGTGCTAGACTTGTTCTTCTTAGGCAACGGCGGTAGGACCTTTCCGGGGAGTTCGGTCCTAAGCTGTTTGTGCAACCGCGCAAAGTCGCCGTATCGCCGTCCCAGGAAGTGTTCGAGTTCGCCTTTTCTCTTTACACGCAAGATGAACTCCTGGGAAATGTTAGCAAGAGAAGGTTGGCAAGATCGCTTGTCAAGAACTAACCGCATGCTTGTGCGAACGGAGGCGCTTCTTTACGGTTGTAAGTCTGACACCGGCAACATTCACATCCCATCCGTTCACATAATTACCCTCGGGCAGAGTGTTGAGCACGCCCGTGTCAATCGCATTGGCATCCACAATCTCCAACTCGGCAAATCTTATGCGCTCTTCGAATCCAGAGGCTGTTCTGATGCCCGACACCATCATAAGCTCGACCATCTTGCGACATTTTATAGCCAGCTTCCGGCGCTTGGTCTCTTCCAATCGATCTTCCGAAGACGATATGCTCTTGCTAGCAAAAGACTCGAGGAACTGCACAGAATCGTATTGTTAATCACGGTTCAACAGCTCTGCTAGCTAGCTAGCTTGGCGGGCAGCTCTGGACCTACCACTTGCAGCTTGTCCTGCCAAAACTCCTTCTCCTTTGCTTTGTCCAAGAATGGGAATTCGCGAACATGATGTACGAATAGGTACCGTAGTATAGGGAGCTCCGAATCGAGTGGAGAGACTTCGCCAAATTCTGACTTGAAAGGGGCGCCGAATCTGCGTAGTGCGGTGGGAGAGTTGAGCTCTGAAATCTCCCAGTTGACTTGCTCGGAAATAAGCTCTCGTTTGAGGTCTATATGATTTGAGAACGAAGAGTTAGCTGTTTTGCTGCAGAAAAGAAGAAGACGGGGACCACGAGAGAGAACAAATGCTCTCCATTTTCCACTGACAATGTTCTTGTTTTCCTGTCAGCGTCTGACCAGGGGGTGGTATAGACTGAGTGCTCTTTGTCCGCGCAACATCGCCTGGAACGGGGGCATCCTGCGCATTGAGCGGCGCAGGATTGGCGTCTGTCGAAGCCATGGTTTGTGTTGGTTATTTCTCCGCAAACGAATACCGCGAGGGATATGAAGGCGTCCCAGACAACCTTCCAAGACAGAAAAATGTTGTGTAGGTAGAAAGAAAAACGACCTGGTCGGCGCAATTCCCAATCAATATGGGGGTGACGTCGCCCACGAACTGCTATTAGTACTGGAAATGAATCTGGCGGGGTACTCGATAGGTCAGTCGCTCCTCCCAGGGCGCAGCAAGTACGGTACCTTGGGGCGGAGGCTCAAAACAAACGACAAGGAACACAAGAATGCACCTCGAGTCCCAAACGCAGGGCAAAGAGAAAAAATCGATGTTTTTGTAAAAAGTGAATTCCTGGGAAGGAGAAGAGAAAAAAACAGGAATCTACTCAAAGCCCAGCTCGGTCAGTTACATCAAGAACGGAATGGTTCCTTTGAGGGGGGTTTGTTTGTTTGAGTCAGCCCTGGAAGTGCTAGGCGTGGGCATCAAATCAATCTGTTTCTCGTCTGGTGATTAAACATTGGGTATGCCGTTAAGCCGTGAGAGCTCTGTGCTGCGCCTACAGATTACGCCTGCGCGCGCAAAGGCCAGGATGACTTGCCTGCGATGCACACACTGGTGCTAGCGCCTATCTCGTAGTGTATCTTAGGTAGCTCCAGAGGTCCAGACTGAGCGATGAAATGTGAGTGCCGCGATGCCGTTGCGGCGCATTTTCCCAGCCCTTGGCATTTCGTCCTGGGCGCTTAGCATATGTATCTGTTGGGGAATTCTTGGTCAAAATCATGCTTTTCTAGTCCTGCTGACTATCAAAGTCTCTAGACTCAGCGACGATGAAGGTGACGCTCGCATGCTCACCATTGATGAAAAGAGAGTTGCGCAAGAGGCCCTGGTCATCTTTTCGGAGGGGCAGCTGAGTGAAGGCATGACGTCGACTTGAGACCGGCAATTCGGGACTTGTGTCAACTGGGTTGGGTTACATATCAACAAGCCACGCCAAGCCATTATGAGCCCAACAGTCAGTCAGCGGCGTTGTCAAGTTACACACATATCACCATCTATAGTCCATTTGTTCTGAATTATAAGTCTATAATTTCTCTGATGCGGACGCTTTGAGGCATTGTCCTTTTGCGAGTCAACAGAAAGGAGGCTCCATATGAGCCAAAACCTCTGGGGAAATTACGGCTGACAGTCAGCACCAACTGCTGATGAAAAGTACCACACCAAACTGACTGCAAGGGAGTGGGTAGTCCGGGCCGGTTCAACGTCGACGCCCCAGAAACTGCTTGCGTAGGAAGCCAACAAAATTCAGCAGGAACCATAGCCACGAATGCCGATTGCCGATCGCCGTCGATTCATGACGGGGAAAAAAAAAAGTCTATAATAATGCTCATGATCCAACGCCTGGGTATAATGCTCCTATCGCCAAGTACAAGTCGACTGAGCGATCTTGTGATGTCATGCAACCAGATATGAAATCTAGGTAAGGAAAAGGGGAGGAAAAAAAAAGAAAGGATACAATGATCACAACTCGTCCAACGCGCGGAAGACGTCAGCATCGACTGCGGCAACAGCTCCTCGAGATTGGTTCAATGCAGCTCTAACGTCTTCAACCAAGTGATCAGATACTCTGCTGGTGTTGTGAAGCTCATTTCCGGGAATGCCTCCAGAACCGTTGCTCGACATCATATCTGTGAGTGCTTCGAGGGAAGCATACTGCGCACCAACAATGAGGAGGATAAAGACCAAGGCCAGCACAGATGTGATGATCCAGATAGTCTTGAGACGTTTTCGTGTCCTTTCTTGCCATTCGCGATCGGCTCTCTCCCAGCCCTCGACTCGTTCTCGAACAATGTCTACACGTTCGCTGAGCTTCTGCACCTTCTCCCGGCCTGTTTGTATGCGAGCCTGCAACTCTTCAATATGTTTTTGCTGCTCGTTGAACTGGCCAAAGTTGTCCAGCTGCGTGCCTGTCTCACCGATGAGAGCTTTGGATTCGGTTTCGAAGGTACCAACGGTTTCCCTCGACAGGGTTGCGAGCTCTTTGATACTCGTGACCGTGCTATGCAACGTACTCAGCTTCTCCAAGACGGCATAATAAGCATCGTCCAGTCGCCGTGTAGTGGCTATTGAAAACGTGGTCAACTCAGAGAGTGACTTTTGAAGGCCACTTCAAGACGCGCAAGAGGAAAGGTAGTTAGCAGAGATCTGACTGTCGATATAGTAGTATGACACACGTAGTACGCCGTCCGGCCTCATCATTCTGTGCCTGCTGGTGTTTGTCTTTACTGGGCGGTATTTCCTGCAGCGCCATAGCGCCAATGTCCTCAGCGCCAGGAGGCAGCATGCTAGTTCGGCGGCTTTGCTCGGCGCTGCTCAACATATACGGGGTCACGCCCTCGGAGCGAGGAAGGTCGAGAGAACCTCGCGGCGGCATCTGCAGAGTAGGTATGGCAGACTGTGGGATTCGATACTCGGAATGACGGTCCTGGTGGTGTCGCCGGTGCAAGAGTTGGTGGCCGTGATGGCGATGGAGTCTGGAAGTGTTCGTCTCGGTAATTGAGCGGCTCATGCGGTGCCGCGGCCGCTGTGGGTAAGCCGCCTTACTCGTGTCAAGGCTATGATCAGACATGTTGCGCCCGGCCGCGACCGTCGACGGTCTCTAGATAGTCTCCGATGGATTTGTACGGGCTGTGGGCTGGCACTCTTGGTGGCTTCCAGACCCGTACGTATTGTGGTAAAGTAGTAATAACAATAGGTAGTGGTTCCTTGTCAAGGGGTGTACTGAAAGCCCCCCACTGCATTGGCCGTTATGCGTAAATTGCTTCAATGCAGTTAGCGCATTCAAGTTACCCCAAGCGTCACATGCCAATGTCATATCGAGGCGGATCTGATACATGAAATCTGGACATCAGAGACAAGAAAAAGCTTCCAGAATGTCATGAAGTTTCTTAATTTTTTTTTCTATCGGGCTACGAAATTTGCCCTTGTTCTGTAATTTAGACGACCTCATATAAGCTATGCTGGTGCAAACGACCAGCCTTGCTATCATTATTTAGTGAAACCTGTGCATGGTTTCCAGCGATGTTTGTCAACTGTGGAAAAGCCCGACACAGTTTGATTGCCATATTTGTCTACACGTCGCTGACCTTGAATGTACGCCCAGCCTCATACCGGTACGAATATACTCCGGTAGTTAATGAGGCCTCATCCTCAACCTCGAAAACTCCTCCTCAGCCGAGGAATGCTGGTTGATCTAGAACTTTGGGCATCCGTGGGTGACAATGAGCACTGTATCTTCTGGTGTCGGGCGTGATTGCAGGCTCAGGCGAGCCATGTTGCAATCATATGAAGCGGAATGGCCTTAGGTAGGGCGAGATTGAGTCCTTCAACGGCGCTTTTCACTTTGCGCAAAAGCAAACAGATGTCATGCAAACTCCTCAAGAGTTGATGAGCTTGTTGCGCTTTTCTTTCCTCTTGAGCCTCTCTACTCGCTTCTTGTGCATCTTCTCGGCCATCTTCTCGTATCGCTCGCGCTCTTCCTTGGCAGCTCGCTTGTCCTTGATAGCCTGCACGCGTCTCTGTAATCGATGGGATAAGTATTTGTTTGTAGTATATGCGGCTTGGCACTCGAGAGGCGCAATACTAACCTGGCGCTCTTCCTCCTTCTCATCCTTCATCTCCTTCTCCTTGGCCTTCATCGCCGCCGTGGCTGTCCGCTCTTGTTGCCGCTTCTCGAAAGACTTGAGACCAGCGCTGGGCCGGAAGGCCTTCTTGGGAGGAAGCCATTGTTTTCCTGAGAACCCATCAGCAACTCGCTATATTTCCTGATACAATGAGCAGACATACCATTCTTGCGCAGGCCCAGCGGCTTTGGTGCCGGAGCTGGGACCGCTGTCGCTTGTTCAGTCGCTGTCGACATGGCTGTGTATTCTGAATCGAATGACAAGTGGAAACTTTTCCCTCTCCGTTCACCGTGTGTCCGTGGTCCGGCTGTGGAACTTTAATGACAACACGCGCTCGCGTCTCCTCGTCTCGGTTTTCTCGCGTCCTGGTGGTTGCCTCGTTTTGCGACAGCTGGGAAATGCGATTCTGTTGCTTCTACGACTTTGGCATGCAATTTTCTTTGCAGCATGAATCTTTCTAAAAATTCTTAGATGGCGGGTCCGATCCAATGGTAGGCTAGTGTAGGTTGAGGCGGGTCCCTTGATTCTTATCTGGCCCGTGCGCCATTCTTTTCCGCCGCCCGGAACGCTTCATTTGCAATTCTTCAAAAGATCAGGGTCCTCTCTCCACAAGGGACGACGCCGATTGATTGGGCCCCGGCTCTTTAACGCTCAATTGATTAATTAATTTTTTTCTTTCTTTCCTCTCGGCCTGGTTCTTCATGTCAAACGTCGTCTGACAACGATATCCTCGGTATCATCAAACAATCTTCAGGGGATCTTGAGGCGCGATGTTACCTCTAAATTTACTTTTGTTGCTATTCTAAATGCCCGCATCGAACAGACCTTGGCTCCAGCGTTCAATGCCACAACGGCGGGAGTTACGGCCAGATTTCATGGGCCATCTCATGAAACACAACTCGGCCAGTTGCCGTTGTTATGTACGTATTGGGTCAAGCTGGGGGCGTTGCTGGTTGAAGATTCCCGAGACGGGGCACAAAACACATGGCCTGGGGTTGACTGCCGATCAGTATCGAGCCGTCAACGAGCGGGTGAAATAGTTCTCGACACCACGGGAGAATCGGTCGTGTTAGAACTCGGCTCGCTCAAGAACTCATAAAACCGGATGTCTAGTTTGAGTATATCCATCCGTATGTTGTGGAAGGGTCTTCACCGCAAAATGCCAGGGCAACCTCGCCATCTGCAGGTGCAGTTTGCTTTAACGGTGATTGTCGACCCTACTGCACTCTTCCCCCAGGCCGTCTGCCCCTTGGCATCCACCGAACTGCGATAAACCCCGCGATCAACACTCGGTTCGTTGTTTGAGGGAGATGCTTTCGTCATAAACTGGGCAGGATCTGGCTAGCGTTCACATTGTGGACAATATGACCTTGGCACGGGAAAATATCCCAGCGGACACTCCGCAATTCATCACTTGACCGCGTGTGGATGCTAATCAGATGAACCAACAAAGCTGAAGGCCTGGCGAGCTGGCTGACGAGCCTGGGTTGTGGGGATGGACAACTGCGAGGCTGAGCAGCTCGCTAGCTCATCCAACAAATACGACAGCATGGAATTTGCAGCGTTCCGCTCATTTTGTTTCGAGACCAATGCCCATCTTGCTGATTATGTTTTTTTGCTGCTTACAGCCAGGCGAGATTGCTCTCGACGTCGGCGGAACTCTGAGTTGAATATCGGACATTGACAGCTCTGTGGGGAGAAGCTTCTTCATTGTCGCAACTCTGGTCTCAATTATGTACACTTATGAAATGTGGGCGCTCGCTTATGAGACACGGTTTCTCGGGAGTTGTTCTTTCGGAAAATCCTCCGCACCTAGCAAGAGCATGTCGAGACCCCCATACTAACCTAGATGTGTTGACAATCTTATAGCCCAATCGGTATACCATCTCGTCCTTGGTCACAGTTGCGGTCACAGTCTTAGGTGACATTATACTATAGCAACCCGTCCATGATGGGCGAGGGGCCGGGTCGTGATTGACTGGCGTATTCCTTCGCGAGTCGTGAATGATGACCGCCTATCGCCAAATGCCTATCAGACCCGCAGCCCGTACAACCCCAAGCAATGCAAGATCGCAGTCCGTTGTGAATTAGCCTGTCCGGATACCCACAGCTTATGCATCGGCGTCTGTGCGCTGATGGTTGGTCAAGATGGTCGCACCTCTTGGTTGGCTACAGCCCATTGCAAGACCAATCTGATGGGCGCTCTTAGGATCTGCTTCCTCCAAGTGGCGCCGGCTAGGCCCTTGCCTGAGAGCTGCAGGCTTCAGGGTGGTGTGCCCATTCAGTCAAGCCAAGCAGCAGGTGAACAAACAGACAAAGGTCTTATCATATTTGGGCTTCCAGCGCTCGACCTGCAGAAGAGCTGCAGGACAATGTGGTGTTGTTGTCTCGTTGCCCGGGGCCCCGTCGGCCCAGCGAAGGGAAACACCCTTGAAACAATGCCACTGGACGGTTCGAGGCAGGAGAAGCAATGCAAGGTGAAAAGAAAAAGGAAAGAAGCGAGAGAGATATGGATCTCATTTTGCCTGTCTCTTCCGGGGACATGGACCATCCTCGCAAGCGGCCGTGAAACAAGTCTTGATCCGTCTGCTTGCCTATCTTTTGGGCGCCGCGAAGCCGCAAGGAGCCCTTGGTGAGTGCGAAAATGGGCGTGGTGGTCCTCTTTTCCTCCCCTCCATGATCCATCTCCATGCCCAGATGAGGAAATCGGCATAATTTGAGACTGACAGGTTTGAACCGGGTTTGCTGGGTCAGGGGTGTGGGTGGGACGACGCCAGGAACCGAGAAGCGCTGGGCCCAGCAATTGGATGGATATTACCCTGCCAGAGGCCAAGCAAGGAACATCAGGCACAACGCTGCACTTGGCTGCTAGCAGTAGAAGCACAGGGCACAAGGCCCGCCAAACCAGGCACACTCTTCAAGAACAGGCTCGACAGGCTCTCCACGCTCTCACACACACTCAGGCTGGCCGGCACTGAAGTGGAGGTACAGATTTGCGGGCTGAAATTGAGTGCATTTCACGGTTAAGCGGTACTTATGTGAGACGCACATTGATACCGGGGTTTCAAGTAACTGGCCAACTGCCCATCGCAGAATTGCCGCCCGGATGCTGGTCAATTGTCTGTTCTCTGTCACGAAGCCAGGTGGTTACGCGTGTCCTGCCACCAGTCCAAACTTACAGAGTACAAGTTTGTGTAGCCTGGAGTGTGAGCATACTGGACTGGACCTACTGTAAGGAACTGTGCAGCAGCTCCTGAGTCGTTGTTACGCAGGATTATGATGTGCTGCATATCTAGCTACTGCAAAGTGAAAGTACAGTGCCACTTTCAACGGCTTGTAGCAGATGTAACATACTTATCCTCTTCTCAGCTCTGTGCATCATGTATAACCAAACTCAATAGACTCAAGAAAGGGCATCAACATTGAGATATGACTTGCTGCAATCACCCCGGTGATAGGGATGTCGTGTTGCAATAATCCCACGTCCAAACAGAACTGAATCGTGGGGTTTCTTCGCTGGTCACCAGTGACCAGAGTCATGTCCCTACATACAGATTACTGCATCTGTCTTTATCTATTCGTCCACTGCGCTATGTATATGCGAGGGGAGGGGGGAACCGACCAAGTGTCGCCCCGTCCAACCCGTGGTCTAAGCGATCCCGCGATTTCGTCCGAAAGATCTTGTCGATCAAGTGTCCTTGCAATCTTCCGACAGATACGACTGCTACCTTGGTAAACTACATAAGCCCTTCGTGGCCCTTCCTTCAGGTACAGCCGGTCCTGCACAAAGTCATGAGGTCACAATCTCTCGTATTACTTGGTCACAACCGAGAAACCAAGTCGTTATGTTTCCATATTTAAACACGACCGTCGATAGTGGTTATAGACATTTCCGCACGTAGCAATATTGGTCAGGTACAGCTTGTTAAGATTATTACCTGGAGATTGATGGTCAGGGGGGTAGAAGCAGGGGGTACACTGGCAAACTGGGCAATGGGATGGGGATGATGGGGGTTGCGACGGCGCATTTTCCCTCGGGACACGGACGTTACCCAGGACCAAAGTGAGTGCACACATCATAATCAAACACTAACAAAAGCGACCTGGACGGAATATTGGGGGCCTGTTGATTCGTCGATAGTCGCATGTCTGATTTGGCACTGGGAAATTGTGCACGACAAGAAGCCGAGATGAGGGCCTCAAGTGGGCATTTTATTCTCGGGCTAGTGCTGCTGGATACTTGTTACTGCTACGTGCGGGACTAGATACTGCTGGCCTACTAACTGCTAACTGCTGCTACTACGACGTTAGGCGCCTGGCGTCTTCCCCGGGTAGGTGGCTGGGTTTGTGCGTTGCGTGTGTGTATTGCGTTTCCTTTTCGGTCATGTCTTTGCAGATAACTAAGGTAGGCACAGCACATAGTGAGAAGAATATGCCTGCGCGGCGCGCAAAGCAGGCAAAAGTCTCCTGCGCTGGAGCCAAAGTCTTTGGGAGAGGAGAGCACTTGAGTGCCAAGGCAGGTCGAAATGGGTCAAATGCAGTTACGCTGCATCTATCAAGAAGCGACGGAGCAGAACTCTGTGCCGAGGAAGGGCAACTAGAGTTTGCAAGTTCTGATGATGCTTACTAGGCCGTTTGCCTTGTGTGCTGGTTCAGCTAGAGCGTGGGCAAGTCAATTGAGAAGAATCGAGACCAAGATCTTTTTATCTTTCTTTTCTCCGAGCTGAAAACAACACAAGAGACACACTGCCGGGTGGTTGTGTGAATCGTCGTGAACCTGCCTGCTTTCTTGATACCTCACCCTCTTTCTCGTTCCCAGGCCTGTCTGCGGTACCTTGTCCACCTCCATGGATAGACGAACAGGGGCCCCACTGTACTAAGACTGGGACTAGTTAGCGGGAAAAGCCCAGAAACCCGAATGCTCCAGCGCTCCCACTTGCTTCCCACTCGCTCCAGTCCCAGTTCACCCAGTTCCCCCAGCGCACGCGCGCCCATCCGGTACCAGCGTGTGTGTGTTGGTGCTCTCTCCTCCTCTCGACTCTGGCCGGCCCTCTGCTCTGCCTCTGCTCCCTCCTCCATCTCAAACTCACCTTCTTCCTCCACCTCTCCATCTTCGAAGGCTTCAACCCTCAACCTCACCCTTGGCTTCAATTCCGGTCGCAAGTCCTCTCACAGTAGAGATTTGCCCTGGTCTTGGCCGTCCGCTCCTTTTTCCTCTTTTCGGTCGGAATCATCATCTTCTTTTTTTCCCTTTTTCGATCCGAATTCACTTTACTAGCATTTTGAGCCCGTTATTTATTTTTGGCCTGCATTTTCTCGATTGCGCCCGTATTTCTCGACATTCGGTAGGCGGGAAACAGCAACGCAACGCAACGCAACGATATTTTGTCACGGGCGACAAATAGAAAACCACCAATACACCATTTTTACGCAGCCATTTTTTCCGAGTCCCAACATCCAAAAGTTATAGTCGACTCAGCCATTCGCTCACGAGGTAATACCAGTCATTCGCTTGGTCGTCATTCAGCCATCTGCACCCTTTCGTCTGCGACACTTTCACCCTCTGCCTGCCGCATCCAACCCAGCAGCAAGCCGCAGTCTCACTCTCATTTTGTGCCATTCAAAATTCTGCCACCATTCTTCGCCAGCCGCAGCCTTGAGAGACAACCTAACAATACCATAGGAAGCGAATAGCAAACATTCCGACTTCTTTCATAGACGACCAGGACTCATCTATGATATCCCACCGCTTCTAGGCGCTTGTCCAATTTGTGCCGCAGTGCGGCCACGTAGGAATATGGCAACCGCTTTTGCAACAACTGGCGGTCCTGGAGGGGAATCCACCATGACAACGATGGGTGGTGTGGGCATGGATAGAAATGGATCTCGAAGACGGCATCTCTCGATACCTGAGCCCATAAGGATCGAGGCACCAGCTGCCGACGACCAAAGTCCCTACTCTATCTCGACGCCTTCGCCTCGCTCGAGGCTTCCGCCTCCGAATCCTCCCTTCGTCTTTCCAGCCCGGCATTCGGTATCCTCGGCACCATCGTCACTTTCTCGAGCGAGTGGTCAGCGGCCAAAGTCTGTCGTGGGTTTGTCGAGTGAGCAGATGAGCACTGGCAGCCTTGGTGCATCGAGCGCCCGACCCCGACGCTCTCCTGCGCTTCCAGCTTTCAGTTTCAACCCAGGTGCTAGCTTAGCAGGCGATGATGCCGATAACGACTCTGCACAAAAACCGCTTCCACTACCAGAGTTCAGCTTTAATCCTGGTGCTTCTATCGACTCATCGTTTGCTCTGATGAGTCCACCGCGTTCACCTGCCTCTCCACACCTGGCTCCGAATCGTGGCAGCCACAGGCGAGGTGGTAGCGAGTTTGTTGGTGGAAAACTGAGAGAAGGTGACACCATCACAGTAATGAACAACACCAGCCCTACCAGGTCGGAGAATGGATTCGCATCCCCTGCCCTTCAGCCTGTTGACTCCTCTGCACGAAGGGGAAGGCATGCGCACCGCCGGTCTGCTGCTATCTCGAGTCACGATCTTTCAATGATTCTCAAGCCGCCAACCAGTCCGCTTCCGTCGCGAGGTAATAGCGCACCGAACAGCCCTGCCGACTTTGACAACAAAATGAAGTCGCCATTCGCAGGTCCGGAAGAACCTTTGCCAAAAGAATCACCACTTCCAGAGGCCATTACGGAGCCGTCAGTGGAGGCTCCCGAGACACCTGTTGAGGCCAACCATAGCGCAGAATCTAGCCCAAGTTCGAAACCTGCACGGGCAAAGGTTGGATTTTCAGATACTCTCGAATACATCCCCAGGCCACTTTCCATGGTTTCGACAGACACCTCTAGTACGATTACTGGTCATCCTGGCCATTCTGTATCTAACAGCATTTCTTCCATCATCTCCCTCGGAAACTCAACCATAGCAGATCGGGAGCGCCCAAGTGTTCTGTCCCCTTCATTACCAGTCAAACAAGGGGAACACCGGCCAAGCACTGCAGGTCCTGTGCTCGAACGCACTCCTAGCCTGCTTACTTCGTTCCCATTCGATGACACTCAGTCATCTCCTCGCAGACGAAACTCGATTCCGCTTTTGCCCATCATCACCATGGACGAGCCTTCGTCGCCAGCTCCTTCCAGCCCCACAAAGATACCGAAACGATGGTCTTTCTTTGGACTGGATCCTTTTGCATCCAGCTCACCAGGAAAACAGCGACCTCTCAGTTCGAGTTCCTTTGAGATGGGGCCAAAGACGATTGATCGCAGCGGCGCAGAGAGCGAGCTGAGTTTTGAGGAGGAAAGTGAGGCAATTTCTCCTACCAAGAAACCTTCTGGTAAGAAGAAGAAGCAGAAGAAGGTCAAGTCTTGGGCTGGCTCTCTTCTGCCCCGTAAAACCAAATCTCGGTCTGGCAAGTCAAAATCCGACTCTCCACGTGCACCAACCCCGCCTCCATCGAGCGAGCAGTTGAACGCTGCCATGTACGAGGACGGATTGGACATTGCAGGGCCATTCACAGCGCCCATGGTCATGGTCACTCAACCTGCCAATTCTTCGCTCCGAGCACCCTCGCCAGATAAGCCTCGACGAAAGTCCGAGGATGATGCGTCATATCCTATGATTGATCTGGATGCTGCCCTTGGCCCGTTTAATACACCCTCGGCCCGCGATCCGGCATGGGATGCTGCTCAGAGAAAAGGTGCTCCACCGAAACGTCAATTGCACAGTGCAGCAGGCATGCGAGGTTTCTCCGGTCCTGGTATGCACTACCATCGCCGAGCTGAGAGCGCCCCAGAAATGCCTCCGTTTGAGGGAAAGTTTGGCATTCACAGGTTTGGCAGTTCCTCCACCATGGCTGATGTTTTCGAGGAAGAGGAAGAGGATGAGTCTGAGGATTCTGGCTCGGATACTCCCTCACAAGCATCTACGCCCGGCGCCAGCACAATGTCCGGAGCTCAATTCGAGGCACAATCAACCAGTGACGGATCCACCACCACACCAACTCAAGAGGTGGATTACGCCAGAAAGGGTTCGACAGGGTCCATTCCGCCAGCACCATCAATCAAGCGAAAGGGCAGCGGATCAAGTCTGGAACTGCCTGCGGGATCAAGGGTCCGCACCGAGACATCAATTAGCTCCCTACACGACGAGGTCATTGCCGAGGAAGTACCCGTGCAGCATACTGCAGTCGACCAAGAACGAATTTACGAACCATATCACGAATCAGACTCTGTTGCGCCTTCACCGCGTAGGGTATTCCCAGGCAAGGACCTGGCACCAGTCGAAATCCACCCAATCAGCCTGCCCGGACCCATGGCTGGCATGAGCCCATATTCCGTGAGCCATTCTTCTTCATTTCCCTCGCCACGCTCGCCCATGTCGTGCGATGCTCATCGGGTCTCGACTGCACCATCATCTGTAACTGAGGAAACCAATTTTCAGTCTCTGCTTATGGGTGAACCAGGCCCAGAGGTGGTGCGGATTTCTGTCGATGTTCCTTCGTTGACAGATAGCACCTCAACGATGACTCGCGAGAGCAACTTTCCCGGAGTACTTCCTGGACCGCAAAGCAATTTTCCTGGGGTGAGACCACGCAACCGGCCATTCCACGAACAACGGCCCGCATCATTCACGGCAAGCGCCTTTGGCCGTCGAAGATCCAGCTTGGCTAGCCTCAGCCGTCTAATCAGTACATCTCATGGCGAGCGAAGCAAGTTGAGCATGGAAGTTCCCCTCGATGAGCCCGAGAAGAAGACAAAGGTCAGCATCGCCAAGAGATTGAGCCGCATGGTCAACTTCCGGAGGCCAAAAGAGTCGCCAGCATCTTAGGGGGTGCTGAGAACTTGCCTGCGGACTTTTGCCGTGCATAAAAGACGGCTCTCGAGGGACCTGGAACGCAGCAGCAAAGAGAAGAGGTCATTGCCACAGTAGTCGTAAATTGGGCAATCCACCTGGGCGAAATGTGGACTCTTGTTCTCATTTCCCGAGTCCATGGGGAACATGGACAGCGCCATACAATCCATCAATCGACAAGGCAAAAACAAGTAATTTGATCCAAGCTCACGGGCGCTGGTCCACCAAATCTGCCTTTACAACCATTCTAATGACTCGCGCGTATAATTCTACGATTTCGTTAGATCTTCAACGAGACTTGCTGCTACATTGCACATATTTTTGGGCGTTTTATGAGAGCATGAAAGAGAAAGTTAAATATAGCATGATGATGGGCATGAGATCTCCTATCAAGAAAAGAAAACGTGAGGAGATGCTCCAACGTACTGTACTTTTTGTTTGGGAAATGAGATGAAAATGGCATGGACCCCATGTTTTGGAGGGAGGGCAGATCATCACGCGATCCTCAAGGAGACAGAGGTAGAAATACCAAAAGACTTGGATCGAACCCGCTACTCCTCCTTCCTTTGCAGAAGAGACGGAGGGGCATCGGCTTCTGGGATAAAAGCATACATACATCATGATGCTACATGTAGACGTATAATAATGAAGACCTTTTTTGATAAAAAAAAAAATGACTTGCTACTGAGAATTGTTATGGGTGCCGATGGTATTGTGACAAGAGACTTGTAAGAAGATGACTGCCAATTTTATCTCGTGACATTGGCCGAACAGCAGTCTGAGCTCACATGGTTGGTGCCACAGGTGATTTAAATCTTCTGGTGTTTGCAAGACATATTTAGGGATGTAACTGTTGCTTTTTGTTACATGCGAGGTTGCTGGACTTTTGCGATGTGTTATGCTTGATTTTTCTTGATTCGTATTTCCATGTATGTTGTCGTATGAAAATGTACATGAGAGTTCTGCACGAAGCTCTCTCTCTCCCCGTAAGCCAAAGTCCCAGTCGATGGGGTTGCGTCACGCACAGGCCCCATTGGAAGAATACAACCAAAAGTCACAAAACGCGTAGGGAAAAACCCTAGAGGCGGTGTTCACGGTGTGTTCTATTTCATATGCGAATAGCAAATCGGGTCTGTTCAACTTGTGTTATGCAGGCCGGGAACTTCTGGGACGTTTATGATATTAATGCTCCTAGCTATAAAGTTAGGATAGACAAGCAAAAGCCCGGCTGAAAGTCCAAGGGCTCTCGTTGAGGGGAGACCTCATCCAGTGCACATCGAATAGACCCAGAATCGGACCACGGCCATACCAATACTACATGCTATTGGCTTTTGAACAGAATCGCAAGTGTTCAGTATATTTTCAGCCAAGTCCAGGCGCCCGAGGCTTCACCTGGACTTGTGTCTCAGCTGAACCAGACAGCAGTTCTTTGAAAGAATATACTGCATCTCGGCAGGCGACTTAGCGCACAGTATGCACCGTCATAGTTGAGATGCTTCCTGCCCCAAAGTGACACATTGACGACGTGACGGCACGGATTGTGCCCCGGTGATTACTTTGACGGGCACTTAAATGAACTGCAAATACCATTTCCGTGTTACAAATTTGGGACCTCTACAACTGATTGAAGCACTCCTGAGGAACCAACAAATTCTAGTACAGGTTCTAATGCCGAGGCACGCCCTGTGGGAAGTGCTGTTAGTGGTTCTCATCACGCTCCCTAGATATACATGCACATTCCAGTTGTAAAACCATACTCCCTCTATGGCAAAACAATACTGAGATTGGCCGATGTACGAGAAAGTTGGCAATTAAGTAAGACAATAAATCATAGGAGCGCTCCGTACTGGACCTTCAGCTACGTACTAAAGGCTGAGGCTGAATGTGGGGGTTGCTGGGCAGTGCGATTATAGCCTAGCACAACCTGACTAACGGTTATGGGCATTGCACGTTTCATACAAGGTGGTATGCCCTCTGAACAATCCCAAAGTGTGTGACATAGAGGCCGGGTGATATGTCTGTTTGTGAAGAAGAGTCATGATACTTTCAATTTCCAAATACCCCACGGTTGGTTGTCGATTCGAGAGTGAACAGAAACATGGACGAGACAACAGGGTAGAGCGATGATACAGCCGCGGGTCCATATAGCGCGTGCCAAAGCAACTATGGGTTTTGCGCTTCAGCTGAAGTGCCTTGCCAGCTGAACTGGAATGAGCGACTATCGTGTGGACCATGTGCATTCCCATGACCAGAGGAGACTCGAACGATCCGAAGACATCTCTTTTAGTATAAGGACCTGTTATTCCCGTCTGAATATGAGCATAGGAGATCCCTTCTGCATCTATCATCAAGCTCTCGATCACACCACCATAAACTCACACCCACTCCCAACACTTCAACATGGGTCTCCAGGCAGGACAATACAGCATGCAGTGCTGGAACAGCACAAGCAATCCGGACACAATGAACCGTCCAAGGTTGATTTACCAATCCCTACAGCTCATCAGAGCCATGCAGAAACGATTCACCAATGGAGAGATTGCCATTCCCTCGACCGACATCAAGGAGAGCCGCAAAGGAATCGAGATCTGCATCTTGTATCGACCAGAGCGGGCCCTATTCGATGACATTGCCTCCTTTCTTTCAAAGACTGCCGAAGATCTGTCCTTGGACTACCGCAAGTTTGTCAAGCAAGAAGTCGGCATTACCACGTATTTTGATCAGCAAGAGATCGACAATGTGTCATTGCTCGACAAACCTCTCCCGGATGACCTCACCGAGGACAAGGTTGCCAAGATTGCGGCCGGAGCCGACTACTCCAGAAGCTTCACCATGAGCGACAACTGGAGGAACAGTATTCCCACGGAACAAAGAGTGCCGCCCCTGCTCATCCCGAGGACCACCCTCCAGAGACTGCACCAGAAAGAAGGAAACGATCTGGCAAACGAGATTCGAGGAATCATTGACGCTCTCAGACTTGTCCAGGATCAGACCAAGACGTCTTGGCAGATGATTGCTATGATCGCCAAGGGGGCGCTCGTGGCACCTCCGACCATCTTTGACGACATTCTAGAGATAATTCAGGTCATCATCATGTGTGCGGCCCTGGGAGTAGGATCCATCGCGTCGGGTGGTGCGGTAGCCATTATTGGTTTTGTGGCATTCGCCGGTAAGTGAACTCAGATATCACCTTTGCCCGTTGCAGTATGCTGAAACACCAAAGCCGCCATCTATCTGACAACCAAAGACGCATTGAATGTGTTACTGGTTGTTAACGACACGTCATCTGACGTACTCCCACTTTACGAGTGGATCGAGAATGGCGAACGTCGCCTCGTCCCAGAGTCTATCCCGGCTGCGCCTGCGCATGGGGACTTTGTGTGGTGCGGCCTGTTCGTATACACCAAGTACAACGTCAAGTCCGTGTCGTTGGGCTTTTACGGATCCGCGTTTGGCGTCTCGTTCAAGACTGGCCGCGGCAACTTCAGCGTCGGCATGGACTGCCCGAATTCCCTGGCTGGTGGGAGAAACTCCATCGAGGTGCACAACCGAGAGCACGCGCACGACGCCTGCAAGATGGCGTTGGGGTCTCATTGTATGCACGGCTGGAGCGACAGGCCACATGTTGACGTGAAGATTGCGGATCACTTGGGGACTATTAATTGGGGGAGAGCCATTGTTATTAGAGACGACTAGAATGCCATGGGAGGGACGAGTCATCTTTACACTATCGTATTTTGATCCATATGCGTATAGTAAATCGCGTCTGTTCAATTTGTGTTATGCAGACGTTCACGATATTGATGCTCCTGGCAGTCAAGATAAGATAAGCAAGCCAAAGCCCCTAGAAAGCCATCAGCTAAGTGATTATTATAATTTAGCCTTGCATGGGGGGGGGGGCTAGGGATTGACACTTGAAAACTCGTGTGATATTATATCCCCAAAACAGACATGATCTATATTTTGTGATAATTAACAAGCTTATCACATACGACCATAGGTACTAGAGAACTCGGCATCCCGTCCGCTCTGCCCTAGATAAACTAGTAACCGCTGGATTAGTACTCAGATCGGTGACGGCTGGGGAATCCCCGGTGTTGTATGTTTTTGGCAATTGCATATTTTTGATTTCGAGGCAATCGTGGAAATAGGAATACTTATAAAAGAAAATATTGTACACTGCGGACGATCAGGCGAGTATTTACACAGCACGCAAGATGTGGAGAAGGCAACGATATACACATACCCTTGTGTGCTTTATTCGTGGTCATATTCTGGGCCCCTCGTTCAGAGAATCAGGCTTACATGAGTCGAGACACATGCGAAGAATTATGAAGCCAGGATAGAGGCAGTTAGGACTCGTTATTGTTATGCATCTTCTTCTCCAACGAGGTTGACATTGCACAGCGGTGATATTGTGACTGGGCATGATATGTTTTGAGATTATATTCGAACCGTTTTGGTAAAATTACGATATTTGCTCGTGGTGAGATAATTCGTATCATGTGGTGCACTGGCAGATGAGGTTGCTGAAAGATTCTACCAAGCCGACGTACATCAGTTGCATACTTCGCTTCACGTTCTGCCGTCTCTCACCTTTCTTTCTTATACTGACAAACTCCGTGTTGGGCTTTGACGAACTTCTTGACTCCATTATAACAGCTTAATTCTGTATCAAGATTCAAAACTGGCTAAGCAAAGACGAAATTCGCTCTCTCGCTTCAATGTTGATATCTTCGAGAGTCAACAGCGTATTAGCTCCTTGCTCTTGAACAAACAAACCGAAAGGATACGAAAGCAGCCACCATGCGTGGCTTTTCAGTACAGAATCAGAAAGCTTTGTTCCACTAAGCTTTGAGTGAAGACCTAGACCCGAACTTCACACACTTGATTTCAAGATTGTGAAAACACTATTCGACCAATAGATAGACGACTCTATTTGGTCACCATCCCATACATGGCCTGATTTGTCAGGTCTTCATCGAGTATCGCACTCTGATCGTCGACGCTGGTGTGAGAAGTAGGGGTATAAAGTCGTGTTATACTCACATCGTGCGAGTAATCTACTGATTCTCAAGAGTGAATTACTATTGTTTCGTCCCGTCCTAAAGAGCTATACAGTCCATTGTCACTGGCCCGTTCCAAGAAGGCCGAAAAGCCATGGAGTGAATTACATCGTTCGTCCCATGATAGTCAAAAGGCTATAGAGTGAATCATGATCATTTCGTCTCAAGGAAGTTGATAACAAGTGAAGTTAATCACAGCATACATCGTCCCAAGCTAGTTAAAGGTTGTGGTATTCATAATCACAGCCAAATAATGATGCGAGTTCCTGTGAGAGTTGCGAAGGGAGACGGGAGATGCCATGTAACTAGGCGATCATCGTCCGAATCCGGGTCCAGACGAATCCGTTTTCCATCTCATCGACGAGGGCATCGTGAGTAAACAAAGCACTGACCGTGTCATGTGGCTTCCTCTTCTGCTTGATTGTTCACCAGAAGCTCCCAAATCGCCCGCGGCAACCACCCAAAAAAGCGCTGCGTGAGTCAGCTGTCGAAAGCCCCCAGCAACAATCTCACGATCTTTTGATTGAATCAACCTTGATGGATTGTTGCGGAAACTATTTAAGACTCTCCCAGCTTTCCTCTTGAATTCTTGACCAGTCTTCTGCAGCACCTGCCACTGGACCTTCTTTTCTGCTTGACCAAGCCTCCGGAAAGTCACGATACCTTCAACTGCTCTTGTTTCCCACTGCTTCCACAAGACTTTTCAATCCACAACAACAGAAACTCTCATCCCCTCCGCCCAAGAACCACACCATGGCTGATGATCAGCAATCACCCGGCCGAGGCCATCCCAAGGAGTTCTGGGGCAACCCCGAGTCCAAGTACAGCTACCGTACCCGCGCAATTACCGGTGATGACAACAACCCTTTCGTCGCAGCCGAGTCGTATATCAACCGTTCCCGCCCCGACGGCTCCGCTGCTTCTGCTTCTTCCTCTTCTGCTGCCTGTATCAACGACGTTCCTGCGACCGAGCAGCAGCAGCATCACGGCGCCCGCACCACTAGCAACAGCAGCTACCATCGCGGACTCCTTGCCGCCAAGCTTGAGAACCTCAAGATTGACGAGGACGATGAGAACGACAACGATGACGACCCTTTCACCACCAAGACCACGGCCAAGGGCAACGATAACATGAACCAGAACAACAAGAACCAGCAGCAGTACGACACCATCACCACAATTCCTCCTTCTTCTCATCATACCACCGTCGCCGCCGCTACTGCTACTGCTGCTGCTACCACCGCTCCCCCCTTCGCCATGACATTCCACAACGACGACAAGCATGACAACAAGAAGGACAATGATGCCACCATCACGAGCAGCAGCAGCGCCAACATGACCAGAGGTCTCCCCGCCATGCACTCCCAGCAGCGCCGCACCACCACCAGCGACACGGGCTCCCCTCAGCGCACCATGAAGATGATGCACACCACCTCCGCCGGCCGCCCTCGCAACAGCACCATCCCGGTGACTTCGTCGTCGCCGTATCGTCAACACCGCCGCCGCAACGCCATGTCGTCGATGCGCCGACTGTCCCTGCAGCAGCAGCTGCTCAACGACAAGACCTCCGCTCCTGTCGTGCCTGCCTTCGCCGCCGCTCCTGCCGTTCCTGCCGCCGCTCCTGCCCCGGCCCGCTCGCCCGTCCCCCGCTCCGCTCCCATCGCCATTGCGGAGCCCAAGTCCCCTGGCGCAAAGCTCCGCAATGCGGAGTCAATGGAGGTCCGCTGCCGCCGCCACCAGCCCTCGCCGGGTTCCCCCTCCCCGGCCAGCAGCAACTCGGGCGGCGAGCCCATGGTGGCCGGCGGCATGTCGCCGTGGGACTCGCCATCCCACCGGTAGGGGAGGAATGGCCTGGTCTGCGTTTTGTGGTTTGTTTTGTGGTTTGCTTTTGTTTATGGTTTTTTATGGTTTAAGTGTGCCCATGCATGGGCAATATGGTAGAGAACAGATAAAATTTTAAAAAGAAATAAAAATAAGAATATGCCTTAAGAAAGAAGAAGATGAAAGAACATTTCTCTTACAAAGGTCAAAAAGCAGCAGTGATTCCTGACATTTAGTGTGCATTTCTGTGGTCTTTTATTACTATCTTAGTTATAGGCTTGTTCCCTGTGAGCTGCAACATGTTGTCATGTAAGCTGGCTGCTCCTGTGGTTGACTTCAAGCCGGAAGAGATCCCCAATGATTCAATTCCAAATCGCTAATGCGGCCGTTACAAATCCCAGAAATCCCCGGTTGCAAATATGCGCTGTTGCTGGATATGCGCCCAGTACAGTTTTTGAACGCCGCCGCTAAAGCAGATAAGATCCCAATGATTACTATAAAATGGAAGGAGAACCCCCTTGATCCAGGGGATACCTTCCTATTATCCTCCACTGGCAGATTCACACAGCCATCCATACCTGTTCCTGCCCACCAGTAAAGTCCCCTTACATGGCGGGAGCCATAAAACAAAAGCAAATCTATAGGATCGTGTACATTAGAAGAACAAGGAGATTCGTCAAACTCATTTTCAAATCGTCTTCATGTTACTCATGCCGAGTTGAGCGACCAGACACTGAGGACATTGGGCTCACTCGCCGTGAACTGTCGACAACTTCCGCAGTACTGCCGAGAAGATCGAGATCCTGGTCAGAAGATGGGTCGATCCGGCTGATATTATGTTGATGTACAACACCAAAGCTCGTGGGCCGCTCATCGCTCCTTCGATCTTCGCTCCTGTCTCCGCTCGTAGCAGCGGACGGGAGGTCGCCCATGGAGGAGCCAGATAGCCGCTTTTGTGAATTGGACCGATCAAACGGGAAACTAGCCCCCGCTGCGGTATCCGGGTGCAAGCCTCCTGATACTTCCAAGGGAGGGAGGAGGCTCAAGACGGGCTTCAACTTTTCCACGCTACTGTTGCGCTTTGAACTCTTCCTTGGCACAGTGGGAATGCGTTCAAGCTCGACTTCTCGAACTGTCTTTTGAGACGGTTGTCGTACCGTCTTGGTGGACTGTACTCGGCTTGGGAAGTTGAAGCTTTCGCCAGCGTCAAGGTCGGGTAGCAAAGGCGGTTCAGGTGCGACTCTGGTAATCTCACCCTCCTCAGACTCAGTTTCAGAGTCCTGAGATGCTCTCGCAGCCTCATCAGTTTCTCTTTCCCCATTCTCGCTGCTCCCTTGTCCCTCGGGCTCTGACTTGGGTTTGGGCTGCGGTTGAGGTGAGTCCTCGTCATCACTTTCGATTGGACCGTTGCGAAGTACGCCCATGGCAACTGGGATGCCCTCGGGGGGTGCCTCTTCCTCGAGATCCCCCCCTCTCGCCTTCATTGCTGGAGGCATTCTGGCGCTTCTTACAACCTCGAAGCCTTTGCCCTTTTCTTTCGTCTTTCCTCCGAACAAGCTCTTGAACCATGAAGTAGCAGTCGAGACAGGGCTGGTAGGGTCTGCTGGTCCGGTACCGAGCCGGCGGTTTGGAGCGTCAGAGTTGAGTGCTGGGCCACGAACACCATAATAGAAATCCACTTCTCTTGTGGAATAATCGGCCCGAGGCGCAAAGACGGGCATATACGAAGCTGGTGCTGGGGCAGGGCCGGCTACAGGGACCGGGCCGCTTTTGAAGAGCCTATCCGATCAAAATCCTGAGCTTCCAGCTGACTGAGTCGCTTGTCTGCCAGGTCAACGCTGCCAATAGACGCACGCCCTAATCTCGGGGGAGAGGAGCCCATTTCATCGCCGGTATGCCGCCTGGCGCGTGGAGGGCGGTAATATGGATCGGCCGCAGGTTGAGGACGTGTAGCTTGCCCAGGCGATACAAAGGAGAAAGTACTAGCATCTGCCCCTGGAGTCGTTGGTGCAAACGTGCTGCCTCCCAATGGTCCTGATAATCCATCCATGCTTCTCCCGTCCAAGACACTTGAGCTTCTTTGATTCAGTAGGATGCCCATACTACCGGCCGACTCGCTCCTGACGCGGCCATAGCCTCTGTTCTGGTTATGATAGGTATCCAACATGCCAGAAGTGCTGAGTTGACTCTGTCGAGATGCTGCGCCACGTCTGGATACGCGCCTCCTTAATTGACGAGCCCCAAAGATTTTCGACAGTCCACCCCGTGTTTGGCCACGGACATCATCACCGCCTGCTCCCAGCATGCGCGCAATGACTTCCACAATGGTCTGTAGGGAGTTGAGAAAGAAACCAAAAATAAGGACAAAGCCATGGAGTAATAGTATGACATATCCAACCCAGTCCTTGGCTGATTCTGTCAAGCCCATCGACGAAACAAACGCAACCATTGGTAGCACGGTAAGAAACCTGAAAAGTGAGAATCCGGTATGGTAGGCATTCATGTTCGTTGATGCATTGAATGGCCGGAACGCCCAGATCGTGAGCATCTGAATGATCTCACAGACGGCCAAGATGACGATCTGCGCAACACCGGAATTTTGGACAGCGCCGATGGCTATTCCACGCATGAAAGTAAGGATGATGGGAATCATGGCGAAAGGAGCTGCCTCATCCGAATAAGTGTTGTATAATGGGCCGTAGAGGAGCACAGTAGGAAGGTCGTCGAACAGAAGGGATCGCGGTTTGGTTGTGGCAATCAGGTACATCAGGTAGGATGCAAAAATGACGATCAGAACAACCGTGGCGGCAGCCAATGCCACTAGGTAGGCATGGGACTCGTTTGCGACGACCAGCTGAAAGGTTGATAGTGCAACAATGGGGAGTAAAAAGTAGTTGAAGACCAGGCGTACCATGATTCCGATGGAGAAGGGCATGTTCTTCTTACGGTGGTCCTCTTCAGAAGTCTTGTGAACGGACCTCCAAACCCAGCGTGCGAAGAACCCGAGCTGGACAGCGAACAGGGAGGCAGCAATAATCACCAACAGCCATATTATCATGCCTGCCCATATATCCTCGACATCGGCCATGCCCACGAGCTGTGATATGACCTCGAGTCCATAGGTGGCGTTCGTGTTGTAGACTCCATCCACCAGGTTCTCCCAGGGCTCGGCATGGGCTACGAAACTCTCGTTAAACATGAGTGCCGCCCAAGCCCCATTACTGACAGCGGGTTGATAAAATCCGGGGTAACTTAGCGAGAGGCCACCCGTCAGCGCGATGAATTGGATGTACTGCAGACAATCGCCAAATCCAGGAGTTACCAGGCGAAGAAGGTCCAGATCGCGACCATAGTTGGATGTCCAGTGGAAAATATCGTTGGCGCCCCACGGACTGAAGATGGCGGCAAAGACGGTGGCAGCGCCAACCAACAAGAGAGCAAACATTGGCAAGAATCTCAGAAACCAAGCCACTCCCCCAAGACTAGGAGTTACGACAGTCGAGATGCATCCAATGGTTTGGCCATCCTCGTAATATATAATAAGCGTGGGTGCAAATGACGAAAAGGCATATGATGAATCGAAGGCCTTGGTGAGATTAAAATAAGGAAGACCGTAAGGAAGCCCAGGATCACTACAATACGAAAATCATGTTAGACCATAAACATATGAACATGCCATTTTCCATGACAAAGAGCAAGTATACTCACGCAAGCTCCTGGAAAACGGGCCCCAGAGGGCAAGATCCATTATTGAGATTGTCGCAAAAGTTCTCGTTGGACAGATACGGAGTAAAAGTGGCTACGTCGACCTTGTTATGTAGCGTCGTTAAGTTGGCAGCATTTGGCTTATTCTGGATCTTGCCGGCCAGCGCGAGAGTCGAGTCGTTCCAATCTGCGCTGTTCCACGCTGGTATATCCGAGCTCCCTACCCTTCCAGTAACGTTCCCCCAAACTGTTACGACCAGAGTGTGTATGTCGCCGTCCTGGTCATAAGTGGCGCCTACGAACTCGGGAACCCATTGCAGTTGCGTGCTGTTTGGGTTGTCCAGGTGGGACGTCCATATATAGTCGTCTGATAGGCAGTTGTCGAACGAAACCTGCACCGCTGATACAGCCTGGAGGCATAGCATAGAAGCTAGGATATAGCTGGACTTGGTTGGCGCGCGAGAACGGCGATATACTCGAGCCCGATGTGAACGGATGGATTGCGGCGCATCATTGTATTCGTCATCTTCAACATGATGCGATGGCTCGCATTGGGGTAGTTGTTTCCTCCTGGCGCTTTCTTGAACCGTAGCCGCGCTGGACTTTCGCCGACCTATCGATGATGGCAATCCTCCATTTCTGCAGCAGGGCGATTCGGTCACAATGGCCAGTGTCGGGTTGTCACGATGGACTGGCGCCGCAAAGGGTCGCATGGTTGTCGTCGAATGGGCGAAGCTCTCTCAGTCTCTCTCTCTCTATCTCTCTATCACACAACTTTTTTTTTTTCTTCCTTTGGAGGAGGGAGGGAGAGGTAGGACGCGATTCGGCGAGGGTGGCTTAGACCCGCATCATGTTGGAAAACGACCCCCTGGCGATCTGAGCATACAGTGGAAGAGCGAAGACAGCAGACGACAGCTACAACAAAAAAGGTTCGAAGCGATGGAATTATGTTACAATAAAAAAGCAACGAGGGTCTCACGGGCGGAGGCGCACACACATACACGACAGTTTGGATTTTGGCAGCGAATGTGAGCCAGGTGTTGGCGTAATAATGGGTAACGAAAGCAAAGTGGGCAGTAAAAGTAATAAGAAATGGTCAAGGTCCGTCCGGTCCAGTCCCCAGTGGAAGGGAAAGGGGGCCTGCGCGTGCGGGAAGAAGTGGATGGACTGGGGGGGCAGCTCAATGGGCTCCAGTCAATGGGGGCCCTGGATGGTCTGACTAGGAGTGGGCTGTGCTGGCGTCCATCACTCTTTCTGTCTCTGGTTGTCTGGTCGTCTGGCTGGCTTTGGCTGTAGTGTACTCCGTACGGTAACCCGGGTCCCGTAGTGTGGTACTCCTCGGCAGGTTCTAGCGTATCAGTGAGTTGGTAGCGTGCTTGATGGTAGCGTAGCGGTACGAGGCGGGACGGCCGCTACCTAACGATATTGTCCTTGTTTCTGGCCGTGGGTCCTGTTTCGCGTATTGTGTTGATTTTTTTTTCTTTCTTCCTTTGCTCCTCTGGATACCCGGGAGCGAAGAGAAACCGGTTGTAATAATATGCCGGGACAAGTGCGTACAGTATTTTCGGCAGTCTATGTGGGAGCGGATGGGGAATTGCCCACAACCGCCAGACGGAAAGTGAAGCTTGGTACATACACCAATGTGCTGTGTTCTATGGATGCACAGTAGACCTCCAATGACGCATAGGTGAGGCACAGTGGTAACGTTGACAGCCAGCCCAGCTAGGCAACGGTTAAAATAAGGTAAGTGTGTCAACAGTTCTGCATTGAGGAGGGGAAAGTGAGCGAATGGCTGCAGTATTCCAAGCGATGTGAAAGTATCGACAGATGGATGATATCTACGACAACAGCCAATTGACGGCGGCTGAGACGAATGTTTACCCCGGCGAATGATGCAAAAGATTCCGAGTGGAAATGACGACGGTTTCGACTCTCGATAATCACTCACGATAACGATGGGCAACCACGACAGGGTTGGAGGGTCGAGGGGCAGACATAAACAAAAAAAAAGTTGGAGAAGTTGCGTGGCTCGCGTGGGATGCATTGAAGATCTGAGACCAGTGCGACCAAGGGAAGGAGCTCAAAAAAAGAGGGTGCAGAACGGCGCCGTTTCGCTGAGATGGAGGGTGAGCACTTTGCTCGTATGGAGAGAAGGAGGAGAGCGGAGAAGACGCCTTAGCCAAATCAGCCATCATGTTCGTGTCGTGTCTCGTCAATGTCTTGCTTGTACCTCGCATTGGTGCTATGCCTGGTGGTTGTGGCGGTTAAAACAGCACCTGCTTTTTAGTTAAACGGCCCAAGATCGTGCTGATGCTAATAATAATCATCACATTGATGACTCTACGTGTCTGGACAATTCAGCTGATTACTATGTACAGACCTACATAAGTTCAAGCATCTAATATAGGGTAGCCACCCAGCTGGGAATCTCGTTGAGGTCAAGCCAAGTCTCGAGACAGGATCGGTCGATCCTCTTGAAGCTGTGCTTTGCTGTGCTGTAAGGTCACAATAAGTACGGTACTGGTGGAGAGGGACAAGCAGACATGTATTTTGTATGTACAGAGATTGGCAGGAACAAATGCCATCATGTTTCGATTGGCCGGGTGAGTTGTCGGTGATGCGATTTGGCGGTCGCCCGCACATTGATTAAAAACCATTGGCTCAACTTGCCTCACCTTATCACTTGTTGCAGCGCTATGTCATCTCTTATATGAAATTCGTGCAACTATATTCTAGCCATGATCCAAGGTAATCAATCGCCTACTCTCCAGGTAAGATTGACGAGCTGCCAAACTCAAGTGATTGTCGCAGGGTACTCTGTAGTTCGAGGGGAGACAAAGAAAAAATAACAGGCAGTGGAGCCCAGGCCCCCCGCCCATAGCTTCCAGGGAGGTAATGCCAATGCATGCTTACCGCCAAGGATCCGGATCTTTGTCTTCTTAACCCGTCGATCCGTCTGGTCCCAAAGCTGCCTGGCTGGCATGGCTGGCTGGTACCACTCGGTGTTCATGGTGTACTTCCCAGCTTCGTACAATCGCTACACTGCCACGACCACCAAGTAACGAATACTACTGTGTACAGAACATTGCGGTGGGAACGCACGTACACGCACACGGAGATCCGCAGCAAGCTTGTGGGCATTTGTGGGTGGCTTTTGTCCAGCTTTTTTCTTCATCGTGTTGGACGACAGATCGAACGAGAAGAGGATTTTTAACTCGTTCAAGGCATCAGCCATGTAGATCCTCTTTTATCCGCATATTCCGGTTCGATCCTCATCTCCCATCACGACTGCCAGCTGGTTGATTGCCCATGGCTAATGATGGTGGCTGTTGATTTCCCGGTGTAATGCGTGTCTGGTGTCCCAAGTAATATACGAGTACATAACGGTAGAACATTTATGTAGGCGATCTAGTGCGCTGCAGGTCTCAGAATTCTTCAGGGACCTTTAACTGGAGCTACCCCGAATGATGCACGATGCAAGGTCCTAGCTCTTCTTCAGCTTCATATCCCTCAACGGGTCTAAATCTTTGAGTAGAGGCATCAGATTGCCTACTTTTAACTCAATTGAAGAATGTGTGTCTTAACAATTTGCTGGCCCGAAATTACTCTTGTCTAATCTTTATTGACATATGCCTTCTTTTTCTAGAATAAAAAAATATGAACAAATTGACATCTACTATTTCTTCGCTAGCATCTCCTTGACATAGGCCTCGTGGCCAATCTCAGACAACCTAGCGTCTTTTGCGTATACTTCGTCCTTGAGGCTTGCCTGGTATGCCTTCATCTCTTCGGCATATTCAGGCAGGTTCGTGCCAAGGATACGAATGGCAGCAAGAGCCGCATTGGTCGAGTTGTTGATACCCACCGTCAAGCAGGGCACGCCTCGCGGCATTTGCACGATCGAGTAGAGCGAGTCAACACCATCGAGGACCGACGCCTTGACTGGGACACCAATGACGGGGAGGTGAGTTTCAGAAGCAAGCATGCCCGGGACTATCGCGCGTCCAAAGTATTAGCCATTCGTACATTCGAGAAGCGTTGATCAGTTAGTACTTACGATGAGCGGCGCCGCCAGCACCGGCGATGATAACTTGTACTCCACCCTTCGAGACCTCCTCAGCGAACTCGGACATGAGCTGTGGCGTCCGGTGGGCTGAAGTAATGCGAACCTCGTACGGAACATTGAACTTGTCCAGAATCTTGAGACCGGCCTGCATGACGTTCAAGTCCGAGTCGGAGCCCTATGTGATTCCAATTAGTCTAATCGAACAAGAAGCATTGCGCATGATGCTAGAGAGGAATTGCTTACCATGGTCACTGCCACCAACGGAACACCCTTTGCCTTTGTAGATTCGGCCGAGAACTGCTCACCCACACGCTCCGCACGCATTTCGGAGGCAGCGTCAATCAGAGGCTTGGCTTGCTCTGCTAGCTTGTGGATCGACGAGAATCCGGTAGCTGTGATGTGACCAATTTTCCTGCCCGGCTTGGATTCTTTTCCGTATTGGTGCAGGTAGACATCCATGGAAGAGTTGCCCATGCTCTGCGTCAGTTCTACCAACTTGTCATGGGAATCCGGCTTGGCTCCGCCCAGTATGTTGACCATGAGAGCCGAGGGCACACGCGGCGCCAAGGTCAGCTCTTTTGGTACTGTGTTCAACAGAGCACATATTTGTGCCTTGTATTGTGAAAGTTGAGGCACTGCCTCAATGGTGTAATGACCGGAGTTGTGAGGCCGGGGCGCTACCCTTTTGGATGATATCAGCTATTTGTCTCAGTGACACTAGACCGAGGTCACTTACTCGTTCACCATGATCTGACCGTCCTTGAGCAGGAACATCTCCACGGCAAAGACACCTCTTCCCCAAAGGTTTGCAATCACGTCGCATGCTACCTTTTGCGCCCTGATCTTCACGTCTTCTGGCGCTTTCCTGGGAGGGTAGTATACTGTCGAGCAGATAGAGTCCTCGTGGATGGTCTCCACCACGGGGTAGGGGACGACTTTGATCAAGTTGCCGTCGTCATCTTCGAGTCTCATGACCATAACAGCCAGTTCCATCTAGAGAACCGATTAGCGTTTCTTGTCTTTCTCATGTATAGTAACTTCTTCACTCGCGGCTAATTCAACTCACCTCGAATGGAACCCACTTCTCGGCATACAAGGGCTGGTTTCCCATCTCCTTAGCGGCAATATCAAAATCCGCGACATTGCGAACTTTGTAGTTTCCACGCCCGTCGTATGAACCCTTGGCGCCCTTCAACATAAAGGGCAGGCCAAATTTGGTGGCAGCCTCCTGCAGCGAGGCCTTGCGGGCGTCATCCGAGTCCGAGGCAATGGCCATTTGCTGGGCCACGGGAATACCCTTCTTGATAAAGTACTCCTTTTGCTCATACTTGTCCTGGATGAGGCGAATGGTCTTCCAGGAAGGGTGGACGGGGACCTTTTTCCGGTACGTCTTGCCGTCGGCACCGCGCACCTCGATACCCTGGGTGGCAATCTCCTCGAGAATGTTTGTCTCGACGTGCTCGACCTCAATGGTGAGCATGTCGCAGCGCGAGGCCAGCTCACGGATCTTGGCCGGGTCCTTGAAGGAGCCCGTGACGTGCAGGTCATTGTGGTTGGCCTGCTTGGCGGGGCAGCCTTCAGCGTCGAGCACGGCAATCTGGACGCCGAGAGGCCCAGCCTGTTGGCAGAGCATCTGGCCCAGCTGCCCTCCACCGAGAAGACCAATGACAGGCTTAGTCATGACGACTTTGAAATTGCTTCAGATTGGGAGATGAGAAGACAATTGGTGAGATATGACTCTGGTGCCTGCCCTGTCAGGAAGAATTCGTGACCAGCTAGTGGTCGGCAATAGCAGGTGGGTTTGGGTTGAGTGGTGCTAGTTTTGGTGTTAGATCGGTTATCCGCAATCGGCGACTGAGCAAACGACGTCAGAAGCGACAAAACATGAAACTCGTGGCATTTTTCTTATACTTGCCTACCTTTTCTAGAATTTCGCAGTATATTCTAATGACTGGATTAATTCAAATTCAAAAAGTTGGATCAAACAACACACCTAACGGCGAGTAAAACGCTCAATTCTTCGGTCCAAGTTGCATCATACGCCAAGAGAAAAAAGTTATTTGGAGGGGTCACTAATGCTCCAATTGCCGGCATTACTTCCTTTCCTGGGCAGGCGGTGAAGCCCTAAAGAGCACTTGATCCCGGTACGTACCTATCCTTGTCGAACCGAGTACCGGTAGTTTGGGAATATTGCTCCAAGTTAGAGGTAACATGATGAACGAGTCTACCGAGTAACAGTGAGATGTTATGGATGATTACACAGAATGAGAGTTTGGGGAATGTGTCGTCTATGAATTGGCATCTTTCTCTGGCGGAGGGCAATTTTTACCAGTTTGGCACTGACTGGCCTGTGACTCAAAAGACTATCTAAAGGCCGCCCCATGAAATTGTAACTCTAACACTCGTTAACCAGAACGGTTGGTCTTTTTGTATCGCAAAATATAATTGAGAACACCGATATTCAAACAAAGGAAGAAAAGCACTCAGACTTGAAGAGCAGGAAGATAGTGAGAAATTTTGGGGGTCATTCTAAATATTTCTTTTGGCAAAGTTCTGCCCGTTTGGAGTTGGAGTACATATCCATGAGTGTCAAGGTTCCCAACATTATGAAGATAGGGGCCCCAGACTATACGGTTTGCAAGTAAAAGGTGAAAGTGGACGCAAAATATCCGAAGGGACGTCCTTCGGACTGTCCCTTTCTTGCTCGCCAACGGTCTTCGGAGTGTCTGCTCTTGGCAACTTTGCACCACTCTCCCTCCCCAATCAAAAACGAAACAATAAGTCCGACCGAGAATTCGGGGTGCATCATGCAGACCCTGAAAAACCTTGATAGTTTATACTTTGGTGTCAGTTCTGCATCGGATACCTGATACGGACCTGTCAAACGAGTTTGTTCCCTGGCAGATCCAACGGACTCCAAAGAAGGCAACATGGCGAATTATCAACGTACTCTAGAACTATCACCACATGACGCCAGAGGACGAGCAGGCTTCGGTTTCTGCCGACGAACTTCTCTTCAAGTATCATCTCCAGGACTCATTGCGTCTTCGTCCTGTGGCCAGGCACAACACATGAAGCTTACCAATTCTCCTTGTATTGACCCTCCCTCGGAATCATGGATGCGAGATCATGACGGCCCGTCTTGGTTTCCACCGTTGGAGGTTAAAACCCATTGACGCAGGCAGATTAGAGGTCCGAGAGGCGCCAAATGTAGGCCTCAAAGTCTACATGTCGTTATCTCGAATACAAGAATATGTTGTCAATTGTTGTGGTCTTTCATTCTTTGCGGAGCTTTGACGCTTTACGATACGTGGAGCTGCAACGTCTCTGCATTGCAGATCACATTGAATGATAGAACTAATCGTGAAAGAGTACTTCCTAGTTGGTACATAAAACGCTTGCGGGGAAAGCTGGACAGCATTCCAAGCTTCGTCTAAGTTTAACGGCCACAGCCACTCAAGGTACCGTGGGTTACGTGAGTTTTCATTCCTCGGTCCCTTGTAAGAGAAAGCCTAAGAATGTCATGTTGAGTGGGTTGAAATTTCTCCAGTCCTGCACGCTCCGGGGCTTTCGGCTTGTTATAATTTGTCGGGTGACGCGTATCAAGAAGGATGGCGGTCGAATTGTATCGGACTTGTGTCTTCTTCAAGCCCATTGCAAGATGATTTGGACTAAGAGCAGCTCTATCAAGGTAACGAAGGTTGCAGACGACTTGCCAGCGTTAGTGAATTTGTTGCCCATGCACACTCAGTCTGGGGACACCAGTCCCCTAATATTCGAAATCAAGCATGCAAACTGCCTTGGTGTAGGGAGATTAAGATGCGCAGTACCGAAAGAGAAGTGCAATTCTTGAAACACAACCACACAAGACAACCCTGCCTGAAAAGAGGAGTTGTAAGTTCGAGAATACCGACTGAGCATAAGAAAACCCCATCAAATTGAGGTCCATTTATGCAAGGCTACCCAGTTGGGAATTTTCCGCATCGGCCATGGCCCAAAGTCTCATGATTTACAGCCAAGTTTATTTGAATACTACGTGATATGATGGTGCGTGCCAAGTATCTCGGGGGCCCCAAGGGTTGCGAACTGCTTGCAAGTCACGATGGCTTGAACGGATTCTTCAAAAGCCTTATACGTCATGAAAGCTGCAAAAATGGCGAGATTACTTTGTTGAGCCACGGTTGTCAAAAATTACGTGCGCATGCATAGTAATGATACAAAGTCTATTGCACTTGTAGGAAACTTTTGAATACAAATAGATGCCCAGGTCCTGGAGTTGGAAGTCCCTCATCTCTACCTTTCTCTGATCACAAACACTTTTCACTCGCTTCATATACTCTTTCGGACCTCAAGTCACTTCTTCTTTGTTTCTCCTCAAGATGAAGTTCAACTCTATTCTGGGCCTCGCCCTCCTTGCTGCCAACCCAGCCCTCTCCGCCCCCATGGTCCAGGAGGACGGAGACAGCAGACTCAACTCTTCCCTCGCAGTGGTCAACCCGCACAGCAACCGCTCAGACTTGGCCTCCAAGTCTGACAGAGGTCTCGCCCGCTATTATCCCTTACCTCCTGGCTCCCGCGGGAAATCCTATGTTACTGAAAAGCTTCACCAGCTTCACCACGATGATAAGAATTGCGACGACGAGGACGACGAAGACGACGATGAGGATGATGACGACGAGGACGATGACGACGAGGACAATGATGACGATGAGGACGAGGATGACGATGGCAATCGTCCCAAGTGGCCCTTGTAAGCAAATTCTGACTATCCCTTGACATCAACAAGCCTTGTCTCCCGATGACCCCATCCCATAGCTCAGAACACACCTGACATGTGACCTTTTTCGCAGCCCTGGTCCTCCCCCTTGGGCCCACCACGGCCACGGCGGCAAGCCCCATGGCGGCCACAACGGCACCCACGGCACCCCGGTCAGAACACAGCCGACTGAGCCTGCTCCAACCAAAACCCACGAGCGCGGCCCCGCGAAGACTGGTGAGAAGCCTTCTTCATCTTCTTCGTCTTGCTCCAGCGAGATTACTGTTCCCACCGAGACCCACGAGCACGGCCCCAAGAAGACCGGCGAGACATCCTCTTCTTCTTGCTCCAGCTCCAGCGAGACGACTACCCCAACCAAGACTCACGAGCACGGCCCCAAGAAGACTGCTGAGAAGCCCTCTTCTTGTTCTCCTTGCTACATCGAGACGACTACCCCAACCAAGACCGACGAGCACGGCCCCAAGACAACTAGTGAGAAGCCTTCTTCATCTTCTTCGTCTTGCTCCAGCGAAATTACCGTTCCCACCGAGACCCACGAGCATGCTCCCAAGAAGACCGGCGAGACATCCTCTTCCACTTTCGAGAGTCGCCCAACAAAGACTACCAGCCATCACCCAGCAAAGACCAGTGAGGACTGCGACGAGGACGAGGACGAGGACGAGGGTCATGGCCATGGCCAGGCGGGCAAGCAGACCAACGCGAGAAAGATGTTCAAGATGATTTAGACGGAAGTCTAAGCTTCTTGGTCGGCGGAGAACTGACTCACTTCCGAGTGTTGAGTCTCCCCTACTTTTTGGCTCGTAGTGTTCTGTAGGGTTCATCATTGGTAGAACGGGGGTTAATGACTTTATGTGGTATCATGTTTTGGGAACAGCTCAATTGTCAACGAAAGGCTCGGCTTGTACGTGGCACCAGCAGTTACTTTTCTGCTAGGTCGTTACCAAAAATCGTGGGATGAACGGTCTAGTGTTTAAATTGCTTTCTGTTGGGTCTTCATCCAAAATCGTGGGATGCATGGTCCAAAACAGGTGATCACGGAAAAGGCGAGGCTAGATCAATGATAGAGTAAGACATTCATTTTTGTACAATTGGCCTATGCATGAGCACAATATTAGCCCGTGAAGATCGCACGCCAACCACTCACTCACGAACACCCACCGACTTCCCCTTCAGCACCGAACTCAATTTTGACTGGACCCCATCACCGTTAGCATCACTCCAGCTCGCCAAGATAGTATCACAGCTCTTTTCAATCCGTCGAGCTTCACTCAAACTCATATCGAGAGCTTCCTCAATGTCACCCTCGACAATATATCGGTCGAATTGCCGAAGCTTTTCCGTAAACGTCGAAATCTGGGAAATGGATAGTTGAACTACCAGCATCAGATGCCGCGTCTGGTCAATCTCCGCAACGTTTTCGAGAGGCATGAGTAGACTCTTCGTTCTTCTGAGCTTCCTTGGCCGACCACTTGCTTCTTCAGCTTCTATTGACTTTTGGCGTCGAAGCAAATATGCCCTTGGGTCATCCGACTGAAGAGACGTCGTGATCGGTGACTTGTTGATCATCGGGTCGTTAGTTTCAAGTTCCGTGAAGCGCAACTGGGTGAAGTCGTTTCGACGAGGCAGCTGAGTAGCACTTTGAGGCTGGTGCGGCGGTGCGAGGTCTTCTTTGCCCGTATGATGAAGTCCATATGAAACAGTAGATCGAAGATTCTGGCTCAGATCATTGAACGAATGCCCATCTTCTTTTTCCGTGGAAACGATTTTGTTTGAATTGGTTCCACCACATTTTTGTTTCCCACGCGACTGTACTTGGTCCTTGTTTCCACCAAAAGAAATGGTACCTTGCTTCAAACCATCCCGCTTGGTACGATCGGTGCTTGTGTACCGGCCTTGCCACTGATCTGGATTTCTTTGGACCGAAGAGGGTGGAGTCCATGGGGGTTGGGCTTGACGACGTTTCGAGTTATTGCGTTTCTTGCTCACAAGCTCATTTGGATCAGAGCGTGGTGTTGTGGTCTCCAAGTCGTTGTTTGTCAAATCTCTCTCATAGTCGCAATTGGAAAGCAGGCGCATGCTGGGTGGCATATCGAGGTCACCAGGCGGCGCTCCTCTATGTCGCAAGATTTCAGGCTCAGGTGTCGTCATCGACAAGGCTCTCATCTCCATGTTTGACAATTGAAGGGCCGACATGATCCCAGGGAGAGGTGCTGTACGTTTTCCCTGATTATTGGCGACATCCGGGTGAATCATGATTACTTTACAATCAGAGTCCCCTTGGCATCCCACTTCGACCTCTTTCTGTACTGTTGCAATACCTTCATGTTCAGAGTCACCCAGAGGCCTTGATCTGTTTTTCATGATGGGCGAGCAGTTATTGGTACTAACATCTGGCCCGGCAAATTGGTCGCTAATATCGTCAGACATACTAGTAGAGAATACGGCCGGGTCTGCTGGGAAGCTTCTTGAGGCGAGGCCACCACTGATCACTGCATCCTGCATAGGCTCCATCTGGGTAACGGAAGTATTGATTGCAGTCCAGCCTGACGAAGGAACGGAAGAGTGCGGACCATTTTCGCCTGTTTCTGCCCTCTTCACGTCACCCAAGGCCTGAGTTCGGTGAAGAGGTATTTCGTGTCTGCCACCGGTACTCAATGGGCCGTATATCTGTTCGCAGAATTTCTCAAAGTGCCGCAGGATGACTTCCTCATTTTCAAATAAGACCTCATCTTTAGCAGTTGTGATGTTGACGTCGTATCTTCCTGGATTCACAAAGTTCACACAGAGGAATGCATCACCAATATTGAGTGCCTTCCTATCCAGATCTGGCAAAGTACTCTCAAGATGCTTTTGATAGATTGAGAACAGCTTCCGCATCGTGCCCGCGAAGCCACTGACTGGTCTTCCATCAACCGAAAAGTAGCGGTGCTTGGGAAGACGTAAAATTTCAGCGTCCGGGCAACAGACCATGGCAGTCATTTTGAGGCTCTCGGGAGAATTGCCATCGAGGTTCTTCTCGATGCAGTGTGATGCTCCTTCTTTACCCAGGATCTGAATTGTGGCTTCTTTGAGAGTTGCAGGTCGTCTCGGTGAATAGCTCCAACCCGAATTGGACTGCTTGTAGACTTTAAATGCCATCTTGATGTGTGGTTTTGCCATGACGTAAGAGAACAGCAAGTGCTTGATCTTCTCAATGGTATTCCTGGCCTCTTTTATAACCGCTTGATGACGGACGGGAATTTCATGATAGAGCTGGGAAACGCGTACTGTAGTGCCAATGGGTGCTGCAACTGCTTCTTGCTCGAGAATGCCTCCATCTTTTGGATTGAGGTGGAGGACTGCGGCAACAGAGTCCGATGACGTCTTGGTGATTATGCAGACCTTGCCGAGAGTGTTTGCGCTTGCAAGAGCTTCGCCACGGAATCCCAGAGTAGTTCCGGCCAAATCCTGGAGGTCGTCGAAAGTCCTGAGCTTGCTTGTATATCCGCGCCGTCCAAGACAGTCGTAGTCATCAGAATGAATGCCAGTACCGTTGTCTCTGACCTCAATCTTGTCCAGTGTATTGGGTGATACGAGTACCTCTATGGTGGTGGCATTGGCGTCAATCGCATTGTCCAGTAATTCCTTGACCAGCGAAACCGGTGTAGTGATGGTAGAAGTAGACCCCAGCAGCCGCCTCGTTTCATCAGGAAGCGCAGCGATGGGCATACTGGCGATATATGCCACGAGGGGACAGTACCGTGCAACCAAACGAAATGACAGAATGTGCTATACTACTCTCTACAAGTCCATTCGGCATCAATGCCAGAAGCTTTCAATGGTGAATGTGAAGAAAGTTGAGGTTCTCATCTTGAGTACCAGCAAAGATGGAGAATTTGAACACCTGTAACCTACCTACGAAAGAACATCTTGGTCGCACTTGCTTCCTTGAGAGGGTTCATCGTGCCTTCCAGAATAGAGGCATCATCAGATGACATCCAAGAGCCTTGATTCGGTACCTTCAATGTGACTTTTTGCAACTGACAAAATGTCTTGAGTTGCAGGCTTTCCTCACTTGTCCAAAAATTACATTGCGAGCCTTTACAATCTTGTGGCATTTCAAAAATACAAAGTATATGACATGCATTGAACTTTTACTAGATTCGAGTCAGGTTGGGAAAGGTTGTATGATAGCAGCGCTCAAGGAGGTACGTACGTCTGGTACTTCGTACGTGTGTATGCCGATGTTCTAGACCCCTGACATATGTCGTGAGCCAATCTAGGTTAGGTACTACTTACCTTACTCTGTGCTTAGACTTTCGTCATCTTCGATCCAATCCGCGATGCTCAGTGGCCGAGAGCCGCCCCCCAGCGAGAGGTGCCAGGTGCCTGACTTGCCCCACTCCGAGCTTAGGTTAGGAACTGCCCCTCTGTCCCGCACCTGGTGACTGACAAACAGCTTAGAGAGCGAGAGCAGCTTGCTGACCTATTCAATTCCTAACCTACCTAACCATTATTATACTTTGGCAATACACATACCTAGCAATCCTCGGATCGTGACTTGTTTTTCTCATACTCGCAAAGCAGAACGCTCTTTTTTATTTTGTACCTCCAACAGACACGACAGCAGCAATGGCTTCCTCTTCCCTCAAAGGCCCGACCCCGCAGGAGCACGACGGCAGCGCCCTGCGCATCGGCATCGTCCACGCCCGCTGGAACACCACCATCATTGAGCCCCTGCTCAAAGGCACCAAGGACAAGCTGCTGGCCTGCGGCGTCAAGGAGAGCAACATTGTCGTCCAGTCCGTCCCGGGCTCTTGGGAGCTGCCCATTGCCGTCAAGTCGTATGTTTTCCTCTACTCATGGTTGGTGATGCTGTCGCTGTTGGGGATTTGGGGGAGATCCGGCTCCGGTCCGCCTTGTCGGAAGCGGGAGAGACGAGTCCATTCTCAGCAGAACACAGATCCGGGGGTCTTCGGAGAATATGGAGAGAGTACTCGTGTCTCTTGTCCAGCTTCACAGACCTCATCCCGCGGACCAATGCAAGACCAAGACTGTAGGAAACATGAACTAATTAGCATCCTTTACAGACTCTACACAGCTTCCCAAGTCCAGGCAACCTCCTCGTCGAGCGCCAGCGCCGGCGACCTCCTCGGCTCCTCGACGACCGACCTGACGGCCCTGAGCGGCAGTGCCGCCTCTGCGGCTCCCTTTGATGCGATCATCGCCATCGGCGTACTAATCAAGGGCGAGACCATGCACTTTGAGTACATTGCCGACGCCGTCTCGCACGGCCTCATGCGTGCGCAGCTCGACCTGTCGATTCCCGTCATCTTTGGCGTCCTGACCGTCCTCAACGATGAGCAGGCTAAGGCCCGCGCCGGCCTCCTGAGCAACTCCCACAATCACGGCGAGGACTGGGGTCTTGCTGCCGTCGAGCTCGGCGTCAAGAGGGGTGCCTGGGCCAAGGGCAAGATTGAGTAAGTCGCTGAAGAGAGCGAAATCTAGAAAGACCGCGATATACTGCACCATGTCTGAACTTCGGAAACGGAGACATGGAAAAGAGAAAGCTTGACAAGATGTCTGAAATTTCTGGGTATGCTTGGACTAAAAAGAAAATGGGCTCGTTCGTATCTAGACTTGATCGGGCCAAAATGAATTAAAACAGTAAAACTTCAAAACGGGATTGTACCTCTATTGGCAGCTCAACCCCATTCAAGACCAAGTGACGATAATCGCTATGGCACAGGAAACATCGATGACTCAATTTGCCCGACCTGGCTACCAACTACGATTTAGACACGGGCCAAGACACTTGTAAGCAGATCATGCGCAAGAACCAATCCAACTATTATATTAACGTGGTATGTAAGCTTGTGTGTTCGTGTGAGAGAGGATGAGATAGATGGTGTGTGCTTGGTCTATCAAAAGATTAATCCACTTCATGCAAAAATTCCACCACTTCGGATATTTCCTCCAGCAAGTTCTAAATTTCAAGCATTCTTCCCTTCTGCCTCGCCTGCTCGTCCTTCGTCGAATTGATTCTTTCAAAACCACATTACATTCAAAAAATAAAAAGAAACCGTCTTATCCAAAGCGCCCACAATGCCGCTCCAAGTTTCCAAGGAGATGAGTATTTGATCGTGTTTTTTTCCGGGATATACAAAAATAAAATGTCTCGTCCAGTGTGTCGAGACGAGTTTCATCAGCTACCGACGAATGTCTTTTGCTCCGCAAGTAGGGAATCGTCCATGGAAATCCAAAGGTCCAAAGAATTATTATGCTCCCCAAGGAAAGTTCTCGAGTCATTGCTCAATCGAGTGATGCTGATGTCCAAGATCCTTTTCTATCGAAATGCTGTGTTCCAGTACTCGTGATGAGCAAATGTCGAAAAAACGTCATTTTGTCTTTTAGGTAATGAGAGCTCCAATATCGGATCCGAAAGTCTTCTTGTTGCGCCAGCTGCTCTTCTTCTGCTCACGCTTCGCCTTCATGGCCGCCCATCCCTCCTCATCATCGTCATCATCTGCGTTAGCAAGGGGCGACGTCTTCACTTCGGCCTGCAGTTTTGAGAGTGTAGGTAACGCGCCAGACATGGTATTCGATCTTGAGCCGGTAACGTCCAATGGGTTGAGACTTGATACTGGTCGGTAACGTCCTGGCAGACCAATGTTGCTACGCTCGGAGGGTGCGATGGATGGCGCATAGCCGCCGCCCTGGACACGGATGGACGGTGCACCAAAGCTGCCTTGCAGAGGTTGAACCCACGACGAGGAACTTGGCTGTACCATGCTCATAGTCCGCGTCTGGCCAGCCGGTCTGGGAGGCTCAAGATTCATTCCCGTGCCCATTCCCATCATCGAGTCACCCATGAACGACTGCCGTACGTCTGTCATGGAGCCAAGATACGACTGGCGAGCATCAGGCATGGAGCTCATGGACTGAGTAGGCATGTGGCTGACGGGACGACTGGCCCCGCCAGGCATTTGCATTCCCATGGGCATTTGCATCTGCATCTGAGGTGCTTGGTTGTTCTGTTGACCAGCCATCATCTGCATGAACTGCATCTGCATCTGCATGAACTGCTGCATTTGCTGGGTCATCTGGATCTGCGCTTGATCACCAGGCGTCAACATTGGTTGCTGTGGGTACATCATTTGCGGTGGGATCTGAGCCATAGGATCGAAACCATTCATCGGCATCTGCAACTGAGGCGGCAAGCCGTTCTTGTTGTGGTCAATTGCTGGGCTGCCACGACGCAGAGCCTTTGCCCTTTCTTCGTTGGCAATGACTCCCACGAGACCACCGGTGGGCATCGGCGTCCGTCCCTGTGCCGGAGCGCCTCCCGCAAGAGCGAATGACTCACGTGGGGGTTGGTTGATCAAGCCAGCACCAAGGAATGGATCCTGAGGAAGCTTTCTCGCAAAAGCTGGGACTTGTCCACCTAGGTTCTTCGCCCCACCGCCACTGACAGATCCTGGACCGGGTATGTATGATGGCTGGTTGAGACCGCGCAAGTCTGGGATTGAGGCCATGTTGCTGAGCCTGGTCGGAGGTCGGGCCTTGTTGGGAAAGCCGTGTGCAGCAAGGATTGCGAGTGGCACTTCCTCGTCCGAAGAGCCATCGGATGGCGGCGACTGAGAGCCCCCGTGTGCCTGACTTTCATCAACCAAGAGGTTCGGTGCGCTCATGGACGTTGCCAGACCAGGCCTAGGTGCCATGCCACCTTGCTCGCCCGTCACTTTCATCATTGTCTGTCGATAAACAGTCATGTGGGCTTCCTGCTTGCGTCTCTGCTTCGCCAATTCAAGATTCTTCTGTCGGTCATCCTCATCGTCTTCGTAATCTTCCTCGTCCTCATTTTCCGAGTCTTTGTCGATGCTGCTTCGGCTTTGTCGGACCTTGTCCTGGCGATACTTCTCAAACTCTGCAGGGGTCATGACCTTGTTCTGAGCAGGGCCGTTTCCTCTGTTCGTGGGACGCCCAGTATTTCTAGAGCGTGAGTAAGAATTGTCGAACATGTTGTCCTCATCAGTCTGCAACTCAAACCTTGGTGGTCTCGCATACGTCTCTTTGAGGTTGGAAATGGTGTCGTCGTTTCCATTGAATTCGTCCTCATGGGCCAAAAATTTGGTTGCCATACGAGAATCCTTCAAGAGCTTGGCATCTTCGTCTTCTTCTGGCGTCTTCCTCCGCAAGACGGGGCTTTCTGCATGCCGAGGAACAGGCGGTGGTGATGCCATTGCACCGCGAGCACCAAGCAGCCCCTCATCAGAACGTTGACTGGCCCACGACTTGGGCGGCGGCTCGACCGCGGTTGAATGGTCCAGGCTCAAGGCCGCCGGTTGACTGGCACGATTGCCAGTCAGATCACGGGAAGCCAGTGCTGGCTGACCTGAATCACGCCTCAGAGTCATCACACTAGATCTCTTACCAAAAGCTGAGAGCATGTTGCTGAGATCACCACCCAAATCCAGCTTGAAGTCCCTGTCTTCCACCTGTGGTGGAGTTCTCTCCGTCACAGTCGATGCAGTCGGGGCTCGGGGGCGACCTCCTGGCGTCTGAGGGTCGTGGAGTTCGGGTACTGGAGGAACATTCTCGTCCTGTGCTGGGTGGTTCTTCTTGGACATGCCAAAAGAAAAGGTACGCCCAGCATTTTTCAAGAAACCGCTGCCTGATGACCTTGGAGGTGCCGGCAGAGGCGCATCGTATGCTGATTTTCTTGTCGAGTTTCGAAAGTCTTCCGTTGTAGCATAATCAGTGGACGATGGTGCTGTCGATACATTGCTATGACGTGACGAGTTGTCCGAGTTTGTCTTTGTCGTATTGGAACTACCGCTGCCACTGGATTTGATTAGCCACGTTGAACAAGGCTCTACCGTGAACCACTTTCATGTTTTTGTGAGACATGCGATTCAAAATGTGGATCTTCAAGCTCGTGTAAAGGGAGAGTGCCAGTTTGGGTTCAATGAAGTAAATCATTCTCGAATCAAGGGCAACATACCGGTTGTTCTTAGTATCGGCAAAAATGTTGTCGTCCATCTGTACATCGTGAAGAGTTGTCCTCGGCATCGGTCCGCCGGCCTTGGTCATTCTCATTCCACCATCAAATGACTTTCCTGGAGCCGCGTCACTCCGCTCCAGGACTCGAAAGGAGGGTTCTACCGGACCATTTTGATCTTCTGTCACGGTTGATCTCCGTCGGAAGTTGACCGGGAATCTAGGCATATAGAATGATTTAACCGTCGTCGACTGAATTATTGCAATCCCATAAAATCAAATCGGCGTTCTAGGACTGACAGTGAAGTCGTCCTGTTCGAGTGGATGAAGAATCGTGTGTAATACCAACTCGAGGTTTATTGTCGGGTATCGTACTGTGAAGAAGGCTTGGTCAAGGCTTCCAGATATGATGCGAAACCACGGACACCTGCATAAGGCAAGAGAGCACAAAGTTAGCGGTATTCACTCCACGGGATAGCGACTTTCCGCGAAGCTCCGAATCTCTGCAGTAGCATGTGCAACCTCTGGGCAGGCAGTCGTGATGTCCGTTGAGGACAGACAATCGTGCTAACCGTGTGTGCTGACCATATTGGTATGGATGCGCAAGCGTGGCGAAGGCGAGTCCAGTCTTGCTGTTACCTGGCGACCAACGCCAATAGCTATTTCGCAGGGCCATGCAACAACGACAGAGGAGCCGGCCAGTGTAGGTGGTGGCGGCGGCTAGAGACGACGTTTCCGTACTGATTGTCAGGAGATTTGAATGTGACTTACACGATATCCTGGGTATAGTGTGGGTAGTCCAAAAAGTGCCGACGATTAGAACGAATCGACGACAATACCCGTATGCCTAGGAGGAGACAAAGTCGCTACAGCGAAGACTTTTGTCGTAGGCAGAACTCGCGATCGAAGTTCTGGGAAATACGAGGTGGACAAGCCGGAGAGGAAGAGTTTCCAGGTGGTACCGGCGAACAGCGGTCGGTAGGTACTGTAGAGGGAGTACAAACGAAAGGCAGCTCAGAGCTTAAGCAGAGTAATCGTGCCGTCAGTGTCGTAAAAGGACGAGCGAGAGAGTAAATGAGTCGGAAGAAGCTCGAGCGATGAAACACATGCAATGCAGAAGTAAGTCGAACAAACCAATGACAGCAGCAAAAAGGAAATATGATGGGCCAAGACTAAGGCTGTGAGGCTTTTTGCTTTTTTTCTTTTTTCCTCTGCTGTACGTATGTAGTAGGCACAGTAGGTCTTTTTCGAGAGGCAGGGAAAGGAGCGAGCGTGCGAAAGGAGGAGGAGGAGCAAAAAAGTGACAAGATCAGAAAGAGGCTCGATGACGGCAATTGATGCAAGGACGGATCGGATGTTAATTTTCTTTCGTTCGTTTTCTCTCTACTACTCTCCAACAAGTCTGTGTTATTTTTTTTCTCACGTCCGTCTCTCTCCGTTCCCAGTCCCCCGTTCGTTCGTTTCCTTCCCCCAGCAGGGCAGGTCCAGGAAGGCAGGCAGCCAAGAAGCGAGCGAGCGTGCAAGCGCAGCACGTTCGGTAGCAGCAAGGTGCGCGGTCAGGTTCAGGTGCAATGGTCAGCCTCCGTGCCAATCCAATCCAATCCAATCCCATCCCATCCCAGGCCCAGAGCCCGCGCGACAGACCTACCGCTAGCAGGTAATCTGTACATAGTACAACAAAACCCTTACACGCTACAGCCATACAGGCTTCCTAGTCTATTTTTATTAGGTGGAGGTGTCTAGGATAGCCGTGGCACTAGTACCTGTTCCGGGCACCCTCTAGGCCGTTGCTGCTGACCCTGCCCCTGTGCGAGCATGCACATACTGTACTAGCTACTTCGTACTGGCCTGAGTGGCCTCTGTTGGTCTGGCCTAGGATGGGAAAAGCCTCCGTCCTTCACTCGCCGCTGCCACTCCAAGTGGGCGCCTCAAGCTCCTGCGATTGATCTCGAGGGGGGGTCTGTTGTCTCAAAAAGCTCGTAAAAGACAGACCACGCTTGTCTGCGGCACCGACTTCGTACATTACATGACATACACACACACACAGTGCTGTACAGCTAATAACCGTAGCTGCTTGTCGCCTACATGAATGACATGACATGACATGTCTATTCGCTACTACCACTTTACGAAATACGTAGGGAAGGCCACATAGTCCAGGCGGACTCGACGCTTGTCTCGTCTCGTCTCGTCTCGTCCTGTCTTGTTCCGACACAACATGAGAGAGAAGAGAAAAGGTAAGGTACCTTTCTACATTACGAAGCACAATCCCACCGCTGGCTGGCCTGGCTGGATGTTACCTGATCAATGGATGTGGATGGCAGAGGTGGGAGGTATCCCGTTCAAAGCTGGTTGGTCGACTGGCTGGCGTTGCCTGGTGTGGCCGGTTGGTTTTGGCGGGATTCGCACCGCAGAACAACCCGGGCCAGGCACAATTACCGGGGCGAATGCAGGTGTCTGTGATCTCACTACAGCTAGAGGCAAAAGAGACACACCAGAGAAGGGCAAAGAGGGAAAGAAAAAATAATAATGGTCCAGGGGCATGGAAATTGGGGTGGCATTGGGCTCCTGGAAGTGGCGCCGACGCGGGTTCAACTCGGCCAAGCTTGTGCTGGTCGTGGTAGCACAACCTTGATCTCCAACCACTCGCTAATGCGCTAGCTAGGCTGTGCGCGCTCATTCTTGCTGCATGATTAGCAAAAATCGCCAAGCATATCGAAAAGGCCAAACGCTCTCCCGGGCGCGCGCACCTTGGCGGCTGAACCAATGCGGATTTCGTACATACAACAGATCGGGGACTAGCTAATGCAAAAGACAATTGCGTTGCCGATGAGGAGGCTCATTCTCATGTGTCGAGACGTCGACAGCCCGACAGCCCGACACGCCGACTGGAAAAATGAATTGCGGCGCACCTTGCTCTCTATCTTGCTGGAAACACGCCATTACTATGTACAGATTTCACCTTGCTGGCGGCGTTGCCGTAGCCAAACAACGGGCGGGTTGGCTGGGTCACTCTTCGCCGACGAGTTTTGCTTCCATATCATCCGCTTCTCTGCCCAGCCTGCCCCAACAGCTAACCGTCCCACCAGGCATGCTGTAGTTTATCGTGCAGTTCCGGCGCTTGTCGAGCTGGACGGAAAAAATCCTACTAACAAGAATGAATGGGACTTTCAAGAGAATCTTACTTTACTTATCTGGAAACACCTAGGCTATATTGAGAGGGTCCGAGGCACCAATATTTCCCGACTATAGTTTGTTTGCCAATTTGGTATGGTATGTACAACATGAGCAACCACCTGGCAGTCCGGTGGATGCTTCTTTTCACCACTATCACGGTGTCCACATCTCATCTCGACGTTGAAAGAGTGCTCTGCCGAGAGCAACCAACTCGATTCGATGCAAGTGGCCGGCTCCAGTAGCTGCCGGAACATGGAATCTATTCAGCACCATGCTCATTCGAATTGAGACTGCGAGTCTTGATTGCAAGTACTCAAAGATTCTCTGTCGTGATTCTAAATGCATGGAATGTACCGAGAGTATCGCAAGTACGCAGACCGTTTTGTTGCAGCCGCCAAAAGATCCCTGTAAGCCCTTCTGACCACCTTACGGCGGCATGGCTTGCTTCTTAATAAACGGCATCAAGTCACTGCCGCGGGATCATAAGAAAATTGTGTTGGCTGGTCATTAATCTGCAGCATCAAAGACAAGCTTCCATTAAACCAGCAGACGGCGAGCAGTTTTCGACCTGTAGAAACTGCGTCCGCCTATGCTTGGCAGCATACGCAATGCCCGAGAAGCAGAGCAATCTCAACGGGAACTTTCTCCAGGTAACACAGCAGTTCAACTTCGGGTCACCCGATTATCACATTTCCAGCTTGACCTTGCAACTTGCAAATCGATGCTGTCGAGAGAAAAAAAGATCATCTCGATATTCCTTGTCTATGACGACTGCCCTAGGTTTACCCCATACTACGTACCTAGTGTATGTTACAACTGCTTCCCTACCTACCGTATCTATCAAGAGTTTATCACCGAAAACCCCCCTCCCCTGATCGGACAGTTCTCCCTCGGCTCGTACGGTACCGCACTGTAGGCAAGCATCCATGGCCCCCCAAAACCCCCCATGCACCTATCACAAGGCGGCAATAGTAGCACGTTGAACAAGACTGCACGACTTTTTGTGTTATTCCCACTGTTACTCACCATGCTGTAACCAACCCGAAGAATTGGCACTGCTCGGGATGTTTTTCTGGAGCAGACAGGAACGTTTCTCTGTGTCAGAAAAAAGTCATGTCAATTCTTGGCGATGATGCTCTTTGGGCTGCTAACAAAGTCAGTCTAGACGAACAGTATCGTATCGACTGCATTGTTGCTGGGGACAACTCTGCTGCTTTTCAGCCTCTGAGGCACGAGTACACACTACAAACCACGTGCGTGGGGATCAATATGGAGATTGCGGGTCAACGATCAATATCAAACTCTCATTATTAGCGGTTTATCCTGTCAGCGGCCCCATGTCAAGCCCAATGGTTCGAACAAGAAGACAAGCGCCCTGGCGTCTAGCATCGAATGCTCTCTCGTATTCCGCTTCAGGTTCCATTCACATGGGGCCCAACTCAGCATTGCCTTCCCATTGCTACTCCGGAAGTCGCAGACTTTCCAAGTTTTTCTGCGCTCGATCTTCCGGAAACCAGATTCAAAATAGCCACCAGGCCACTTCTACTCGCGCGAAGCACTAGAGCCCCACCATCCATAACTTTCTTTGTCGGCAGGTTGCTATCAGGGCAGGCTGTGCATGAGGCAGATCATTTCAGCTATCAATGGGCAGAGAACCCAGTCCTGTCCTCCGAAGCATACATACATCAATCTGTTCTTCTACACGACTCGGGGGGCCGGGCTGCTCGACGAACAACAAGGCCGACAAACCCAGGTCAGAAACGCATACGATGAATGATTTATTAAATCTGACCCAACATCAGCCCAAGAGCGGCCGTTCGCTACCCCAATCGCCTTAGCCGCAGCCCTGGAGGTGCAGCCGAGCCGCCGGTCGGAGATCTGATCTGACGTGGGACCAATCACCCCAGTGACCCAGTCACAGGCATTGCTACAATGAGCGAATCTCGACTCGACTCTATCCAATTTGGGTCAGAAATGAACGAAAAAAGATCATTTTATTGATCCTATTGCTCACCTAGAGGTCATCGAGGCGAAGCGCCGGAGCAAATTTCACGGCATACAAGGGTCAATAGCCAATATTGACGACACCCAAAAAGGGCAGAACCTGCACACGTCATGCAACTTTTCAATCTTGTCAATTTGCGACTGACTTTTTTGCACGATCTTCAGTACATAGTGTACGGAGTAAGTTGGGCATTCTCAGACTGGACCGTCCTCGTTATCTGATGGCCCGAGTTCGCATTGCACTAACAGTTTCGTCGTGAAAAGACGGGCACAGTCGGATCTGCATACGCGTAGCATGAAAGGCAATGTAGGTACACAGTACGTACGTACGATCGAGACCCAGCAAAGCGGGCCTTGGTGGTAACACGCTCTTCTTCCAAAACTGCACGCATCGCCGCCGAATAATGGGCATACGTAAATCACATGGGCGACTGTGCCTCAAAGTACTGCATTGCTGAGCATTTGCTAAACACGTTGAGTTGAGAGCAGCACTAGATTACTTTTTAGGGTTTGGAGCGCATCCCATCATGCGTCCGCCGTGACCATGGAAAACCAAGTCCATGGTTTACGGCACGGCATGCATGGAATAGGGGCAATCTTAGCTCATTGGGCGGGCTGCCTTGGACGTTTCCTGTTCAAGGTGGTTGCCAACTCAACCACAACCGTCGACTACAAAGAAGCACCAGCTAAATAAGTTTCCCCTGACGGCAAACGCGTATATTTCCTATCGCCAGCGCCTCTTGAAATTGTCGCCTTACTGCTGGCTTGGCTAATGTAGATAGGCCACAAGAAGCTTATTTTCGAGGTAATGTCTAGGTCTTTGGTGCTAGATTTCCCCCAAGTGGCTTTCAAGAGACGCCAACCTTAGAAATACAAAGAGTAGTTACCTTTTAGCTAATCTTTGATTCCACACATGTGGTTGACCATTTCGGCTGCTGACAGAGACGCTTGAGCTGCGATTGCCTTTACGATCAACTCTAGCCTCCCCGTCTATCTGCTGCTTCAGGGTATCATCTGCTGGTGCGATCATGTTATTGCCTAAAGTAGAGCCTTGCCTTTATTCTTTACAAGACACAATGATGTAATGGCCAAGAAGAATCACTCAGAGTCTGAGGCAAGAAGACTGATCGACCGCCCCGAATCAGTCATTTGATAGAAATCAAGCATATCTTGGACTTGTCCAGCAAGGTACAACTATATATATGGACCTAAACGAATATAGAGCCAAGGGTTGCTGTAGTGTGCACCACCATATGCAGCTCTCGGCGAACGATCCTATTGCCTCCCACACAAATTTTATACTACCGGGTCCGGAAAAGGCGTGCGTGGTATGCGGGGTTTGGGCGAAAGCTTCTCGGCCGGGCGAACCAATGCCTTGCGTTTCCGGTCAGGATTTCAGGCTTCTAGAGAAAGCTTGAGCTGCATCTTGGTGGTTTGATACACTTGTAAGTAGGCAAGCCTCGGATAGTCGGCGGATTATATCAGCAGCCTTATTGTAAGCTCTGTTGAATCTGGCATATTTTCTATTCCATCCTTCTTTCGTCGGACGCGCAATGGATGATGAATTCTTCATCTTTTTAAGTGCTTATAGAGTTCCCGTCATTGAGCCCCCCCTCTTTTGTGTCACCTCATGAAATCTATTCCTTGCAACGGATTCTAGACCCAAGCCGTAGCCGTGTTTCTGCCATGATAGAGTTCTGTCAAGCCACGGGCGCTGGGGTGACTTGGGTCTGATACGCTTTCCCATGGCTTTCCATGATGACGAAACGTCCCCGGGCTGTCTTTGGCTGTCTGGCTTGTCTGGCTGTCCACTACTTTCCCGCTTTCCCACGATGTGCTCAGATAAGCTACGCCTCCCGAACCTAACATTAAAACGCCACGCTCGGCATATGCATATAAGCAACAGTAGTAGCAGCAGCAGCAGCAGCAAGTAAGTTGAATGTGCATGATACAGCACATTGGCTCGGATCCGTTGGATTATGTATGCAAAGAGGTAATATATGCGTGATTGACGCCCCAGAATTTCCGCCTTACCTCCACACTTTTCACTGCTATCAGATTCCATTCACCAAAAAGTCATGTTCAGAGAAGTTCATACATGACTAATAACATGTCTGCACGCGATTTCTCCCACGCTGCACTGCGCCTCGACCGTCTGTGACCATAATGGGGCTTCCTCGAGTGTTGGCGCACATACAGGCTACTCATGGGGGGTATTACAGTAACATGGACCATGCAAAGTACCATAGTAAAACGCGTACCAGCAAATCTGCACGAAACAAAACATTCGTCTGATTGGCAATTGTTAGAGAACGGAGAGCCCAAAGCAGCCAGAGAGTCGTCCAAAGTTATTGTACATGGTAGCACACAGTTTAAGGGTCCTCCCCCTTCCCACATTAATGCGACTCCATCAAACACGACGACCCTGAAGATCCTTGGCATTGAGCCGAGTGAGCATCCTGCACATGCCTGACAAGAGCAGACCAAAAAAAAAAAATTCGAGCGGCAAGAAAGTTGGGGCTTGAATATGTGGGAAACCTCCACCCCCCGTTCTTCACGAGACGTTCTCGCCGTAATAATGGATACACATGACAAAAGCAGTAGATCGTGAGATTTTTCCCTTCGTGAACTGGAAACTTGGTTGCTTGGCACCAGCTCATTTTCTCTCCAAACCTTGTCCGAGCTTTTTTTTTTTCTATTTGGTACTAAAATAACGGCAGCCTTGCATGAAATCTACATTAGCGTAGAAGAAAGAACGAGTGCCAGCGTACCTAGAGTGGCAGAGTGGGAACGAGCCAGGAGAATTAAAAGAACACGACAATGATAGATCCATCCGCTCCATCTCTTGATGTTTCCTCTCAGGTTCTTGTTCATCGTCTGCTTCTGGTTTCCTCTCCTTCTCTCTCTTCGCTTTGACGTTGCTTTTGCAATCGCTCGCAACAGTAGACCTGAGATTTAGAAAAGACCATGCAGATCCTGGGGGGCTCGGGTTGTTTGAGTACAGCGCAGATCTGCACAAAAAGTGGCCTGCGGTTGAACCCCCTTCGGTACCCGTAGTAGTACTGTAGTACCACACGTACCTCCAATGCTCCCCCCAGCACGTTTTGGAACTTTGCCCCCAATAGGGTAATAGGCACATTGGCAACAGCTTGGAAGTGCTGCTAGCTTAGCTTTGGCAACCACTCAAAACTCGATAGCTATTCGAGCTAAGCTAGGTATCTCAAAACGCGTAGCGAGCTCTTTTTAGAGAAGAATGTCAGAACTATCATGATAAAGAAGCAGCCTCCATGCTTCCATTGATGAGCCAAAACGCCAATCGTGCAAGTTCATTGCTGTTATCATATACTGTACGAGCTCATTATTTTACCATCTATTGCTCCCGGTAGACGCAATTCGTCTGCTCCCTTGCTTCGACGGGAGGAATTTTACATCCCAGTCCAGCTCTTATCAGAGCTGAAGATACGTCATTTCACAGGCTGAGCTCAAGAGCTGGGAAAGCGCGAAGGGAAGAAGAGCTTTATCTGCTTTGCGCAGTTTGTATCTTGACCAAAGCAATGTCTTCTCACGAGTCGCCGTCGGTCTTGTCCCGGTCGCCGGGGCGAAGCGGCCTGCACCGCAAAGGCTACCTCGTCCTACAAGACGATGCACCGCCAGCCTTTTCACCGCGCGGCCAGGGCACGCTCGCGCACCTGATCCGCAACCGCTCCCACAGCTCGCTGCAGGGCTATGGAACCACCTGGCGCAACACGGGCGGCTTTGACGCCGCGGATCTGGAGGCGCATCACCACCCGGGAGGCAGCGGAGGCGTGCACCACGAGGCCTCTCATCACTACCACGCGCGCGCGTGCGGGAGGCTATTGTGGCGCGGAGTAGTGGTAAGATGGGTGGGACTACTGCTGCTGTTGCTATGAGCGAGAGGAGTGGTAGTCGGTTACGAGGAGGTCGGGATGAGAGTGTCGATGTTGATACCATGGTTGGTGGTGGCACGGCGCCGCCTACGGTCACCGCTGATACGGTGGCGGGGAGCGTGTATCGCGATCAGGGCTACGAGACGGTGGATGATGAGGCCGGCGGTGATGGTGGTGCGCGGCATCGAGGGGGACATGCGCGGTCTCGGTATGCCGAGTCAGTGTATACCGTCAGGGAAGAAGACGACGAGTATGATGAAGATTGGGAGAGGCGGACCATGGTCACGGAGGTGGCGCCCAGCAGCAGGAGGAGCGGCGGGGGCGTTGAGGAGAAGAGGAGGCGGGAGGAAAAGATTTGGTCAAAGGGCGATTGGAAGGGATTAGAGGTGTTTGGATGATCATACGGGCTATACATGGTCATCGACTTCTGTCATTACAATTGTCTATGGTTTGTGGTGTCGAGGTTGGGATGAGAAGCAAAAGCTGGACAGGAATTCACAGTTTGGCACATGATGGACATTACTTCTTCCTTGAAAACATGATTGCATAGTTGCGTGGTTTTGGAACTTGTCAATAGAAACTTCTCAAGAGGTCTAAGAGTGTCGTTTTGGAATTTGTAAGATCATATTGGAAGTCTGTTCATATGAACTCAGCGGACACATGCTCGTCACTAAGCTCCCTGAATCTCGCTCTCAAGTCGTTATGTCTTGAGTACTCGTCACTGACAGGAATCGCATAATGTTCCGAAAACAGAACTTGATTATTTGAGGTGAGACACTCTCTCTTCCAAAGAATTCATACGATGTTGGTCTTTGTCTCCGAGACCTTGTAAAACATGCAGAAGATCTATTTTCGCACGTACTCAGGACGTTTCGTTAGGTATTCTCTTCTCTACACCACCGTATTAAATTCTTACTCAGTAGTGGTATTGACTTGAACGATGGGCGTCCCAATCGTAGGAACCGCCTCGCTGGCGCTTTACGGCCAAACCAATGCCATGTGGACAAAGGTGAGATCATCATCAGTTCCGATTACATTTTGTTAAAGCTGCGACTAACCGATCGCCTCTTATAAGTGTGCAGAGTTTCTCGCCAGCGACGACTTTCTGGTCTGTTTTCTCATCATCATTGCCTTGGCGGTTGGATTTTTGGCTACAGATATGGTGGACGAAGTGCGTGATTTGCCCTGTGCTCACGGACGCGAAATGGAAGACGAGTGCCTAGCAGAGTACGAGAAGAAGGAAGTAGGATTGATCGAACAGCTCAGAGGTCCGAGGGCACGATTGGGTTCTATGGTTTGATTGATGTCGTAATGGGTCCTGTCGAGGATGTCAATATTTTATACAATCATAAAGGCCTATGTACTGAGCAGCCTTCTCCCTGCGAATCGAACAACTTGTGTGTTAGGTTGTACCGTTCATACTGCTATGATATATAATCTCGAAGTTGTCTTATTGGTATGTTCATGTGGCTCAGTGATGGCCGCTGGCATTGTGCAGATCAGCAATGTTAGACTTTCTCCCTGTCTTTGACAATGATTCCGCAAACGGCAAACACTTGAGCCACAACCGCTTTGTCTTATCCTAGCGCCACATACCAGTGCTCCTGCCTCAACAGTCACAAGTCACCAGCACCGGGCTACCTTGATCAGTTGAGATAGGCCGCATTATGGTCAAAGAGAGTTTGGCGACTGGACAGACCCAGGCATATTCATTTCGCGGCACAATCCATCCTTACCAGTAATTTATTATCAAATCGCCGATTGATTGCACTCGAACTACCTTGAACAGCTGTATTGCTGAGATGAGTGCGCTCAACTACATCTGGCCGTCAAAGGCAGAGGTGACCAATGAGCATGTGAACGAAGCGAGTGAAGTGATACGCGCTGCAACCTCGTGGGCGAACGAGGTACATCTCAATGTAAGAACAGCTGATCTCTCTCTCCCAAATGTACCCTGCTATATGCGTAAGAGAAAGAGCTGACATGGGGGGCTGTCGTCTTTTCTAGCTCTCAAGCATTCGCGAGAACACGTCGCGCTACCTCTTTTGGACCATATTGGTCTGCATCATCATCACCAGCGTGCTGCTGCTGCACACGCTCAACAGCCTGTGGTACCAGCTCTCGGAGCTCAACGAACACCAGTCGACCTACAAGCAAATGTGGGTGGAGGAGCGCACAGAGATGGCGCAACAGCTCAAGCACGACGAGGAGACGCGAAATGCCATGTTCAACATGTTTATGCGACAGATGCGGGACGCGAGCAAGGCACAGCAGCGGCAGCAGGTGCAATCTCATCGGCAGCGCATCGATGGCCAACAGCAGCAGCAGTACCCTGCGCCACCGCAGCGAAGCCCACTGATCAGTGGGAGCATCGAGAGGAAGTTGAAGGCGGCGATTCGGAATTCCAGTGTGCTGGATGATTTGTCTGATTAATGATGCCCTGAAATCATGACAAAAGTCGAATCATTGCCAGGCGCGGTGGGCACAAACATGATCAGAAAAGGGTGGCGTATTCTGAAAGAGAAGGGAAAACATTGAAAGGAGAGTTTTCCGTGCCTCCCAGCATGTTGATTCGCGACTTGTTTCTCTTCTAGAAGAATTGCGCATGTATCTAGGTACCCTGGGCTACCAGGGCCGTTGGGATTGTGGAGATGCGTTATGGTGGATAATATAGGCGAGGGGGGCGCGTAATTGCGCTGACAACGGAGCACGTCAGCTTTTGACCGCCCTGAGCATTTCGCTTCTTGAAGGATTATCCATCCATGAATCATGCACATGATTGTATCTTCCCAGTTCATGAATGTCTATTGCCAATCGTATCACTCGTTGGACTCTGCTGTGTCTGCTCATGCTGCTCACTTTACACGTACAAGCCAGAATTGTTCCTGACGATCATCCCACGTTCTAGCGCCGGGCAGCCCCAAAAGCAATATCTATCGTAACACTGCTAAGCACCTTGGCAGGCCGCAGGAGCAAGTCAATGTCACCTTGTCCAAACAAGCCCTGCCAAGTAACTTCCGAAGCAACCGACTTGCCAGCTTAAAAAAGCTTGGGCTCTTGGGAGAATCGTGTGTAGGATACGTGGCTCGCAACGTCTGATATATCATGTCATATTTATTCATCTGTTTTGGCAGCCTTGGCCCGTCTTTCATGTCGCGGTAATCGAACCGACCGGTCTAACCTTAGAGTTAACCTTTGGGCCTGTGCTGAGCGTCTGGCCGGCGTTATTCTGGGCCCTTTTGCCATATCTTGTCAATTGAATGGGTACTGCGGTGAGGATGCAATATACATTTGATAATCAAGACCGAGTTCAAGCTTAGTTGTTGGCTGCCAGCCATAACGACAAATGCTTCTGTCAATAGTCGCGAGTGGTTCTTATTTTCCCACCGCTCAAACTGCGAGCATGGCCAGGCTCAGTGACCAGCTGATGTGACCAGCCAACCAATATTGCAGTACGTATGCATCGATGCATCAATTCGATAGTGCATACGAAAACCTCCTGAGATAGCGAGCGAATCACCACAGAGCTGATCAGGCTGATCATTTCGCTTTTGTGCTTTCGGAAACAAAACTCTTAAAACGCATCGGACCTGCATGGCCATCTCTTGCATACGGCTCGACGGGCGTAAGACCGGGAGCCGCGACTACAACGGCCCAGCAGGCCCAGCAGGTCCAGCAGGCCCAGCTGACAGGAGGGCATCCCGAGTGGTGAGCAATTATATGCAAGCGACCACAGGGTATGTCAAGGCTAGGACGCATTCGACTCTAGTCAACTCCATGAGATCCACGTGGAGTCTGCAAATTGTGCGAGTAGCTCGCGTAACAATTCGTGGAATAAAAGGCCACCAACCGGAATCGTCCGATTCAGGATGTCCAGGGGCATCCGGGGTCCACAGGCACCGCGTCGAATAAATTAACTGCTAACCAGGGACCGAGACTGCAATGGCCGGCTACGAATGATAGCGCCGGCATGAATGGGTTCTCAGTAAGGAATCCTCGAGGATCAGAGAAGAGCCCCAAAACAAAATGATAATGCAGGACCGCGAATAATCTCATCCGAGTCGATACGGCCTCTTGGCGTGCAGGCGATCCAGAGATAATCTTGGCGCTGTTTGGTTATAAAGCCCGGCGGATTGGCATCTACCTGTTGTTGACTTGACCGGAGTAGCAGCCGTTTATTCAACCCGTCGGATCTCAGTTTGCCAACTGTATAATACCATTTAATCGCAGTCGTTCGTTTTTAATTAATCTCTAACCCGCCAATCTACAAATATGCGATCCTCTACCGTTGCTTCGGCCCTGCCAATTGCCGTTTCGGCCTGCGGAAATGGCACAACACACCCGGCCCCAACGGCTTGCACAGTTACCGAGTATACTGCGCTAGCCTCTGCCGTCGCCAACTGCACAAACATTGTTCTCCAGGATCTCTACGCCCCGGCCAACTCGTCTATCGATCTTACTGATCTCAAGAACGGTTCTACCGTGACATTTGCCGGCACCACTGTATGTCAACCCCTGTCTGGTGATATCGCACCAATGTGAGACAGCTCACTAACACGAAAGAATAGTCCTTCGGAGACACTCCCGACCATGACTTCCTCCCCATCCAGATTGGAGGCTCTGGATTGACCATTCAGGGAGCCGAGGGTCACGTGCTGGAGGGCAACGGTGCCGCCTACTGGGACGGTCTGGGCTCCAACGGTGGTGGCGATAAGCCCAACTGGTTCATCAAGCTGGCTGGTGTCTCTAACACCATTGTTAAGGGCCTCAACATCAAGAACTGGCCTGTTCACGGAATCCAGATCACCTCCAAGAGCAGCAATGTGACCATTGACGGCCTGAACATGGACAACAGCGCCGGTTTCGCGCCCAACAACATTTCCGACGGCTTGGCCGCCGCTCACAACAGTGATGGATTCGGCGTGTCCAGCAGTGACAGCATCACCATCAAGAACACCAACGTCATCAACCAGGACGACTGTGTCGCCGTGACCAGCGGCACCAACGTCGTCGTCGACAACGTCTTCTGCGACGGCGGCCACGGTCTCTCCATCGGCTCCATCGGCGGCAAGTCGGACAACACGGTCGACGGCGTCATCTTCAGCAACAGCAGACTCATCAACTCGAGCAACGGCGCCCGCATCAAGTCCAACTCCAACACCACCGGCCTCGTCACCAACATCACCTACAAGAACATCACCATGAGCAACATCACCGACTACGGCCTCGACGTCCAGCAGGACTACCTCAACGGCGGCCCCACCGGCGAGCCCACCAACGGCGTCATCATCTCCAACATCACCTTCATCGACGTCACCGGCACCGTCGCCGACGAGGACGCCTACAACTACTACATCCTCTGCGGCGACGGCTCCTGCAGCAACTTCACCTACGAGAACGTTCTCATCACCGGTGGCAACTCGAGCTGCAACTTCCCCGCCTCGGGCTGCCCCAGCTAAGCGACATGCCTTGTATGATTACTTGTATACTTGATCTTCTTTTTAGACGTACATATAAATCAAAAAGTGCATTTGGCACAGTCTGTACATATTAATGTATTGCTCTTCCAGTCTGTTGCTCTGATCCGTCATTGAAATGTGACATGAACCTAAGATTAATTGATCAGGACTTTATCACCCCAAATAACCCTCGTTGTCACATTCGAACACGGGCACAAGAAAAGTCGGCATCCTGTCCGCTCTGCCGTTGGTAAATTGGTCATCAGTTCTCATGGGAGGCCGCTCAGGAGCCCCCAGTGTCATATGTTCCGTTTCGCAATCATTTACCTACGTTTGTTTTGCAAGTGAAACCATCAATAGTCCTGACGAAATCTTTCGCAAGAGCAATTAGAGAGATTTTTAGTTGTAGTGTGCTTTAAACAATGCTATTGTTGCGAGCGTATTTGGGCAATGCGAAAGAAAGTAAAGATAGAATCAAATGATTGGGCATCCTGATCCAACCGTTTCGGTATCATGAAAACACAGAAAGACAATTATTTAATGGCATACCAAATCAGCCACATGTAAGCAGTTGTATCAGACTCCTCGTCGTTTGAAACTCCTCATCTTTTTTTTTCACCCATTTAGAGATTCTCCGAAGTAGCAGCTGCATTTTCGATGCAGCTTGCCTTGGATCTTCTTCCAATCTCATGTCATCCTGAATTCGTGGTTCAAGCAAAGCATTCGCTGTCTTCGAAGGTTCGACGCCAGCCCAAGGTATTGCTGTAGGCAAAGATTCCACGGCACTTGGGGGATCGTCGCTGGATGCCTCTATTTTCAGCACGTCGCCAGCCGAAGACATTGCTGCAGGCAAAGACTCCACGGCACTGGTGGTATCGTTTCTGGATGCTTCTACCTGTTGCACGTTGCCGGCCCGACGTTGCAACGCCACTTGTAATATTGTGACCGAAAGCTTCCGGCCCCCAAACATTGAATATGAGCCTCGCCTTTCCCATTCTAGAAGAAGTTGTTCTGCTGGATACGCGATTGGTATAACGTGGATTCCATCGTATTGTGCGTAAATCCATTGGAGGTCTTCTACGTGGTTGCCGGCCCACTGCATCGGAGTCAAGCCTCGTGCATTACGTGCATGCCAGTCTGCCCCATGACGGAGGAGGACCTCAACGGCTGACGGTCCCTTGTCGCAGGGGCCATAGTCCCTCCTAGGTCGATTCAATACAGCCCAATGAAGAGGTGTCATGTAGCCGTTAGACACCATGCCCACCAGATTTGGCGACCCATGGTGCAAAAGGCACTGGATAGCGTCGCCGTTATCCGTGTTATATACGGCAAGATGAAGTGGCGTGAGACCCGTATGGCTTGAACATCTGGGTTCTGCTCCATGATCAATGAGAAGCTCAATCAAAGAGCGGTGGCAGAACTTGGTGTAGTAACACATCCAGTGAAGAGCGGTGAAGCCAAAATTGTCAATATCCAGAACTGATATTCTTCCTTCCACAATCAGGAACTTCACAACATCGATGATCACGCAAAGACCAGATCCTCGCAACCCGCCTGGAGAGTTTCCTGCAACAGCAGGTGAGCCTAGAGAACCACCCACACGATTCTGGGAAACGAAAAGAAGGTGCAATGCGTTCATCCCAAAATGGTTGAGTCCCCTGATATCGCTGCCCTTGACGATTTGAGCTGCACTAGCTTTGTCGCCTGAGGTGAACGCTGCAACAAGGGCTTCCACTAATTCCAGAATATCGCTAGAAGGACGCATTTTGGTGATCCGTTCCAGTATACGTGGATGGTTGGCACTTGCGGCATCAGCCTTGATAGTTCTGAACTTCGCACCTTCTAGAGACGTGATTTCAAATTTGTCGAGGATGATCTCAAAACAAGCTTCGTGACCCCCTTTAGCTGCCAAAAGCACGGCATTCTGGGCCTTTGCATACATGTTTGTGCGCAGGAAGTTTTGGTTCTGTTTGTTGAGATATATCCTCAAGAACGTTGCTAATCCCAATCCACTCAGAAGTTCGATTGCAGTGCTGGTGCCTGAAAGGGATTGATAACCTGTCATAATGAGGAGAACCTCGCGAAATCGATACGCTTCCGGTTCCCTCCACAGGTAAAGAATGGCTTTCACCGCACATTCCAGCTCTGGATCGACGTCGTTAATGTCAGCATTCGATGGCACGGCTTCCATGAGATGTTTATGCCAGTATTGGCAGGCATATTTCAAGAAAACTCTCTTTGACAGTTCTTTACGTGTCGAGCTCATGCTCGCATACGTGGCTGGCAATTCCATCTTTGAGTTGGACACTATGCAAACGATGCAGATGATCGCCATCCTGCGGTGTCCGCCGCGATGATTTGGTACGAATAGTGGCGCAACATTGGTAAAATGACGAATACAATAGTCTCGTAAGTAATCGTGAGAGAAGCTGACGCCCCCAGATTCGGAGAGCTTAAGTACTGGCTCATAACGCTTTGCAGCGATCCGAGCTAGCATCAAATCTTCCTCATTGGCGTCGAAAGGCCACCGGGGAGCCAGTCTAGTAGAGCCATGATTGATTTCGTAGTAGCTTATCAAAGCTAAATCCGGGGTTGTCAAAGACCTGAAACTGTACGCCACAGACGCCATGACGAAGGAAGACGACCTTTGAAGGTTGTTCAGCGGTACCTGAGATAAAAGCTCTCGGTAAAAGCCTTCCAGATCTTCAGAGACCTGCTTGAAGACATCGCGGCTATCGAGTGAGTCTGTGTTTTCCAATTGTTTGCAACATAGTGTTGCTATCAGGAAGTTTCTGAACTGATCTTCGCGAAGCTGTTCTTTTATGCGATCTAGCTCTCTTGGCAGGTGTCGATCCAATCTTCTCAGTCTGAGGAATTCTAGGTCAATGAAATGATCCACATCTGCTTGCAGACGATCATTCCATTTGGCCATGTCGACGTCACGGAAGTTCTTTGGCCTCTGTACAGTCCATCGTGAATGCCACTCTTTGATATCATGACCTGGTCGGCTCGTCACGAAGATTTTGATCACTGTCCGCTCAGAAGAGCTCTCCAGGTTCGAGCTCATCTCCTTGAATAGCTCTTGACGAGACGTTTCTCCTAGGGTATCAAAAGAATCCACAAAGATGAAGAGCTGTGGGAGATGTGTCGCCTGAACAATATCGGTGAATAATGACCATAGATTATGGGCCAATCTGCTTTCCCCTGGTGTGGTCGCGTGGTTTTGTGTTTGAAGAAGGTAGAACCGGATGTCTCCTTCAAATGCCGTCGGTACCAATCGCGGAAATAGTCGCAACAGTTGATGGATGAGAACACATATTACCATGCTGGCACTACGATTGTTTTGGTAATGGCAAAACGCATGGAGGACAACTGGTGCATCGTGAATACCGAGTTTCTGAAAGGCACGAGTCAGCAACGTCGATCTAGGGGCACGTTCAGAGTGATCCAAATAAAGGAACACAACGAGGAACCATGCATGCGAGGTACCTTTGCAGATAGACACTGGAATTGATTGATCAAGTATGCGGTCATGGTTGACTTCCCAATTCCCGCATCACCATTGAGCCAAAGCACTCGTGCGCCATCATCCTGAATCCACCAGGACAGCTCGTCAGTGTTGAATAGCCAGTCATATGTTTCGCGACAACGAGCATTGCGGATTGTCTGGAAGGCATCGTCATAGTCATAGTGGTTGAAGGATCTGAGGAAATATGGCAGGTGGCTGGCAATATCGACCGGATAACCATATTGACCAGGTAGCAAGTTGCCATTTCTGGCTTCTTGTGTTTGAACAAGTTGCAGTACTTCCATTTGACTACATGAGCGAACTGAAGACCTAGGTTCACTTCTTGGAATTTCTTCTTGTAATGAGTTCAGTTCAATGCCAGACACAGTGCTTATTTCTAATAAATCGTGGTCGTTAGTCATTGCGACGTGTTGAGTTGCGTTGCGAGAATGCACAATGTGAAAAGAATGGAATATTACAACCACAACTGAATCTCATAAGTGAAGGATAAGGATAATTCAGCTAACCAATCTTGTGTTTTAAAGTCTTTTTGGCCTCGCCGACCATTGTCTTTAGCCTCATGGATATCGATTTGAATCCAAAGTCATCCGGTGATGAGTACTTGCAGATCATCGTATGCCTGACATGTAATCCCACTGATTTATAGCCCGCCAGTGTAGCAGAGTGTTTGTCAACGAGCTTGGGAAGTCAGCGAATAAGTCCAAGCTCTAAGTATCAACAACTTACGATACCGCTATCTTCCAGTCTGACTTCTTCGAAGAGCCCGGATGTGAGATATTTGTGAAGACTTCGGAAGTCTGACGCCAGCGTCTCGTAATAGCAAGTGATTGGAAAAGTGAACTCCTTGATCTTTACCACCTCACGAAATCTTTGAACAACCTCATCTAGTTTATAGTCTTGATTCAGGTAGCTGGCAAGTTCCTCTGCACTCTGCCCTCCTGCATTAGCAGCTACTAAAGCGCGAACTTGTGCAGCAGTACTGAAAGTGCTATGACATGCTTGAAATGGTGTGCCGAGGAAGATCGCGCCAGCAGTCAATCGGATAATGCGTTGATATTCGCTTTGATATTCGGCAGCGCGAGAAAGAGCCTGGCTGGGTCAGATTAAATCCCTGGAAGCGATAGGGAAACGAAAAGGTGACTGACCCGTATCAGTAGAAGCCCGCCGAAACAAGATGCAATGAACACAAGTGGTCGATCGTTGTGATCCTAAGAAACAATGAATTTCAATATCTGGCAAGTTGAACCATTGTCAAACCTCAGAGTGAATGAGAAGCGCCTCCAAGAATGATTCCGCGAATCCGAACAGACTGTCCGCTCCTGCGCCTTTATCCAAATTGGCATTCCAATCATATGTGTAGATGCGGGCGTTTGTGATTTTGCTGGGAAGCATATGTACGTCTTTCAGCCAGTGTACTCTCTCAGACGTCTGGTCGCCATCTGTTTTCCAAGCCTCCCATTGCCTCGGGGATTGAGTATCCAACCCATGTATTGCCACAATACTGTCTTCGTCAATTTTGAAAGCACTGAAAGGCAGACAGGCGTACTTACTCGACATCTTTGTCAAGATCGATGCAGCCAGGCTCTGGGTATATTTGGCGTAGACCATGATATTGGAGCACCGGCTCCATATCAGTTGCGGGCACGCACGCTGCGAAGAGGGTGCCTTGTTGCAGCCCGCGTCTCGATACGCCAAGACAAAGTCAAGCGGTTGATATATTGTCTCACAGGTGCAACGTAGAAAATCCGTAGAATAGTTACGAAAAAAAATAAAATTTGGAAGGAAGGATGTCGGGGAAGAACGCCCTCATGTACGATTCATAAACACTCAGCTGGGCCGGGATGCTTCATGGTGTCGACAAGAACGCCTATGATTGGAGCAATGCATTATCTCACTCTTTTTGACTCAACACACTAAGGTACCATTGTTAGCGGGTAAAGCAATTCACCTAACTTTATTGTTGCGTTGCGAGTACTGGAGTCACTTAAAGAGAATGCCCACTATTGTTTTGCCTTCAACCCACCGCCAGAAGAAGGCTGTACCAGGTCCTCAAATACGACGTTGCTACGACAGAAATGTGATGCAACCAGGACTCCACTGTATTTATTGATTCTAGAGACAGAGTGTGTTTTCCGGCAGCGCAAAGACACAACCCAAGCTGAAATGCATAAGAGTACTTCTTAGACGACACGTTGTAACACGGGCAGCCGCCGCGGGCTGTGCCGTGCGCCGCCGCCCGTGCTGGTGCAGACCAATGAATCCGTTGGGAGTGCACTCTTCGAATATCGTATGGCATCTCATTGGGTACCTGCAAGCCCTAGACAGATGAGCAGGATTAGCCTGGATATGCCTTACCAATAAAACGAGACCTGAGACCACCAGATAGGTGTCAAGGTTCAATTGTGTCTAGGTACTTTGTACAATTTCAAGCATTTTTAGTCAGCTGGAAGATCAGAAATTCGGTTGAGGAACTCTATAACAACGATTGCCCTGCCAGCAAATAGCGTGGCGAGTGACGGCTGTAGTGATGTACCGCTAAAAAATAGCGCAGCGTCCGCCTAAGTGCACCCGCTCAGCGATGCCATTACAATGAGCCAGAGCCTTACGCCATCGTACTGCATTTCAAGTAATACAAGGCAGACTTGCTGGCTAGCGAGTGCTTACCAATCGTGTTAGGCGAAAACCATGTTCTATTTTCCCTGGTTGATTATCGCGGTACAACATACCTAGGTATGTAGTCAACCCCCTATCGAGTTCCACAAGCAGCCCCTAAAGAACCATCTACATCAAGGATGGCAGGCTTGCAAATGATTTCCTGATCTCCTTATTGCTATGCGCGAAAGATTTCATGACTGCCATCGATCTATCACAGTTTGAGCCCCCCCCCAACATAGACCTTTTGGCACCTGACCCTAGGACTGAGCCTAGATCCCCGCCTCAGCTGAATATCACCAGAGTTGGAAGACCTCAGCACTTCAAACACTACTAGCATCACAACACATAGCCACCCTCGCGATCCAGAGCTATACTGCTCCAAGCCAAGACTGCAGGTCATAAAACCGTTGAAGATCTCCCCATGGCTACCCCCATCGGGTACGGACAACTTCCACCTGGGACTATTCGTCTCCTCAAGTTCAATGAAACTTCGGTAGTAGGATGTGTGGGAAGTCTAGAGATTTTCGATCTGGACGAAGTCCCGCCTTACTACGCCCTGAGCTATGCTTGGGGACGGGATCTAGAGAGCACATCTTTGAAGTTACAAGAGGGCACGATCTTGCTCAACCCAAATTTGAACGAAGCAATCCATCACATTCGGGAATCTACCAAAGGCACGATGAGGTCCCTAAAGGTGAAACGAATATGGATCGACAAAATATGCATAAATCAAAACGACGTGTCAGAACGATCCATTCAGGTCGGACTAATGGGTCGCATATACGCCAAATCGATCCGGACCTTAATATGGCTTGGGTCCAATCTAGGGAAATGTACCGGCGCCTGGGGACTGATTGACGAAGTGTATAGGATTTGCATATCGCAAAATCCTGGAGTCCAAAGCATTGTTGATATCCCATTCAAGCTCTACTCGAAGGAAATTCACGTGGAATCGGGACTTTCGCCCTTCAATCACAAGAACTGGAAAGAGCTTAATATATTACTCCAAGATCCGTGGTTTACAAGAGCTTGGATTATACAGGAGGTCGTTGTGTCAACAGAAGATCCAATCATAATCCACGGACACCATTGCTATAGCTGGGACCGCCTGGGTTGGGCTGCCTCGTGGATGCGGCGTAACGGATTCTTTCGTTTGCCACAAATACCTGAGCAACTGCGAAATGTAGATGAAGTATCCAACATTCGTCGATCTTCTAAGTGGCCACTTGATGCTTTATTAGCTGCAACTTCAGTCAAGTTTCATGCCACGGATCAAAGAGACAAGGTCTATGCCCTACTCGGCATCGCTGCGGAAGCTCATGTGCCTGAATATACCTCTGAGCTGCTGCGACCAGATTATCGCCTCAGTGTTGAGCAAGTCTATTTACGTACGGCCCGATTTCTGCTGCAGGCTAAACGATCACTTGCTTTTCTCATCCGTACGAGGGACATATCGAGACAGCACATATACGACTTTGCAGATTTACCTTCCTGGGTGCCGAACTGGAGCGACTTCACGGTCTCTGAACGAGATATCACTAAAAGCTTTTCTTGGATCAGCTACTCAAAGTCAGGATCGGTGTCTCTTGGGTTTCCCAAGCATTGCGACGCTTCATCTGGACAACCATTAGCAATGATGGAATCAGCTGATAATGAAGTGCTTAGTGTTATTGGGATAAGAGCCGGCGTAATATCGCATTGCTTTGACTTCCACAAGCCGGGCCTGTCTAATCAAGACTTCATTGAGAACTTCGCATCGATTGCATCGAACATTTTCGAACGCGCAATCAGAGTTCCTACAATTACGGATGTACCAGGATGGCTGTCAGGTTATATACAGACGACGACTGCCGAGCAGCATGAATTGAGTGGTCGCAGCCCTGGGCTACTGATCAAAGATGGCGCCACATTTATTTTGGAACTTCTATCGTCGTCTGACCGGCAGCAATCAAGAGTCATGTCAAAGAATATTCAATTGGATAAGGATACAATCGATTCGATCTATGAAATCTCTCAAGGAGGGGATGCCAGAATCTACGAGGCGTTGGCACGGAACTTCTGTTTCGGAAGATGTTTGGTTCTTACTTCTAATTACGGTATGGGACTAGCTCCCGTGAACGCACGTGCAGGGGATGTCGTAAGTGTTTTATACGGGAGCGGCGTTCCATATATTCTTCGAAAGGGTACTGAGCACTGGGAGTTCATTGGCGATTCGTATTTTCCTCGTTTGGCTCGGGGTGAAGCTCTTCAGTCTTCGGGGAGTATCAGCACAGAAGGAGAGACATTCTTGCTTAGATGAAGCCATCATTTGGAAGCTTTACTGTTGCCAACATAATACTCACGTATAATTAGTCGTTTCATCTCCAAATAGATATTAGTTTGCTCAGGAAACGGTTTGACGCCTGAATTGAAGAGACATGTTGAAATAGAAGCCCAGCCTCCTACATTTTGGACCATCATGACCCACTATCTCTACGTACATAAAGTTTCTACTACACCCATAGCTACGTACAGATACTCAACCAACGTGTCAATCATTTCACTTACCATAAACTCGTTCTTTCTTAACAAGACAGAGAGTATAATATCTTTCAGGGAACTTCGAGGCAACGGATAATTTAGTTTCATCGTGCAATTATCTTGCCCCCCTGGGAATGCAATTGTTAGACGCGATATATGCCGCCAGAATGTTCGTAGGGTAATGTGGGTTTTGCGGCGTATCTCATACCGTCATTGTCTATCACGTCACTTTCAATCTTGATTGGGGGTGTACTTTGGCAGACTTAGGAAAAGTACAAATAATATTAATTTAAATGGGATCTTGGTTGAATGGTCTTTTGGCAATCAATCTCTTCTTTCCCTATTTGAGCCCAAACGCTATCCGGGTAACAGTGAATAGTACAAGATCCATAGCGTGTCACTACTCTTGAGTGCCTACATGTACCTATGCTTGTATCATCAAGCTAGCACCCCGCTGCCTTCAGACCACGATTCACCACGTTCAACTGCGAGCCTCCGGACGGGGTATAAGTCTGGTATTGATATTTTCATCTGGCTGCTCCATGGCCTCTGCGAGGACCTGGCCGACGTTGGCAGTAGAGGCATGTTTCTCGTTAGCCCGATTGGGCACTTGTGCTCAAGCGACAGATAGTATTCCAGCTGAGTCTAACGACTTCCTTGTTGGCAGCTTTCGGGCCGTTGATGGCATGGTCATTATCGAACCTTGAGGCTGTTTTTGCCGCGATACTGGCACATGCGGCTGGTTTGATGGTGCTTGTAGGAGTTGTGATGCAGACGTTGCCCTGAACCTCGAATATTGTAAGGATAGTGGCTAAGGACAATATTTATCAATTTGAAACCCGCTTGCTCATCTCGTATTCACCAGGATTACGTTCCAATAGGCTCCAGCTATACAGGAACAAGGCTAAGCCAGACAATAACCATGACTCCGAAAGCCACTCCCCACGATCTTTGATTGCGACAACATGAAGATTGTACCCCCACCCCCTCGATGAATCTTTACGAATGGGCGTTGATCCCTCCTGATTGGCTATTGATCGCCAGGGACTTGAGTATACTTTTCTTGACCATCGTTTCCATCACTCTGGTCAGTATGAATCATACTCGACCAAGATGCATGGATCAATGTGAGAACAGTTGGAGCCCATTGCGCCATGGCAAGTACTTGACCAAAACTCCATTCAGAATCTTCGTCAGAGTCTGGTGCTGCGTCTCGGAAATTCCCTCTGTACGCCATCAAGAAATATATCAAGACCCACATCATCGCCACGCATAAGGTTCCCATGATTCCCCTGAGTATCAGCGCTACCGTCGTCCATGTCTTGGACGACTCGAGACGTTTGGTCATGCTTTTTGCCGTCTTTGATGATGGCCGTTTGTGAGAGTAAATCGTAAAGGCCATCGTCAGGATCGTCTTGATGTACCAAAGCAGGTTGATGGCTTGTATGCCAAGTCCAACCTTGATTAGTTTTCTGAGAAGCTTCGTTTGTTCCCAATTGTCACAGAAAGAGCGCCAAAGTCCGACTGAACTGAGAACAGCTTCAGATAATCTGAGTGACAAAGAATCGGGAAGCTCCCCACGTATGAGGTCGTCGAGGCGAGGGACGCATTTGAACTCAAGTATCAGGCAGAAAATGAGGACGAATGTCCACATAAACATTCTGAGTAGGCGCCACTGTGTATGTTCAGACGTTGTCTGGGCCTTTGATGCCGTTTGAGAGATGGCACCTGGCTCGATCGTGACAATCGTAAGAACAGTTGATGAAACAGTCTGGAGCGTCAAACAAATGAATACGGACAGGACAGAAGCAACCACAGATCCCATTGCAGGGTATAACATGAGATCTTGTGCATCATGTGTACTGTCGGAATTCCAAAGATTATGGAATCGGGAAACAGTAGCGCCAAGCATTGCAGAAGCGAAAACCAGCGCGGCATCTAGGAAGCCATCAAGCGATTTTTCAAAGACTTCAATAAATTTCACCATTCCTAGTACTTGTGCAATGGATCTTTTGCCTCTAGGCGAGTGAAGGCGACCAATCGATAAGACGATGAAATACAAAGTTGCAAGACCGGCAGCTGTGGCCCATTAATCAGTATCAACCCAAAAGAAAAAACAAAAAGAATATGAAAATTGAATAAAAGAAACCAAATATAAAAGATAAAAGAGGATGTCAAAAAAAAAGAAAAGGAAGATGAGAAACCGGAAACAAGAATGAAAACTGAAATCAAGCCAAGCAATACGGTTCGTACCAACAAAGTATGTAGCAACCATCTATCTAGGGGCGTCAGCAATCGAACTGTCACAGCTTCAGGATGGGTCCTGGATCATCAACAGGTATCATTATACTTACGCCTACTCCAAAGACGTCCGGATCGCCGTGCGCCTCTAGTCTTTCGCATATTCTTAGATGACCATCAGGGCGGCAACTTGTTGCTACGTCGAAGATGTCATCGAGTGTGTTGTCAAATACTGGCTGAGTGATGTTGGCATATGTGTCGTTCAGCCATGCACCATAATACCAGGTCATCAAACTTTCGTGATACTCTAAAGGTTCTTCTTCATGGCCCCAACCGAGTGGGACTACAGCTTTGAGAAAGTCGAGTATTACTGTCATGTTCCCACCGTCAGCCTGCGGCCCTGTGCTCAGCAAGTCGACGAGCCAGTCAGCCATGGCTTTGCAGGAGCTGTTGGAAATAGTGACATTTTGAATGGGGGGAGCCTCCCATATTGACCAAACACTGTAATTGTTCATATTTGATAAGTAGTCCGATCAAGAAAGTCAATGGCCAAATGTGAGTAACGGGGTAAAGAGGAGTGAGGGCACCGTAACGTCAGTAGTAAAGTGCCTCCTTTTTATTAATTCTCGAAATGAATGTAAGAGTTCGTGCTAATATGCTCTACTGTACAGTTAGACCCGCTCGGAACCAAACGTAAAAGAAAAAAGAAAAGAACATGTCACGTCATGCATGAAATTCAGCCCCCAAATCCATAGATACGTCACAAGCGGCGCAGCCGTGCATGTCATTGGAGAAAATCGCGTCCGGGTTGTGTTGATTCGCGTTTAACCGGGGTAACACTTAACCAATGGTAACGGATCTGGGGAATATGCATAGTTTTCCACGAAAGATAACCATACGTCCCAAGTGCTCCTGAGCAGGACAAAGCGCCTATACAAGCGGCTGGGTCTGTCAATTCAAGGTCTATCTGTGATGGTCCAACAAGTGCCGACCTCAGAACGGCCCCCACCCACATCGTAACTGCCCGGCTGGGCGTTAGCATGACCCCGGCGCATAAGGCTGTCAGGTACTGAAGCGATGACTCGTCATCTTCCGGCGTTGGCCCAAGTCCACCTAGTGAGGGGAAATATCCCCAGGATAGGAAACACCCCAAATTGAATAAAAACCTCAAACTGGCAACACATTGCGGCCCTGAGTGCTTCATCACGATGAGTATCACGGTTGCTGTGCCGTAGCACATTATCAACGATTGATTGGAACCGTCGCTTGTAGCCAACAGCCACAATTCGTCTTGATCCTCTCAGCTTCTTAAGATCCAGAACTGACAGATGACCTTTACTTAAATTCCATCTGTCGCATGGTGCGACGTAACGCCAATACAGAGATGCTTCTTGGATGTATTGCATATGATTAACGTTATCTCCGTGCAGGCGCCTTGCATTCTGCAGCTATACAGGGCTATCCTACCTCTTGTGTCCCTATCCATCGGAGATGGGGAAACGTTTGATCTCATTTAATTCCCATATGCTTCGTCAGAGATTAGAAATTGGTCAGGATGCCGTGATATGCCTGCTTATTGGATGACTCTGAACAGTAACATGTGCCAAGTGTGCAACACGAGTCGTGGTGCATTGAACCCCCCTGTTTCTCACAGCCTTACTCTTATCGACGTACCAAAGAGCTCTCTGTCGCGACAAGTTTGATACGACATCTTAAATAATCATAATTTAGTTCAATCTTTTTGTTTTCTAAAGGAGTTGCTCTAGGAATAAGGTGTGTGGAAACTTGCGCTAGTCTAATTTACTCAAGTTTACCGAAGAGTTCAATCCCTTCCGTATGAGCTTACTGGAGGTATCTCTCCCTGATCCCTTCTCGCCATTCATTAACATTGAAAATCTTATCTCCCGCTTTCACTTCGTCCTTCCCAACTTCCAACGACCTCTCTTTGGTCCACTTCTCGACACAAAGAAATTTGTGGTCCGGAGCGCAAATTCGACGCGCAAGCGTTCCTTCCTGAAGCTTCTTGAGACAGCCAAGTTCCAATCTGACATTGGCACAGTCTTTACACAGATACATATCCTGTTCAATACGCCCTTGCCACTCATGGCCACAATTACCATTACAGACGAAGAATACCCCGCTGCGTGGTCGTGTAGGTTGACTCGCTGATCCCGTAATAGCTTGGTCGTCTTCGCAGCCCAATTCTGAACGATCATCGCCATCATCGTCTCCATCGAAGCCCGTGGCTCTATTGGCAGTGACGTCTACCACTGATCTGCTCACATCGATGTCGTCTCTTTTTGATGGATCATCGATACCACGGCTGTTATCGTCTTCGTCCTCGACAACCTGAGATACCAAAAACCATGCTGCGAGGGCATCTTTATCCCGGCCCAAGGTTGCGAGAGCTTGCGCCAGGATGTCGTATCCCTCCCAGTCATTGTCAGGAATGTCGTCATCAAGGATAACAAAAGCAGTTTCGATCACCCTGCGAGTGTGCTTCTTGGCGAGGGACTCCTTGCCGAGATGACGGTAAGTCCGTGCAACAAGGGTTGAGAATCGCAGGTCTTGCTCGACAAGCCGTTCATCTTGTTGTTGTTTCAACAATTCGAGTTTGGGAAGTCCGTCTTTCAACTCGGTTTCGGCTGGTCCATCTATCAGCTTTGACTCGGCACGAGCCCATTCGACGTAAGCGAACCCGAGTGCCCTGGTAGTCTTTCCCAAAATGATCTTCCCGACTTCTTTCGAACAGCCACGCCGTTTCCATCGGTTCACGCTTCTCTGTAGAACTTGACGAGCTTCTTCGATGCTTCTGAACTTTTGATCAAGATCATTTGTTGCCATTGATCCTGTTACAGTTGCGCGAGATTCGGAGTCAGGAAGACGGGGGTACAGCAGCGCGACGGCAAGATAGTACCGTAGATGAGCGAGTCCTGATTCCAAGAGAGAGCCGGAAGCCTGAGCTTTCTGGTGTGCTTGGTGGATTGCTCTGCGGTATCCTTGAAGCAAGAGGTCTGGTGTGTTTCGTAGCTTGTTAGCAAGATTTTCGTGGAAGGCTTTCTCTTCCGCAAACTTGAAAAGAAGCTCAATGAAGGCTTGTCCGGATTCTCATTCAAGCAAATTGCGAAAGAAGGTCTCTATGCTGGTTGCGTACTGAGCTCCCTTCAATTGCCCCACGGTAATAGCGATGAGGTTGGGGTCTGATACAGGCCTGTCACCGACGAAGCCTTTCAGGAATGTTTGCATCGGTCCCTCATCATCAGAATCTTGTGCGCAGTCCAAGAACCGTTTGCAAATATCCTCGAAGTCAGAATGATACTTGTTCTTGATTCCAGGATTGTCTTCGAATAAGATCACAAGATTCAGCAAATGGTGTACGGCGCCCGCACGATCGTCGTTGCGCTGCAAAGACTGAGCCAGATACCACTTTGCTTTCCAGTTCTTAGAATCGACATCCAACGCTTTTTGACACCTGGAGGGCACGTCTTCCCACATGTTATAGAGCACCATAGTTTCAGCGATCCGAGTGTGTCGCAGGTCTTTTGTCTTACTCCCTTTCAGCTTCGTCTGCGCCCATCTTTCCGCTGCACGAACATGCTCAAAGGTGATCCCCTCGTAGTCGTGGGGATCACAGCGGATTCGATCGCGCAATTGGTCAGACATCTCGAGGTCGACAATCTATGTTGGTTAGTGTATGCACCAACGATGAAAGAGTAATGTACCAACCTCTTTGGGGAGTTGAACTATTCGCCTGAACGCTTTTGCTGCATCCCAGCTGCTCTTGACAAACCATTCTGTTGCCAAGATCTCCGATGCACGCTCCAAAAGGTCCTTTCGTTCAAGGATCAACGAAGAGCCGCCCGTTCCGAGCACTGACAAGGCCCCTTCTGCCACTTCGACGTCTTGGAACCACCTTAAGACTGCGTCCAAGGACTCCCACCAATCATCTCCTAGTATGAAGCTCAATCGTTCTTCTCTGAACCACACACGAACAGAGTTCTCATTCATGAAGAATGCAAATAGCCAACGGCCAATTTCCCTTCTACGATCGACGCCCAGCGTGAGAATCTCCGCTGGGTTCACCTGACTGAGATGCCATAGCATATTGTTGATTGCATAACCGTGGAGAGACTTTGCAATCTTCGAGTTTGCAGGACATACTGCTCTCAAGAGACTAAGTACGATGCGACAGTGTCCATCTACCCGGTGAAACGAAATATTCAGGGCCTCATCATAACCGGACTTCTCGAAAGACGATCCACCGCTGACAGATAGCATGGTATCTCGAGGAAGCACCCGTTCGTTGCTATCGAGGGGCTGTGCTCGATATGAGATTGTCCTGTTTGGCGTCTGGATATAGTTGTTCTGGCCCGGTAGGGCGATCGGAGTATCCGTTGCGGTCTCGCCTACCTTCCTGAAATAATCCAAGGCGTTGGAGGACATGAATACAACGTCGTCTCTGCACCATAAAAGTGTCCTGGACTTGTACTTCTGTTCAATGCGTTCTTTGACATTCATCGCCCTGCCATACTTCAAACGCAGCACAGCCTCAAGCTGGGCTACTGTTGGCCGCCCTTCCTGTGGAAGCACTATCCATGGAAGGATCTCATTGAGAACGTCGATTTCTTGTCTCTGTTTTTGCAGCTCCTTAGCAAGAGCAGCGACACTGTTACGGACCGAGTCAATGATGTAAAACTCGCTTAATGAATCGCTCGACAGAATATCTTCGAGTTGTTTGTCACTCGCACGTTCAATGGCCTCAAGATATGACTGAAGCTTGACGTAGTTGTTCTCGGACCCCTCAATCAATTTCCTGCGGAACAGGCCGATATCAATTGTTTTCATGGAGATTCTCAGTATCCCACTTCTGGCCGGTAGTCTCAACTTGCTCTCCAATCGGGACTTCGCGTCTTTCAGTTTCGACACCGCTGGTTGGCCTTTCTTCTCAATGAATACACTCAGATCTTCTGCATTGTATTCACAAAGCGACACTCTCGGCACGCAACCAGTGGTCTCTCCAGCTGACGCACTAGTGAAGACATTATCCAGGTACTCTTTTGTGCCACTTATGACCAACCTCACCTGGAAAGGCTGGTTTTGCTTGGCGTTCGTTGAGCTCGATTGGTTTTGATGACGCCTGATCGACTCGATAATGTGTCGAACCAACACGGTGCCGTCCTTGTCCTGTTGACTGCCTGTTGCTACATCAAGACCATCGATGACCAGGAAGAAGATTTTTCCGGCTTTGGTGTCGCTTTTCTTACCGCCATTGGCATCTTGTCTTGATTGCTTGGAGGCAGTCATTAAGTAGTCCATGATCAGATTGTCCCAGATATCATGGCCATTGTAGGTGGTGTTACCTACTTGGTGGCATTGTTTAGCCACAAACGTCCGAAAAGACACGTCCGTCTCGGTCAATTGAAGCACCAAGCCAGCTAACGCATCTCGAAGAGACATGCCAACCCCGCTGCTGCCAGCTATCTTTTGAGTATCGCCGGGACTCTCGAAGAAGCAGTGAGCTACATTGACACGTGTTGTTTGGTTGTCTGAATGCTTATGTAGGTCGATGAGATGCCTCAAAAGCCAGAAACATGCATGGGTCTTCCCACTTCCGTTGGGTGCCTGCATCGCAAGTACGGCATTCGGAACACTGTTGCTGACATCTCTCCATTCTTTCAGGGCTTTGTTGCTCTCGATCCACCCGCCAGTCTCCACAAGTGTTGAATCCAGAAGAGACTCGTAGGATCGCTTCCAATAGCCCCAGTTGCGATTGTCATGGTTGGAACCGAGGTGTTCCTTGATTCTCGTCAGATTCGAGTCATCTAGGCTGAGGCTCGTTTGGCGGCTGAATTGGTTTGCGAGCCGCTGGGTTGCAGCTTCCGTTTTCATTACACTTTTGTGTGTATGAATTCGTATCTGGTCCTTGAGCTGGTCTAGCAGATGATCCAGTTTATTTGCGCTCCCTGTGACTGCTGCCGCGTTGCCCGCCATGACTTCGATGACAATCCGCTTGTACAAGCTCAGTTTGTCTCGGAGCCGCTTTGGCTTCGGTGAACGGGCTTCGTTCGCGCAATCAGTACAGATGGTGAGGAAGTGTGCCATAAGCTCGACCAAGAGGCTCTGTATTGTTTCTGGTATCAAGGGAGCAAGCACGGGGTCGGTGGCGTATGGAGCGAATGTCCCCATGATTTCCTCACTCTTGGATGACAAAAGCTTGCGCAGACTTTTGGTTAAGAACGATTTTCTAAAACCTGCAGAAAGTTTGAACACCAGCTTCAAAGCCTTAAAGCAGATGCCGACTGGGGTGAACACCTATTCGAAATGTTACTAAGTCTGCGCGAAATCGAGTACACAGTAAGATCTGCAAGACTTACATCGGAAACTACGTCTACCACAACGTCTGCAACTTGAAGAAGTCCTTTCCCAAAATTTTCAAGAGCTTGTGACTTGATGTTGTCTTTGTCGCGTTGACGGGTGACTTCGATGTCCTTCTGGATCTGTTCTTTGGTCGGGCATTGCCGGAATTCGTTGCAATCTTGGCCGGTCGCTTCGCAAAACTTCTGCACGGCATCCTCCCACATCTCTGAGAGATCGACGCCGCTGGCAGCAGACTTGGATTCCATTGTAGAAAACTCCTGAAAATGCGAGCCTTGGACACGCTATGGGAGTACGTGTCACAAGTTGCTGCAGAAACTCGGATGTAGAATGCCAGATGAGAAGAAATGAACTGAAAGACGGTGCAGAGTTCGTCTTTTATCCTGTCCTTTCTCTTTCTGCTTTTTCCTCTACAGCTTCAAATGCAGGCATGTATATCATCTTGCTATGGTACTTAGGTACATGACTGATCGGAAAGCTGCACAATCAGCGGATGCAATTGATAAATTGTGGTACTTATTAGTGGCTACCTTGTTGATATTGTCCTCTGTGCCCCTCTATCAACTTGTTAGCCAACGAAATCCACTACGTGCAGTAGCAAGACCCCATAGACGGTATATGTTTGGGAACAATGGCCCGGAAAAAGCAAGCCTGCAAGACTGCGACCCTGGATGAGTAATTAAGCACATCGTGCATTCTCCAAAAAAGCCGAAATCAGGCTGCAAGACAAAATTTTGCAGTCCCATCGCAAATCGCAAATAATACCGTATATAGTAATCGATTGTCCCCCCAGGAAAGAATATGTGCTTGTGGGCTGGAGCCACTCTTGAGCCCCTCTATGGCGTGCCGAACATGGTCGCTTTGCGCATGCTCTCAGATGCCAATCTCAATTGTGCATCAGGCTTTTGATCTCCTCTACTTACACCGCAGAATGCAATGTGAGAGATCGAAATCGGTTTTACCGTGCAGCTTCTCCACCCCCTACCTTACACCATAGAAAGAGATCTGCGCCAATGTAGTCCATCTCTCCTTCAAATTGCTTATGATCGACTCTATTCCTTTTTACTGCCGAACATATGTTAGATCTTCAGATCTCGCCAGCTCGATTAGTCTTTGCGATACGGAGTGACACACTTCTCTCACGCGTAAGAAACGGTCGGTGTATATCAACCTTTTGGCTACTGCGGGTAGCAGTTCCGATCCCCACCTCGATCTAACGGTCGACATGGTAGGCGAGTAGCTGACTTGTGAAAGCGTGATACAGTCGATTAGTGATAGAAATCCACAATATGACTGCAGCTTAGGCAAATTTGATGCCTTTCGATGGCCCCATCTGGGCCTTGTTCCTCCCAGATCCCAATATTAGACCATGTCGGGTCTCAATGCACCCGATGCAGGAAGATCTCATCAAAGAGCAACTACCGACTCATATCGGCAGGGCTCGCTGTCTACCAATAGGACTCAAACCAAGCATCAATAAAATGTCCACTGGCCCACTTTCCCATCGAGCGGAACGGCCCACGCCAGACTGGAGCAGCCGAAATCTACAATGATCGTCGTGATCCTCTGCAGCCGTGCGAGCCGTGTCTGGTAGGGTCACGAGACTCCGTCGATAGAGGGTTGGGGACCATTGTCGAGAGGGGTCACGATCGAGCACATGTCCCATTCACGTCTGCCCTCGAGCTTGTTGATCGGAAGTTGTATTGGTTGGTGTACCCCGGGCTGTCAAATTCTTACTTGTTGTGGGTCAAGACTCCACGAACAAATCCCCTCACGCCTGTTACATTCCGCGACCGCTCATGCTAAGTCGGAAAACCCGAAAGACCCAAAAGAAAAAAAGACCTTCGTGACTCTGGGTTGTTTTTTTTCTCTTTTTTTTCATGACGAACGGGCGATGGTACGTAGGCATGAAGGCGAACGGACGAGAGTTGAGACAGAATTTGTGATATGAGTCAGCTCCAATCCAGTCGTAGCCCCAAGGAAGGGTCCTATTTCAACAATTTAAAGTATTGTTATGGCCTCTCAATGCGAATCAATCGGAACAGAAAAGAAAAGTACGAGTGTATTGTCTCATAAATAGAGTCTATTTAACATTATCCGCTCACGTCTGGGTCATCAAGTCAGCGCCCCGCTGCCTTGAGACCACCATTCGCCACGTTCGACCGCTCGCCTCTGGACGGGGTATGAGTTTGATCTTGATATCGTCATCCGGTTGCTCCATAGCTTCTGCTTGCGAGGACTTGGCGGTCGTCGGGAGCACCCAAGGCTTTTCATCCGCCGGGCGGACATCGAAACGTAGAAGCAGCATGGCGGTCAACATCAAGATCTCACTCGTGGCAAAGTGACGCCCGGGGCAGAGCGTGGTGCCGCCGCCGAATCCGCGAAAGGCGACAGCGGTCGAGCGTTTGCCACCACTGTGCTCTTTGAGGAAGCGCTTGTGGTAGAAGTCGTCGACATTCTCACCCCACACGGTCGGGTTCTGGTGCTGGACTCTGGCTGAGGTCATGACGAGCCCGCCTTTCTTGAGGAGGTATCTGTTGTCCAGCATGTGATCTTCCGAAACGACGCGTACAGAGTTGGCCATGCCATGGTAACGAAAGACCTCGTGGTAGGTGGATAGAAGAATGGGACATGAGTTGAGGATGTAGCTGAGGTCAATCGTAGACGTGCCGTCCGGGTCGTGTCGGACAGCCTGTTTTACCTCATCCAAACAGTCTTGCAGGACAGCAGGGTCGCTAAAGACCCGGTAAACCACCCAGAACGCAGAAGGAACGCTGTTGGCCACGTTGTTGAATACAGTTCCTAGAAGTACGCGAGGAATGTCGTCCTCGGGAAGATTTTGGTCAATGCAGTGCTCCGTGAACCGCTGGATATACGCGGATCCTTGCTTGTAGTTGCCATCTTTGTAATACTTCGTGAAGCTCTTGACAAGACTTTCGCGACTCTTAATAGCTGAGTTGAAGAAGATGCTTGGGGGTAAGAGGTCCAACATGAGGAACATGATGGCTGGGTGATACTTGCTAAGTGCACACTATTAGCTTCGTTGCGCGGCATGGAATACATCAAGAATACTTGCTGCCAGTGCTCGAGATTTGAAACTTCCCGCATTGGATTGGCGGGTCCATACACGGCCTCTGTGGTGGCGTCCAGGATTTGCTTATCAATCCAGGAGTACATTGATATGGTCGTTGAGGCATCAAGTCCTTGCAAAGCCGCGTCAAAGACCTCAAAGGCTCTGGCGTTCAACGCGTCCAATGCAGGGCCGTTGCTCATGGTAGGATGAGTGGCCTTGACCATGCCATTGACAAAGCCGGCCTCGGTCACCATGTCGTGCTCGAGAATGGCGATTGCGGCTTTGCTCACTCCCATGACTGCCTTTGCCGCCTTGATTTGGATGGGCGCAAATATCAGTGTGCGCCATTGTCTTTGCACTATGGGAATGAGATCCAGCGCATTGACGACATAGATCCGGGCACCCGGCATTCTAAGTGTGTACATGGGCAGGTCGTGGAAGCGCTTTCTATGGACAGAGTCAACATCTTGTCTTTTGTTGAAAACACGCATCAACCGCAGTTTGGGAGTTTTGCTCACCTCATGGTCGGGTAAAAGTCCATACTCCATCGCACCATGCCGAGCACCGGGCTGAGGAAGGGAATAGCATCAAGAACTGCTGGAGGCTCCTTTTCATTTTGAGTCAGATGCAAGAGTGCCCAGAGAAAGACATAGGTCACCGCGACGCCACCAAGGGCCATCACGGCCATTGCGCCCGACATGTTTGCAGTCGCAGATGAGAGCACGCAACTCGAAGAGAATTGTCGGCCTCAACAGGAGTGATCCGGGACATTTTGCTGTTGGTTTGAAATATTTTGCTTATCATAGGCGGGTAGGTACCTGCTTCTAACCCCTATGTAAAGCGCATTTAGTGGCCTGCAGCCGTACTGTTGGTTCGGCGTGGTCAGAACCCTGCTGAAGCTTGCTCCGATTGGGATGGATGGCGGATACGCTGTACGATGGCTCGACCAACAAATGGCTCCACCCGGACGTCTCCGCGCTTCCATGCGCTGGACCTATGAGTCTTGGAACTGAGAAAGTTAGGCACTAATACCACAGAGTCTATTGCTATACAGTATGTTCGCTTGCTTTATTTCTAAGAGTAATACACGACATTTCCTTCAAACAATCTCCTGGCCGTACGGGAGACAATGCATCGGTCTATTTCCCAATCGCCACTTTCTTTCACTTGACTAATCACTTCAACCGGAATCACTCCTTCGCCCAGTTGAATGCGTGCAACCATTCTCGATTGGTTTTTGCTTGGTGGTTTCGCTGTTGTTTCAGTCACAGCGTGGTTTTTATCGCGGATTTCGACTCCCGCGGTCGGACTGGGCGTCCGGTCCGGCGTCAGGTATGCGCCGCGGGATTCTGGACCAGCTGGAGGGAGGCCCATGCATATGTTGTACGGCACTGTATCCGGTATGGAGACGGCGGCGCCAATGCTCACAGCACCAGTCAGCTGCAGACTCGGATGAATGGTGCCCATGCTAAAGGCGAGGACCTTGATATCCGGAAGCCTTTCTGGTTCTTGAACATCAAAAGTCGGGGGCTGAATAATGGCTATTTTTGGTGTGCCCCGGGTGGCGGCCGCGGTCGCCATGCCGGGGGCTAATCCCATGAGCACGGCGCCGGTGCGACGGATTGTTTCCATGGTTTCAAGATACTCTGAGTCTGTTGGACTGGGTACCTGTAATCTTGGCGGCAGCGTCCGTCCATCTACCAGGACAAATGGATTCGCCGAGTCTAGAAGTGTCGCTTCCACATGAAAAGGCGCTGATAATGGCGAGTCCTCGATATATATCGTCTCCCTAGTCTTTCCCGAGGGAAATAACAATCCCGTCATGCTGCCGCTGGGCTTGGTGAAGGCGACTTTCACCTCACTGGCCGTCTCCCGAACCCCGGGAACTATAAAATCGCCTTGTTCTTGGAAGTCTCCATGCTCGTCAATCTCGACTGTCTGTATCATTGTCTGAGAAGTATTTGTATTGAACACATAAACATCGCGCTATTTAAATGGGTCAGTATTGGTCGAATGCAGCATATACGGGTCGTTACATACAGTCTTCTCGCCGGGCCGACTCTCGACGAGCCCTTCTTGCACGGCAAATGGCCCAACCCCTGAAGCCATGTTGCCACAATTTCCAGTGAGATCGATGGTATTCTTGCCGACTCCCACTTGCACAAACGTATAGTCAACATCGATGCCAGGACGCGACGACCGTTGCACGACAGCCACCTTGGAAGTTGTAGAGGTGCCTCCACCCACACCATCAACCTGGCGTTTGTCTCCTTGGCTGGAGCCCATGATGGCTAGCAATGGTGCGGCCCAATCGCGCTGGTCTACGGGAAGCTGGTCACGATGGATGAACAGCCCCTTGGACGTACCAGAACGCATCAGAATAGCCGGGATCACATGCCGAGTTCTGCTTCTGGCCATGTTCATCTCTGGCATGATCCTGGGAAATCCTACCGGAAGTGAAGAATGAGGTAGAGGATGTGCGACGGTCGCAAATAGTTTGGGGTTATTGCCAGGAAAAAGTTGCCTGGGAAACTTCCTGGCTAATGTTGATGAAACTCTTCTCATGGGATGAAGTTGGATGAGTTCGCGACTTTGTCAATCGCAGTGTCGCAGTGTAGAGAATGATGCAAAGTCTGCGTAAACATCTTATCATAGCCTGATTTCAAGATTTCACTGTTATAAGAAATGAATGTACAAAATCTTTGTGTATAACTGATCATGACCTTCCCGACGCGATCCGTTCCCGCGGGTCGGACGGCCCCAGTGTCGGGGATCGTCAACGGGCCGCGGATCTGCTTCTCGTCTAGTCTGGTTAGTGAATCCTGGCCGTTTGAATATCATAGCATCGGGCCCATGTCATCAATTGTACATCGCGCATTCGTAATATATAATGACTTTCACGATGTAAACGGTTGACATTGAGCAATATCATTGCAATCTATAGATAATTATCAAGTGCCGATCCGCTAAAGCCAAATAGTAAGTCATCTATGGGCGACATTCTTTGTACCTCTTCAGTCAGCCCAGAAGTTTCACCCACTCTACCACGAAGTGGATCATTACTAGACTGTAGAACTTGTGAAGTATGTTGTGGATCTTCTCCCATTATATCACGCTCAGTAGAGACCCAGGTTGCATCATCGTCCTGGTTCGCACCCATATCTGGATCGCGCAAGAAACTCTGAATGATACCGTCAATGTCGAGCCAGCCACTAGATGAGAGACTTGGTAGATCCGGAACTATATGCGTTTGAGTGTCAAGATCAACAGGGCCATGGGCCATGGCAGTAGAGGCAACCTGAGAACAGTCACCTCTGACGAGAGTTGATCCCTGGGAGGACCAACCATCTTCCTTGTCTATCTGTAAACCTGAACTACCCTCAGTGACGACAACGCCCAATTTCTTCATCAACGATCTGATTACTGCATTCGCCCTCTTGACGGCCCAATTTGTTGCTTGATTCTTGCTAAAAACGGCCAGACAGGTCTCAAGATAGCCAATTGCGTCCAAATCATGACCAGGCTTGGAAGCGATCCGGACTAGAATTGTTGCCGCGACATAAGTGGCGTAGGAGATCAAATATGGTGCATGGCGGACAGAAAAAACTCGGTCGTATTTGCGGAGCAGGCGCACAATACTAGATGCAGCATCGGCACATGCGAGGAATGCACTCACCGACACTGAACGTTGGGTGGAATATAAATGTCCATCAGCAACGAATGGTCGATGGAGTAAAATCACGAGCACGTGATACATGGCACTGCGCAAGTGGATCAGTATGATGATTGGAAAGCTCTTGGAAGCTGTATGCAGACTGACTGTAGACTCAAGACGTGTGGGGGCGGCACTACAACGGTCTTGGCGGGATCGAAATCGAGGTGTGAAGGTAGGGAAGATCGCCACAACGTCAATTTCGACTCGAGCTTTTCGAGCATACATTGCAATTCTTGTGGCGCCTGATCGAAGCTCCTTTCCGTATAAATGGTACTCAATATGTCACTCATTACCACGGAGAGGCTGCAAAGACTCTTGAAGGTTGAGACACTATAGGCTGGCGACCCAGAGTAAACAGAGCATTGTGTGGAGTAGGCAAATGGCATCCAGTTTTCAAGCTCCTCATACGTGTCCAGGAATTTGATGGGCACTAGTGTATCGGATTCCTTCAAAGTCACTGGTCGGCCTTGATAGAGGCTCTGAATTTTATCAACAACTGGAGAAAATTGTCAGCGGATTCATGAGATATGAACAAGAGCTGCTCACCAAATGCTCCCCAGAAAACACGTCTTCTGATCTCGATATCCTCGTCAGACAATCTTCGTGGATCAGTCACGTCGACATGCATACCCAAGTCAATGATCATCCTGAAAGCAAGCCCAGCATACAGCCACGCTGCACTCCTCTCATCTCCCAGCGCAAATAAAGAGTTGGTCATTATGAGAAGAGCCTGTATTGTGGTGATGTCACTCCGATCTAGAGCACTGCCCAGTAGTTGGCGGACCCGCTCACGGAATTTCCAACCGGCCGTACGAACGTCTTCAGGGTTACTGCGGACCTCATGTCGCGGACTAAATTTGGACGCCCCAAAGTAGATGGCGTTTAACAATAATTTGGAGAAATAAGGTCCATTGCATGCCATGTCGCGCATAAAGGCAGTGCGATAGGTGATGAGAAAAGAATGGTGCTGTCTGTTCCAATGTAGCGACAAGAGATGCATACCGAGATCGGGATCTACTCCGTCAAAGTCTAGCTTGCCTGACCGAAAATTGATATCTTCCAGTTGACCTGTTAGCCGTGTCAAGTCGACTTAGTCAGTTGACAATTCCCAACATGAGAGAGGGTGGTTTTCCTTACGTTGACGCAATGCATGAGCTACAAGTCCCTGCTCCACTAGCAAGTCAGACTTCCTTGCAAGCGTGTTAGGAGATGGGAGATGCTGCAGATTTTCATCAAAGAGAGCGCTTGTCCGTCCATGATAACTGGCGACGGCATTGTTCGATTCATCAATATGCAATGCGCCATGGCTGACACTCCGCGCTCCGAGCCCCTGCACAGGATCTGGCTGGACGTTGGGGATAGGTGATGGCGTCGGTAGTTGCAATGAAATTTCAGGTCCAACACTATCCTGATGTGTTCGGTCTAACATTTCACCAGAAGCCACTGACCGTGCCCGAGCGACATGTCGGCGGCGTTGGACTTGACCCACACCTTGGCTGATGGGCGCATAGAAGCAATCCTTCCCATGCGTCTTGCAATTGTTGCACGTGGGCTGATCATTGCTACACTTGATCTGTACAATGAGGACGACCCTCTGTCAGACGCGGCTTTTGCGATAACCCTGCAACTCACGGAGAACCGCGGGTTCAAGGAAGGAAAGAGGCAAAGCGGGAACGAGCTTACCTTGCGCTGGCGACAGAATGTACATGCTGCCGCGGCCCGTTTCGTCGAGCCCATAGTTCTCTTGAAGACGTTGACGCGGAAATATCAATTTCGTACATTGATGTGCAAAGTAGTTGGGTCACCCGCGGATGCATGAGAAGTTATGAGATCACGGCGAGTTCGGACCACAAGAAGTGAAGGAAGCCGCGGACGGCAGCGCTGATTCCATCGCCCGTCCCGCGGCTTCTTCAGTTTGCTAGGCGGCCGCTAGCAAGAGCAACTAAAATAGTATCCACTTGCCGTGGGATCATCCCCGTTCCTAGTCCCGCCGTCCTGAGTCCATACTTGCTTGGCGCCTCTCGAATTAATCAATTGACTCGGGCAACATAATACAGAGTCGAACAGATTTCGCGCTATAGAAATACTACGCAATTGTGTCAAGTTTCATCTACGTGACGGTTCTAGAGTATATGCCCCGGCTTATGATCTCGTCAATTGATGACCATGGGTGATCAATCAGTTACAGCGAACTCTTTACCCATCACTATTGCTCCGAAACTGAAAATGCCGGAGAAGAAACACCATGTGTCTCCCACTGTATCATCTGTTTCTGGAGGAATTGCCGGCGCCGTGGAGGCTTCAATGACCGTAAGTATTCTCCAGGCGCTATATATAACAGTGAGGTCATGTTTAGCATAACTAATCCAAACTTTGTAGTATCCTTTCGAATTCGCAAAGACACGCGCACAACTCGGGCATGGTTCGACAGGTTCGAGAAATCCGTTCAAGGTGCTTAGCATCGCGGCGAAACAAGACGGTATTCGCAGCATTTACACTGGATGCTCGTCTCTGATCATTGTCAGTTCACCCTGTGTCAAACTGTCTGCTTCGTCATAGTATTTGACTTACTAACTTGTTTGGGATTCTAGGGCACAACATTCAAAGCCGCGGTCCGATTTCTGGCGTTCGATTCGATCAAGAACCGTTTAGCCAACCCAGACGGTTCGCTCAGTCCAGGGAATGGCATACTTGCGGGTATGATGGCTGGAGCCGTGGAGAGTGTAGTTGCTGTGACACCTACAGAACGTATCAAGACCGCACTGTAAGCCAGGATACCCATTTTACGTTTATTCATTAGTGTGAGTCTCGCTGAAACATCCACAGGATTGACGCAAAAGCCTCCAAGTCCACCAAAACCTACAATGGGACATTTCAGGCAGTATCGGGCATCATTCGCGAGCGAGGCATAACCGAGTTATACCGCGGTCTGGTGTCGACTACAATAAAACAATCAGCCACCAGTGCGGTGAGAATGGGATCCTACAATGTCCTCAAGGACGTTTCGCAAAGGGCGGCTTTGCCCAAAAAGGACTCGACGACGTTCGCCATGGGCGCTGTGGCTGGTGTCATCACTGTATATGCGACGCAGCCATTTGATACAATCAAGACCAGGGCCCAGAGCGCAAAGGGACAGACTACCATTGCCGCCTTTCGAGACGTTCTTGCTACAGGAGGTGTAAAGGCATTCTGGAGTGGAAGCACCATGAGGCTTGGAAGACTAGTGCTCAGTGGAGGCATTGTGTTCACAGTTTACGAGAGAGTCTCATCGTTACTATCATATCAAACACCACAGTTCCTATAACTTAACAAACTCGCATGAAGCATTTAATACTTACTGTGTTCTCATTATTATTGTTACTAGGTTGGATTTCTATTCTTGGCAACGCAAGGCTCGTTCGGTAGTGATTGTGTTCTCCGAAAATAGGCAGCGCAGCGCTTCGGTATACGCCATTACCATACTAACGAAGTCCTGGGAACAAGCCAAGTATGGGAAGCCACCAAATATACCTTAAGAGAAACATCATCAGTACGTTGGCGAAGTCTCATATTTCTCCAGAAAACGGCCTGCAGCTCTGTTATTTCCACATACATCCATCAATCGTTATGCACGCGAGAAGAGGTACAACACAAATATAAACAGATTGACATCTTGAATAAACTTTCATCTATTTCCCATCCCTGGCCCTACACTCTTTCTACCTGAGTCGCAATTCCACAATCTTCTTTAGCCTCCATCTCCAAAGATGACTGGTGTGGCGCCGCGCCACCAAATAGTGCGTCCATCTCTTCCAGACCAAGGTTCTTAGTTTCGGGGACAAAGAAGAAAACCCAAGGAAGCGCAAGCGTCATGGAAGCAGCAAACACAAAGTAGGTGCCAAAGCCAATGTTGACAATCATGTAGGGAACGCTGCGAGCAATCACAAAGTTCATGACCCAGTGTATGGTGACACAAATGGAGACGCAGGGAGAGCGAATGCGCAAGGGAAAGATTTCAGCGGCGTAGATCCAGGGGATGCCCGCCCAGGAAAAGCTCCACCCAACGGCGTAGACGTAAATTAGCGTTATGGCGGCATACCCGCCAGCGCCAATATTGTGCGCTGCGGCGGACGGCGCAGCGACCTTGATGTATGCTCCAATGTACCACATGCAAATAGCCTAATAAGTCCGCATCAGCATTCAATCAGTGGTGTCGGAACAGTCGTAGCTACTTACCATGATCATGCTGCCGAACATGAGTGTGCGAGTTCGCCCAAACCGATCCACTATGAGTAACATGGCGATTAGAATGGCAACGAATCGCACAAGCCCATAGATTCCTGTGGCAAAGAGTTCCGTGTTGTCACCAGTAAAGCCAATACTGGCGAATATGGTTGGGGAAAAGTAGTTGATGGCATTTGACCCGGCCATTTGCATAAACACAAACATCATTGAGCCAATGGCCAAGCGTTTGCGGTTGCTAGGTTCGGCCATTTCTCTAACCAAAGATTTCCAGCTGTCGTTGCTTGCGTCCGAAGGCTGTTCCTGCTCAAGCTGCTGAAAGATTGCATCTACTTCTTCGACCAAGAAAGGGTGGTCGACGTCTATATTGCGAAGCTTTCGAAGGACCTGGGTGCATGCGTCGCGGCCGACATGTTGGGCCAACCATCTACAGCGGGTCGTATTAGCAGAGCCATAAAGCCGAGTTGGACCTGTTTCCTACACTTACCTTGGAGATTCTGGAATGAATGCCAGACCAACGAGGAGGAGGGTACCTGGAATGAGCTGAACTGCAAAACTGATGATCCACTGTGTTGATGTTGCAGGTAATGTTGTCGCGAGACCATAATTGATCCAGAATCCGATCAAAGTCCCAGCGGAGACGCCGATTTCATATATTCCAACGAGCGCGCCACGAATGTGTGGAGGTGAAGCTTCTGCCACATACAGTGGAATGATCATACTAGCGGCACCCACGCCAATGCCACCGATAGCTCTGCCAGCGAGGAGTGCACCGGTAGATCCATGAGCGGCTGTCTGGATGATTGAGCCAGCATTGAAAATCAAAGCAGTCCAGAGAAGAGTGATGCGACGACCGAAGCGATTGCTAGAAGGTCCAGCCACAAGGGAACCAACAATGCAGCCGACTTGGAGTAAAGAGACCACATTGGCTGAGAAGGCTGCTTTGGCGGACTTGGAGGCGTCTAGTGTGCCAAAATCCCTAGATTCAGCGCAGAGGCCCCGGAAATTAGCGTATATTCTGAGCAAGTCAGCTGCCCCTCAGTGGACAGCGCGACTTACTTTTGAAAAGACTCCAACTCAAGGGCTGTGCCAATGAAGCCAAGATCATAGCCAAACATGACAGCGCCCATGCTGCTGATTATTGCCAGCATAAAGATTTGGTAGTTGTAAATTTCCTTTGGCGCCGGCACAGCCAGCTGCTGGTTGAGACGAGCAGCCCTCATTTTGGATAGGTCTATAGGAGACAGTACGTAACAATTAAGAGGAATAAGTTTGTCACTGTGCACAATCGCCCGCTTGCTTCCAGTTGCTCCACAGGCTATTTGCAAATTACCAACTTCATTTCCTGTCGTTATCATCTTCTATATTTAATGGGCAAACAGACCGTATATGAGTTCAACACGTCCCGCGGGAAGCGCACAGGATCCCGCGGCAGCGATTGCTAGGTCTGCTGAGTCCAGGGCCTAGGGTACCCCATGGGTGCCCCGGGTTCCCCGCAGTCTAGTGAGCTAGACCGCTGGCCGATAGCCCGCCGACCACTAGCGTTGGTCGCTTTAGTGGTTCGATTACGGATTTGTTTGCTCGAAGAGCTGTTGGCTTTCTTTGGCCTGCCACTTGACGTTCATGAGTCTGGTCCAGTGATCAAAGTCTCTGCCTGGAAACATCGGTCCTGTCTGAAAGGAAGAGAGGATTCAGGTTTGGCAATACTGTGTAGCAAGTTACTCAGTCCCGGCCAATTTGGCAGCGAAATCGCTTCCATGCCATGCTCAAGTATTACTCTATTTGTTAGAGCAATTTTGCATTTCCTACGATGAGAGCAGCTCCAAATGCAGGGCGTACTTGCGCTAAGTTTGTTCCCACACACGTTTGATAAGGTCATGTTAGGGGTGCCACTCTACCTAATGATTTTAGCACGAGCGTGACGGCATGACTTGTCTTATTGACCAAGGCACAATATATCTAAGTGCTCAACTGCAGCAGGTTTGGCAGTTAAGAGAATGTCGTTGCTCAATTCAGCTTTGGCTGCATGTAAGGGCCAGGAAACCTAAACAGAAATATGGTACGACATTGTTCAAAGACTGCGCATGGCCATGCTGCCTGCCACATAAATCGTGCAATCTCTCGAGGACTGCAATGTTCGTCGTAGATAGATATATGTCCTTTTCCCAGGCCTCGGAATGTACATTGTGCTAAATCCCTAATTCGGCCTTCATTCACCCAGGCGGATATGCCCAATAGGTATCAGACCTGCCTAAAACATCATAAGCTCAAGACTCAGGTTCTGTGGGAAGAGCTGACAGCCTCATGTATGACCTAGCAAAAAAACATTTCTGGGGAGGTTGCCCGGCCATAACAAGTACCATCTACGTCGAGGTCCTCCGTTGTGTCATTGATAGTTTTGGATTCGGTAGGACTGGAAGCCCCGAAACTGGCCTTAAGCCGGGCGTACTATGCATTGAGGAGATCAGTCTGTCTCTTTATCAAGCATCCCATCCTCCACTTAGATGCGGTAGCCCCAGCATCTTCCTTCGCTGATGCATGATGGACCCTCTAAGCAACAGGTATGACTACGTCGTTCAGTCTCCATAAGACCGTTTGTTCAGGTGGGTCTTCTACTCTGGAACTCTATCTGTGGGAAAACCTTCGTTCTTTCCCCACGGTCTCCGTTAGAAGTATATAAGAGCTGACCTCCCTTATATTGGGAGGAAATTTGCCAGGGACAAAACTACAAAAAATCCACGAATCTTCGCTATTGAAGTGCTCAACTCCCTATTTCCATTGCAACGAGGAGAAACTATAACGCAAACATCTGAAATCGTTCACAATTAGAACGTGTCACCTGTATACCTAGGCAGGATACTCACAGGTGAATAGACGGCCTCTCAAGTTTTCTGTAATGGGAACTTAACTCATAGTGTAGTAGCAAGTCTTGATCTTCTATGACCAAGATGAATGTGCCGATTTATGAAGTGGGCCGTGACTCATCCCGCGGGCAAGAGAGCCCAAGTTCGACACATTGGAACTCCCATGTGGACCCCCATTTGATCCCCGAAAGCCTCGACTACTACCAACGTGAGATGTTCAGGCGACTTCAGCCCACGTTGTCAAGAAAGGATGACGGTACCACCTACGAGGTGAAGCTGGATAATTGGGAAGACGAGGGCTACGCTTTCCAGCTTAGTTTGAAATGGGATCAGGACCGTCTATGGGGTTGTTTCGACTTTGGAAGCTACAAGGGCACGTTCAAGATCGACAAGGCAAGCCGGGAGCAACCGAAAGACGTCGATGGAGGGGACACTGTAGATCCCCATCACCAGGACTTGACCTGGAGGGGCACGTGCAGTCAGAAGCCCGGCGCCATCATCAATGCTCCAGGATACACCAAGGGCAAGCTTGCGTTTCCCGTTCCATTTGGCGGAGGTCGTGGCGAGGTCTCCGGCTGGTTCGATGGAATGCCCGGAATCGGCCTTCCACAAGGGCGCTGCTACTTCAAGGCTCGCCACGCAGATAGTCCAGCTCCAATTGCCCGCGGCCTTCTGTCGTACATAAAAGACTGGAACGCGTTGAAGGTTGTTCAAAAGGATGAGAAGCCCCGGCTGATTATTGAATGATCTTAGCGACAATGTCTGCCCACAAGTATATAGTTTGACCGCTCTGTGGCTTTCGTTCACGAGCCAGGCTTGCACCATCCATATACAATGGCGAATGAGGAGCATTGGAGTCACGGTCGAAGTATTCGAGATCGATTCTCAACTTGTGGTATACTTCTCCGGGAAGTCAATTTATGCGAGTAATGTGTTTAGATAAGAACTTGGCACAACATCAAAGCCTATATTGATTCAATTGATGATCAATTGTGCGCGAATCATCTCCTCTTTGATAAGAATCATTCGTGAAGCATATTTTTCGTCGCTTGAGCCTGAGTGAAGTAAAAGGTATCACCCATTAAGCACATCATTGGGCCATCGAAGCATCCCGGGCTCTTTTCGAGCAGTCTTTGGTCCCTGCGATCCAATCCATCTTGTACAAATCTTGTGCAACGGCAAAGTGGCCGCAGTGCGGATACGAGTCCAGAGATCATGTGGCGGAGCGTTGCGAGTTTCTATCAACTTTTCCAGAAAGGGTCGTAGCTGAGGGATGATGAATGCATCGCCTGAAAGTACTTGTTGGTTCTTGACGACGAAGCTTTGACTTCGAGGACCCTCGCATTCTATAAGGACGTCGAATCGCTCCCCCACGTAGTGACTGGTGGAGGTGGATGGATTGTAGTTGTGCGGAATAGTGCCATGTACCTGGGAAGAAACGGAGGAAGAGATCCATAAGCAGCCGGCGCGCGACGAATTACATGTTGCTCTTATTTCTTTGCCTTATCCTCGCAGGTACTTTGCCAGCTGGATGCGACACACCGCTGCCGAAACCCTTGAGCGTGAACTCCTCTTGCAGATTTTTACCCTCCCCGAGAACTTCGCAGTCATAAAGATTCACCATCAGGGCAACCGTAAGTAAGATCTGGCGTTTCGCGAAGTGTCGACCAGGGCATTGCCGTGGCTCACCACCATAAGGGATCCACGATCCTTCCAACTCTTTCGTTGAGAATGTTGGAGATGCAGAAGACTCGTGTGATTCTGTACCGCTGAGGGTATTTTTGGACGGATCCTTGAGAAGTCTTCCATTCCACAACTGATCAATGGGATGTTCGTTCCGTGAGCCAGTGCTCCATGCTTCAGAATCCATGTGCGCGACGGTCGTCGGCGTGACGGTCACTTTCTGTCTCGGTATGACGCAATCTCCGATGTTCATATCAACCTTGTCTGGCATCCTATGTTGAAATAGGAGCCCAGCCTCCTGCATTTCGGACTTCATGACCCACTATCTCTACCTACATATAGTCTCTACTACATCCATAGCTACGTACAGATACTCAACCAACTAATCAATCACTTCACTCACCATAACCTCGTTCTATCTCAACATCCTAATGATGTCAAAATGCATTCGAAGACGCAGAGTCTCGGCATACACAGCTTGGAGCACGGGCTGGCGAAGCAGATCGTCTATGTCGAACGGGATGCGGCCGTCTTCACATATATTTGCACATGCGTCCACTTCGGCCCTTACGCTAGTAAGCAACTTGGGGTTGCGATATATGTCAAAGATGGCCCATGAAGCGGTAGTGGCGGAATTCTGTACTCTGTGAAAAGGTGAGCTGGTAGTCCCCACAGGTGTACCATATGGGAAGCAAAGCTTACGCCCAAATTGCCCCAAAATCCTCGGATGTGATGGCCGCATAGTCGAAGCCATCCATGTCAAGGAACATTTTCTGCTTCTCTCGGAAGCAGCTACTTCCCCAGTAAGGATCATCGCGGTCAGAACCGGCGCCCGATTAAGTATAACGGTCTCTCGCATGTTTCTGCCAAACCATGACGGCGTTCAATGTCGTCTTGCGAACTGCGTATGCCTTCGGAGCAAGGAACCAAGAAATAGCTGTGATTAACCTTAGACCAAAGCCTAACCACACATATTGGATGTCGTGCCTTGAAGATAGGTCTGGAGGTTCTTGTACGAATCCCAGTAGTCCTGTAGAAAGTCTGGATTCGGCTTCAAGAGGTAAGGCCCACGAAGCGCATTGATGACTGAGACGGTGGTCCCGTTTCCGAAAGCTTTCATGAAATTGCTATAATGATCCCAATCATGACCAATGCGGTTATGAAAATTGTGTAATTGCTCTGTGATGTTGTCTGTGAATCTGTTCCACGTTGGCAAAAGTCCGTTTCCATCAAAAGGCATGCTCAAGGAATTGTGCACTTGGTAGTCAATACGATTCCGGGCTTCCACAGAACGCTGTGGATAAGGTTCAGAACCACCGCCAGAGTCATCGTTATCGTAGAGACTCAGTGCCTTGGCTGGCAAGCCAAACGCATATCCAAGAGCGAATTTGACGAAGGGGATGGATGTACACGCCCAAGAGCTTTCGAAGAGGGCTTTGATATTCTCTGGTCTACAAATGACATAAAACCCTTGGTTGAGACTCTTGACTCGAACTGGGTGCACACTCCGGAAAAAGTTCCTGTAAGAGGTCAGTGGCGGTTAACACACCAATTGACAGCAGCTCTGTATAAAGTACCTTTTGCTCAAAACAAAGTCTATCGGCTTCCATAAATACATGATTGGAAGACTCCCAAGAATTGGTAAAACGTAAGGGAACGTCAAAGGAGAGCCCGGATTATGTCTTCGCTTGCTTCTTGCAATGAATTCGCCACGCATGACAGCATATTTTCCCCAGAGCACAACCGCGACGAGCAGGCAAACAGCCCCTCGGTGGGCTTGAGCTAGTGGAGTAACATCTTCAAACATTGTCTCGAGCAATCTGTGCGCGTCGAAGCCGTCAGACAACTTCAAATAAGCTTGTTTGTAATCGAACAAGCAGGGGTGTTGGGAAAAGATGTTCGATCTTGTCACGAGCAAAGCTGATTTTCAACGGCCGTTAAAACAAGGACGGCCGAGTGCGCTGTGGGACGCGCCTTTCAGTGGGCGACTACCCTATTTGCTGCAGACAATCTGGGAGCTAGATGCAGTAGGCAATATCGTGAAACATTGTCTCACACAGTATTTTCAGAACCCGGTCGGCATACCTCCGACAATACGCTTTTCATCACGAAAACAGGAAGAGACTCGGGAGTAGATATTTGATGTTGTCGCAGCAAGCTGCATTTGATCGCCACCAAAACATGGATGGTAGGCGGTGTTTTACAGTAGACGCAGATACTGTCTGCTCTGCTTCAAACGACCTCCATGCTTTACTGAAAAGCACTCAGGTTTCACAACATGAGGGTCCTCGTAGCCTACAAGCATTCAACGCCACCTTATATCGTTAGCACCATTTGGCATCTCAGGCTTAGCATTCGCTCGATCTAATGCTTCCAGACCGACATTTCCTTGAGGTGGCGCAGCAGAGGCCACTTTAACTGTCACCGATAAAGTCGATACATGAGTTGACTCAGTAATAACAGAACGCAACATAGCCACGATGGACACGTGATAAGATGTTTCTTACCTCAGTAAGATGTTAATTCCCTTTTCCCTCAAACCATGTTTTTTGTCCAACTCCTCTTCTTGGCGCATCCTCGAGTAATGTTGCTTGATTGATGGATAGCTGTCTGTATCAATTGGCAAAATGCGTTACCATTTGCCCCATACATCGAGACGTGCACAGTCCAGTCCCTATTTGCAAGCATAGAACAGTTAGTAGATTGGAAAGCTAACACGAGCTTCATTTGAGCCTCAGGTGCGTAAGGAGAGAATGACTTCCATGCCAATCACGAATGGGAATGCAGTCTTGTAAATTGATAGTGCCTACTCTCGATGCCGACATGTAATATAATGTCGATAACTATTGAATTTCATCCACATATCTAAACCCTAGCGATGGCGCCTGTGTCGAGACACATTCACCGGTGTGATTAAAATACGCATGTGCATCTTTCTTCATTTCTGACAAGGGTTCTGCGAGGAACTTAGCTTCTGCAAAAGCAATTACTCGGACATATGCAAACACCGAGACGACAAGTCAATGAGGTCTGACGTACACATGACGACCCAACGAAGCGGTCCTGAAAGTGACTAGAAATTCCAGTGCAGCTGTATGGCCTGCTCAAATTTATTCCTATTCTGACAGGAAAGGCAAGCGCCAAGGTGTCAGTCGGGGAGCCCCCGACGAGTGCGACACCTTGGGAACATCACGTGATTGTGATTCGCTCGCAGCAGGATCTTGCTTTTCCTGGAGTCTATCCATGGTATCGGTGCATGATTTTACTTTTCTTCAGAAGTACACGTCATGCAATCACAAGTAAGCTTTGATGCATCGAGTAGATTTTTGAGCATTGGGCAAACATGACTGAATAGAATCCGTCTACCCCTCTTGGAACTGTCAATTAGTCTCTTCCCGCGGATTTTGCTCACTAATGATATCACTCGGCGACTTCACAGAAGATTCAAGGTATCAACTCCATGATGGGCGGTACCTTACCGACGGTAATTGTTCGAGCAATCGCATCTCTCGTGGTGCTTTTCGTGCTTGCGACGATCTTTCTTGGCCTCAGAATTTGGGCTCGAAGTACCTTGTCGAGGACTTGGCGCCCGGCAGCGGATGACTTTTGTCTCATTATGGCATGGGTATTTGATAATTGAAGCATTCCAAGTTTGGCCGTCCGAGCTAATATAAGCGGTAGATATTTTTTACAGTCCAATTATGCCTCCGCACAGTCATCCTTAGCGCCTCTACCTTTGCAGAAATATATACCGTCCCAAGATACAGCCTTCTCGGTAAAATTGCTGGAATATTCTCCAACATGGCTTGGGCACTTAGCAAAACATCATTTGCTGTGACGCTCATGGGCTTCATTACAGGGAGGACTCGATGGATCTTGTGGTTTGTTATCGCGTCTATGAACATCTTCATAGCAGTTTGGTTGCCTTTGTTCCTCAACCCGTGTGTCTCTGGTATTTCTACCCACTGCTGGCCACTCGATGTATCGGTCAATTTGGGAATATTCGTTGGTGGTATGGCCGTTCCTGTCAACCACTGCTCCATTGCTACTGTCAAGTATATCAAGAATTTGACTAATCATTGGATCAGCATATTCTGCTTTCAATGATTTTCTACTTTCAATTTTACCTTGGAAAGTCATTTGGCCGCTTCACCTGAGTAGGCGAGAGAAAATAGGCGTCTGTGTGGCTATGAGCATGGGTATCTCGTGAGTCTCTGAGTTTCCTAATAACGTCTGCTAGCGTTACTCCATTCATCTTAAGTAACACGATACTTCACAGCGCAGGAGCTATAGGAATAGTGAAAGTAATTTATTTATTTAAATTTGACTCATTGAGTATTTGTAAGTTTTGCCACTCTTGTGATCAAAATCTTCCTCTCACTAAAAGACCTCTCAATCAAAAACTCATTCTCTTTTGCTTACCTAATGCAGATACTATCAGCGGTCTTTATATTTGGGAAAGTGCGGAGATAGCTGCAACAATCATGGCCACATCAATACCAATGCTGCGAAAATTTGTTGTTAGGGCGGCTTCCAGACAAAATACTCGGGGGAATAATGAAGACACGTCGCTATCTACATTCCGACGTCAATTACGAATCGCTGGCCTTTTTAGCAAGAGAAGTTTCGGAACATCTGCAGGGACTGGTTAAAGAAATGTATTCACAAAAAAAAAAAGAGTAATTACCAGGGCATTCAACGCCATCTTGAAATCTCATAGTAAGCGATGAGTTCAACGCCCACTATGGGGCATATTGCGATGCATTATTAAACTCCATTATTCTTCCACAGACGCGAAAAATCTGGGATGGTGGACGAATAGAGATGTGAATTGGCGTATTCATCAACTAGATATGACCAAAGGAGGGAACCTGAGCTACTACCACAACCAGCCAGCTATACATGTATTCGCCAGAGGGGCCAGCACCCTGGGACGCCCCGCAGCAGTAGGTTATAATTCAGGCAGAGAAAAAAGCACCGCGAAATTCTTCCTAAGCGCCAGTGCGATGCGGAGGCTCAGACTCACGTCTCTAGGAGTTGTTCACTCCTCAAATCACTACAACGGGTGGGCTGCTGCCACTTCATCAGCCTAAAGATGTAAGACGGTACGTCGACGTATACGCAGTACCTCGGTAGTCGTTTTCGGAGAGGTTGACCGTGAACCCTTCTCTTGCTATTGAAATTTCTTTCTCTCACCTGAGCCAATAACGAAGGGGAATAAGTGATCGTAAACGCAACGAAAGTAGATTGAGTTGATCCTGTAGAGCTACAAAAGAGATGCGCTGAAGAGCTATCTAATATACCCAAGCAGGTGATCTGCGGTGGGTCATACTACGTCACGTAACACTTTCGGAATACACGGTTCGGCAGATGTTGGTTTGCTCAAGTGCTAGGAAATCTGCGTGGTTACTAAAACCACAATCACGTTTGGGTCTGAGGATAACGACTCAGTAAAGGGCCAGTGATTGAAGGTACAACACTGGACCTCTCCAACGGAGCGACTTCATTGGAATAACTCTTAATTTATCGTCCTTTCTAATGTCAACTTTAATAAGTGAATATTTGGAATACAGAATATTGTCAAAACTAAAACAATAAGCTGTATACTTGATATGTATTTTATAACGTACCTATATGAAAAAACTAGGGAATAGCTTTGTTAAAGCACATAGTGATACCTGTCACAAATCTTTATCGACGATTCCAAGTATGCGTACTCTATCTTCTCAGGTGTTTCGATCTCATAAACTACACAGCATGCACTTGAAATCGCTTTACACGTATGGCTGAAAGTGTCCTTCAGTTCCCACAAAGATAACATTATCACATGAGTTTCTATAGGTGCAAGGCTCAGCATTCACTTAACTCGCTTGATTGCTTTGTGCTGTTGGGTTACTTGAAGGTTTTATGTTATACGTGCTTGGACTTCTTTTCCAGATGTTTTGTCTCACCTTGATAAGTGTCATCGCCCGCTGTTCTGTGTTCAAGCCTTGCAGTAGACGTTGGACGAATTCCAACTTCCGCCCATCTGACATCCTGGCCATTTCTTCAACCGCTGCGGCCCTTACAGTTTCTCTCCGTTCGCCGCCAGGGTCTGTAACAAATCCGTCGACGGCAGCAGCAAGCTGATCTCTGGTCCCGAATCGCTCACCATCCATTTGTAGTTTTGCGATGTCATCCAGATGTTCTTTCTCTGGTTCACCAATATCGAGGAATCGACCCCATCTGGCCTGATCATCTGTTGTAACTGGCCCATTGAAGAATTCCCTACGAAGCATGTAACCGGCTCCAGGGATCTTACTTTCCAACTCCAGTAGAACGTCCATTTGCCTCGCACCATCTTGAAGAGTGTCAAGGAGTTTGCTACTTGTGAGTGGAATCCCATGAGCTGCTGAACTTCGTTTTCCGCCAGCAACATAGATTGTATGGACCATTCCAATGCCTCCAACGAGCAACAAGTACCAGGAGTCGGCAGTCGCACCACCAATAAGGAGCAGTAGGACGATCCACAGCAAGCCAAACACGAAAACACGGATTCTACTTGCTCTCGACGGTCGATAACTTGCAGTGGCCATGTCTGCGAGGTATGGCATCTTGCTGTTGATTGTACCGAGGCTTTCACCTTTGTCGAAAGAGTTTGGCAGTATGATAATGACGATATTATATCCATTGCCTTTGGTGAGCGCAAAGATATCGCGACAGCCACCTGCTGCCCTCCTGAAGCGTCCATATTTCTCCGATCTGTTGGCTAGAAAGGACCCCGTCAACAATGATAGTAGGTTGCCCATCAATGTAATGAGCAGGATGTAATAATTTGGTTCTTGTCGACCTTTAGTGGGGGTCATTGGTATGATTGCTACACCAATTTGCAAGGCAAGACCAATCAAGAAGCTCCACCACAACATATCTCGTTTCGGCCGCACATCTGCGAAGCTTTTCATACGAGTGCCATCAAACTGATAAACAGCGACGCGGAGGGAGACATTGTCATCTTTATGATCAGCGATTCTGCCGTCAGGATCAACCTCCTTCTCTAGGTCTCGGAAAAGTCTCCCTATCACCCAAGAATTGATTTTCCTGTGATCGCCAGAGCTTAAATTCATGATGAGCCCCGAGTAGTCGTTGACCGGAAAGTATCCGGCCCCATCCGCTGCATTGGCTAAGAGGCCAAATACGTAGGAAACCCATCCGTAGCTGAAGAGAACGGGGGTGAATGGCCAATGTTTAAAAGAGCAGGATAGCTGAGCAACAGCCTTGGCTATGAGATCACCACCGATAAGGAGTAGAATAGATGTGATTCCTTGCGGATTGATGAATTGAATTTTCAAAGCCTCAGTTGTGAATGTGGGTGTCTAATCAAGTTTAGTATCATCACGGCCAGCGACTGAAAACGATGGCGAACGAAGTTGTCCACAGCTGTCAATATGATATACATGACTACAAGGACCAAGCTAGCCAAACAAAGAATTTGGCATTCTCTTGTCGGTTTCGTAAGAGCATTGGTTGAGTGACAAGATTATTTTTTCCCTTATTCATAGAGACTTTGAGAAATAAAGCAGCCTAACTTACCCACGACTCAAACTCACGCCTGATCCGTCCGGTGTATGGGCTGCAAAATTTTCCATAGATTGTATACCCGAAGCCAGCCAGGAAGGCAACAAAAAAAGCTGCGAAAATTGCGAGACGTAGACTAGGTTGGTGCAGTCTTCCGATTAGAACCATTGTGAACACAGTTTCCCGAGATGAATGAACACGTCGGATGAGAACGAGAAAGTTGGGTTGTGGGAATTCCGGTTGATTCTCCAGCTTCGGCTGGCCCCTCTCTGCGCCCGATTTAGCTGAAAGATGGATGCATAAAGTATTGATCGGTGAGTTTCACCCCTGCATGATTATGTACGTGGTTCACCCAGCAAAATCCAATCGCGTTGTTCAAAATAGTGTTTATTTATAGATAAAATTTCTTCTGCGAAGCGAAAACAGGGCTGTATGCCCCCCGTTCAGTTCAATAGCGACATATTGATGCGCAGAATACTTCAAATGATTGCTTTCGAAGGAATAATTACTCAGGATTTACTCCGTTCATGCCCGACCTGTAAATGCTATGCCCTGGTCGACTGGGCGGCACGGGCTGACTGTACTGAACCTCTTTAAGATTCCTTGCCACCTGCCTCAGGTAGAAGTCGGTCCGGGCACCCCTAGGCATCCACCTCTGGCTTGACACCTACCCCGCAGCCAAGTAAACCAGGAACTGTCCTGCCAATCTATTTGCCCTTGTTGCAGCTGGCTCGCAACTGTTTCTTGCACCTTGGCCTGTCCACCGCCGCAGAGAACGGAGTGTCGTACCGATGTTTATGCTTCCCTTCAAACACATGCAATGTAGTATTGAGCCACGGTGCGGCACTTCTGCAAGACTATGAACGCCACAATGTGGCTGATGCATTTCTGTGTTATCTCCAACACCTCAAGGTGGGCGGACCTGCTGACAACTTTTGCAATCATTTCGAGACAATGATTCATCCAACGCCGTGATTACCACGGATCGGTATTTGCCGCGCCATTTTCTTTGACGAGCTATTTCTTTTCAAACCACGGAAAGTTGACGACTTTTTCTTTCTACGTCGATGGATCATATCGCACTACCGTGCGACGATATAGCTCCTTGTCCTCTGGAAACCCTCTACATGGAGCACCACCATGTCGGCTACGAAGATTATGGCATGCATGCCTATCTGGGTCGTCGCGGCTTTGACAAGAAGCTTCCACCAAAGGGTTCAGAGCCCCGCATGAGACTTTCTGAAGCTGCTCAAATCGTGCATCCCTGGCTATGGCTTTGTTTTATTGGCGATTGGTCAGGCATCGCGATACTCAGCATGAATGCGCTCAGGCACAACGGTCACGATGTATTCACGAAGAAGAATAAGAATGGAGATATGACTGCGCTTGGAAAGGTCGGCAAAGTCATCCAACTGGGTCAAGAGTGGGTGTTGTCACTCTCTAGCGACGAGCAAACTCGGCGGCTGATGAGTCACACCGAACTTACCCACACTTTTGCTCAACAGCGTGTAATCACGCTTCATGCTTCGGGAGTTGAACTAGACAAACGCCAGCCTCCGATTCCTGTCTTTCTCATTCTCATGAATGCCCAAGTATTCCTTCACATATTTCTGCGCTCGATCCGAGGTCTTACAAATTCCGTGGCGAGAAGCACTGTCGCAGCATACAACGATTGCGCCCGACTGGTCGGTTTGCTGCTGTCGCGTAGTAGTTGGTACCAGCACGAGGTCAATACTCTACTGCAAGACATCACTCTTCGTTACCACTTGGCCTGTCGTCGACGTACCTCTTGTTATTACCAACATGTCTCATGGTTCAACCACGAGGAAACCTGCGACAAACACAGCATAATGCAGGCTGCATATATAACGCCAAAACACACGCACCAGCAATGTTTTTGTCCGCCTGTTTCGGCGCCCACGACTCATAGCATGTTACGTGCAGCAGATCAGCACGTCAAATTATACACATACCGAACAGGGCTCCTCAGATGTGAAAGTTTGGGTTCAGAAGAGAAATCAATGCATACAAAGACAAAAATTGATTTTGTTGCTATCAGTCATGTACGCAGTCTTGGTCTTGGCAACGATAGAGGCAATTTCCTGCCACAATGCCAGCTATCTCGTCTGCAGACTCTGGCGAACAAGATCATTTCGCCAGTCCACAAGACCAGCGATACACCCTTCTGGATTGATGCATTGGGAATACCTATTGATCCAGAATTACGAAAAATAGCACTTCGAAGTCTGCAAAACATTTTTACACAAGCCACTACAGTACTTGTTCTAGACCCTACACTATCCACGCACCCCTTCAGTCAGGCAGAAGAAGCCATCACCAGTATACGTTACTCTTTGTGGAAAAGTCGGTTATGGACATTAGAGGAAGGGTTTTACGCCAAAAAGCTCGTTTTTTGCTTCTGTAACTCGCTCGTATCTCTTGAGGATATATTACAGAAGGTTTGCCCATCACCGATTGTGCCAGTGAGTATTACCAACAATGTTCAAAGCAAACTTAACATCCCGGAGACTAGGGTGCTCAAAGCAATGCTGTCCAAGTTTTCTTCAGATATTCACATGGCCGGCCAACTCGGACTGCCAATTGACAGGAATTGTCTTTATCGCGCCCTCCGCGCTGGATATCTCTTGTCGGAAAGATTTTCTCTTCTGATAGAGCAGAGTGAGGTGGAGTTACAACGGAAGGTGATACCGGAAATATTCACCATTTATGGATCGGAAGAACGCTTTTGTGATACTGCGGTTGGCGTGGCCAAAAGATTAAACAAGATTGACTACTGTATTCAGGCATACGAAGCTGGAAACAACGAGGGAAACTGACTGTGGTCTTTGCAGCGATGGAGTTTACGAGGGCTCAAGGATCCTTGAGAGCGGACCTTCAATGAAGATAACCCAAAGACAAGCTCAGCGCATGTTTGGGCCTTGATCATAAAAATACTTCCGCTGTGCCCTTGTTGGTCAATTACATGTCTAATCGCCATCACGGTGAATATTCGTACCATCTCTAGCACAACTGGTACCCGCAGCTTTGTGTATAAAACTGCAAGCTGCGAAGCATTAGTGGTAGAGTCAATGACATCTTTCGGTTCGTGTTTCCTTTCCTTCTCGCTTTTCTGCTGATCCAGGTTGGCTTTTTGTCACTTCCCAAACTGCTACTTTACGCAAAAACCTGATATGGAATTCCAGCACTCGACTATCACCAATGGCCCTATTAAAGCATAAAAAGCTGCTGCAGTCGTACATATCTCCACACTAGCCTGAGCTGGGTGCGAAGTTTCCACTCCTGCAACTGTGGCTCAGTGGGACATCGCGAGATGTGGGCTCTTTCCGATTATGCTTCCTTAATTAGTCTTCCATCGCTCCGTTATTTGACAAGAATGTTTTAGCTCGGTTTCATTGGCAAAGCCTTCCACATGACAATCTCAAGTTGCATATCATTAGTCCCGATCCCACGTCGCGTGCCTCTCCGTAAGCTGGAAAGGCTTCTATTTGAGAGACGCTGTCCCTGTAGAGGCTGTTTGCCGCAGCCTGGGCCTAACGTTGCCTAATCCGGCCAATCAGTTTACATACTAAGAGTGGCTGACAGCTATCGTCCGAAACTCAGGCTACTCTGATTGTTGATGATTGTATTTCGAGTCTTGGCCGACAATACAAAAATGTTGTTAATCTCCATGAGATCCAGGAACGGCTCTGAATCCTCCATCAAGCGCCGCGTCGTACTTGATACCCACTCCGTCGTTAAGTGCCACCGCAAGCATCTCCAAGTCCCCGAGCGTTTGATAACGGAGTCATCGACCGTCACCGAGTCCACTTCATCAATCAGTGGTGAACTAAGCTCTTCCACCAGCATCGTCTCCACTTCCACCATTGATTCTGTCGAGTTTAATTCTACACGTAATCGTATCCAGTTTTGCTATCGCTGCATGAAGTAGTACTATGATTTATTCGTTTTAGTATGTCATCACTATTGTGATTTTGTGAATATCGTCCCCTCAAACAAAACAGATGGTCTTTTAGGCGCGGGGGTAATGCATTTTGGTTCAACAAATGGTAAGGCGTCAAATAACAAACAGTTGGCCAGCAACCGAGCCAGCACTGGACAGTCATTTTCTAATGTATCAGTTTCATGTCTGGAATATATCGCAAGGTCGCATCGCACAGCTTGGAGCTCTAAATCATACCCAGTCTTGTGTAGATAAATACAATAAAATACAACATTGTAGTTTCTTTCTCGCTTTGAATGCAATCTGAACTGAGAAGTCATGACCCCACAAAATAACTAACTTAGTATCGTGAATTGCATCATTTTCCCTTGTCTGAGAGATCCCAGAGCCGTAGACTGTGACAGGGCTGACAGGTACGTCGCAGTCAAGCGGAAATCATTACGGGGTGGTTCGGCCTATTGGAAATGCTAATATTTGGGAGAGCTTCACTGACCAAGATTCGTTGTTGATGACACGTGCTTCAGCGTTGACTGTGTAGTTGATGATAGACAGCGTGAGAGCTTGAGAACCGGTAGGTCTATTGACAGCCTAAACGCATGCGTATCTTTATTCCATTAATGTAAATTTGGAAAGGAAAGTCGCAAAATGCACGAATTGTATAAACAATCACCTGCCATAAAGATTGCCTGGAATACCTCTGTCAAGATCTTCTATGGCTACAAGTTCAAGTCTGAAGGCTCCCAACAAGTTTCGTAACCATGTTTGTATATGCAAAATATATCGAATTTCTTCCAAGCAGTAACCATATAAATGAGGAAAAGGTTTCCGAGGTGGAGATCTTCCTGAACTTGCCCCTCGTTTCAACAGTCGTAACATTTCGAGGCTGTTTCGAGCTAGACGTAGTCGGTCTGATTTGCGCGACTTGCGGACCGGTCTTGAGTTGGAAGCTCACTCGTCTAGATGAATCGAATTAGTTTCGGCGAAAGACTTTGACACAGCTGAAGCGTAAATAGGCACAATCTTTGGAACAAATGGCTCATTCACTGTTCGGCAAGCCGGGGTCATTGCAATGTTCGGAACTGGCTGATTGTCCGGACCTTCAGGAATGATATCCATGTGCCCTGGAGGGACTGTGCGTGAATGTCCTGTGGGTTGATAACTACTGGTGACACATCAAACTAATAATGATCATTCCTCGTCGATTTCAATCATGATAGGATTGATATATGTAATCATTGTCGTTCATACTGTACAAATCAATACAGTGTCACGGCATCCCCCTTGCTAGTAGGAGACCGGGAAAAGACCATTTTAGATGGTGGGCGACGAAGCCAGCCCATACGCTAGGATATATCTCCTTGGCTGTCGTTGGTTTGCGAACACGGGCGGTTCTGGATTTTGAATTAAGAAAACTTCCAACCTTGTCAATCTGAAAGATAACAATTGATCGACAAGGTGCAGCGCAGATGTTCGAGTTGGTCCCCAGAAAAGATACGTGCCAAATGCCTGTTGCGTATCCCAGAGCCAGTCATTCTTGGTGGATGCGGTACACGTTAGTGCGTCAGATCCTTGGCGTATGACTAGACGCACTCAAAGAATCAGCACTGCAATGAGCCCAGGGTCGAGCTAGCGGGGATAGGTACCATTTCTCTTTTACCGTAATCGAGCTCGGGAGGGACGGTTGGGGTTCTGCATTTACAGCAATAATAAATACGAGTATTCAATTTTGGTGATTGCATGCGATAGATACAATTAGGCGCTTTGCGACCTCGCCGCTTCGCCAATATATGCGCCAGCCATTCCTTGGTCCTGCATGCAATTCCAGCTTAGATCTCTCTGCGTCGGGTCTGCGACGTAGCCGCTGATCAATCAACTAACCCCTTGATAACCTGACCGCCACCAAGCTTCAAGGCAAAAGGAGTGCCTGTATCGTAGCCTGCGCACATATCACTTTATCTTGCCACATAACAAGGGATTTCAGGAGCATAAAATAGCATCAGAATTTTTGCCTGCCTTAGAAGTTCCTTTGTAGTGTACCTCGACAGTGTCGCCAGCTTTGGTCTTGCGCTCGCACTCGGCAGTAGTGCCAGGGTGCATCAGTCCCTCCAATAACTTTTACACTAATTCGCAGGGAATCACGCAGAGTATCACAAAATCAATCCAGCCGTAATATCCCAAATTCGGTGAATTTCGCCCCAAAAGATCAGCAAAATCGGTGCTGAGTATCGTTTATTCGTGTTGTATTTTCATCTCTTCACTCATGCAACGTTTTCGAGGCGCTGACGCTCTTCATGTACCATCTTCGCGAGCATTTGCCACTTCTCTGGCATCAAAAGCTTATTCTCTCGGATCGCCTTCTCGGTCTCCCTCAAAATGTGCTCAGCCCGGTCCCTGCCAATCTCGGAGACTATTAAAGCAAGCTTGCGTTCTAAGTTTACAGATTCCACGGGACGCTGCTCCCGCACGATTTTCAACCGCAGTCGTTCGAGTATTTCCTCCGAAGTCCTAGTGGCTGCCGTTTTATTGCGAAGAAGGGTCTGAACAGCTAGAACCCATATGAGGGACTTCAGTGTTTCGGGATGGTTCTCACCCAGCTGCGCTTCTAGCAAATCCGAGATCTTGCGTGACTCAGATTGTACCAGGGCCCAACCTTTCGGATCCAGGGGGCAGTACTCCTGCTTTTCCAAAGCTGGCTCCTGCTCCTCCCCGTCCAAAGCGTATATAGAATCGTCGATTTCTTCCCATCTACCGAGGGTGCAATTTGTGACAATGAATTCGAGCTTTGCAGAAAGTGTTTCGGGGTTTATGTCGCCTAGAACCCGTGACCTAGACCGGTAGACGTGTCGTAGGTGCTTCGAAGCCTCCTCCAGACGCTTCTCTAAACGTTTGTCGCCATCCTCTTTACTTATTTCTACTTCTGCCTCACGGCGTATAGCCAACGCCAGATCATATCGGATTCTGAGCGCATCCTGGCTGTCAACTTCAGTTCCATGATTGAAACGGTCCCATAGTGCTTGGAGCAACTTGATCGCCAGCGCAAGAGAGTCTGAATCCTCCTTCTCCTGCATAATGAGAGAGATAACCCAGAGGGTTTTCAAAATTGCGGGACGCATCCTGGGAATAAAACCCTTGTCAATCAGTTCTGCGATCATGAGCTCCAGTTGTTTCAATGAAGCAACATTAATCAGCATCGCCACCTGACTGGTAATATCTTCATACGTCTTGTTGCCTTTGGCTGAACCCTGGTACTCATGAGAATGACGTGTAATGTATATTTTGAGTTGGTCACGGAGAACACGCCCGGCAAGGGACTCGGCGGTTTTATACTTCCCACAGTGATAGTAAGTAAGGGCCAGGGTAGTTTCGTGGTGAAGATTCTCCAGGCGATTGTCTTTGCAGTTATCCTTGGCGAGTCTTACAATGGTCTCCAACTCAAATTCCGCATTGCGGTAATTTCCGATCTTGAGTTCACTCTCTGCACGTATACACATAGCTTGTAGTGCTTGGGGCCGCTTCTCCGTCAGAGTGGATTTGACGATCCGAGCCAGCGATTTTGCCGTATCCACTGCCTCCAGAAAGCGAGATTGCATCTGATAAATTCGTACGAGATGCCCCATCGCCTCCAGTGTGAAGGGGTGCTCAGACCCAAGTTCAGTCGTCATTGCTCGCTGTGTTGTAACACAAGCGGTCTCTGCTGCCTTTGTCTGGGAGTTGAGCGCGAGAAGTATCGCATTTAGACTGGCGCATTCGAGAGTTTTCAAGTGTCCAGGCCCTAACCGCTTTCTCATTCCGATAAGAGCTTGTTCGGATGACTCGAGAGCCCTGTCAAATGAGCCCCATGCGAACCCAAGCTTCGCTTGCGTCAAGTAAAGTCCATCTTTTTGAGCCCTCAGCTCAAACCCTATTGGCAGTCTCTCAAGAAACTCCCCTGGTGACACACTCTCTTGGTGGCCTGTGTCATTAACGCGAGAGATGGTCGTAGGTTGTATTGGTTGCGTAATTGTTGCTTCCCTTCGTGCATTCGTGCTCCCACTGCAGGCCTTTCGTTCTAATGCATGACGTTGCTCCAGAATCTTCAAACAATGAAAAGCATTCTTCAGCTCCCCGAAAGCTTCGTCAAAATTACCCAGGTAGGCGGAGGCTAGCGCCAGGTCTCTACGGATCTGTACTTCGTCACTCGAGTACTCAGCAAACCGCGTCAATATGAGTCGAAACTTTTCTACCGCTGACTCGTATCTTCCTTGGTGAAGCAGTGCAACACCTATCCATCGGTGAATTACTGCAGAATACTCATCTTGAATCTGCTCCTGAGGAATCGGCGAAAACAACAGCAGCTCAAACTTGTTGTGAGCCTCATCATATTTGCCCCTGTACAAGGTTACACACGCAAGTTGTACTTCTACTTCAAGAGCGTAGCCACTGAACTCTTGCGCTCCGGATTTGTTGTTTAATATAGCAGAGGCTCTCTGGAAGGCTGTTTCAGCGTTGTCCAGGTCACCTTTTCTGATGAAGGACTTGCCCATGTCGATATTCTGACGCAAAATTGGGCCGTCGATGCTATTGCTGGACTGCAATGCCGGAATATTGGGAACGGAGCCGATGGACGCTTTGTCCGAGTCCGATTTGATAGTCGTGTCGCTCGACATTGTAGACTGTCTCTTCGGCCCAGGCCAGTCTGGAGTGAACGAAAGCGGACTGGAAGACCGATTTTGTGATGATGAATGCTATGGCATCTTAGAAATTGGTGTTCGGGAATTAATACTGCATACGTATGTACTTACATCTTGAAGATGGTCATGCCCATCGGGTTTTGAGGGACTGTCATCGGTTGTCGACGGCACGTTTTCATGAAGGGGCGTGTGTTCTGAACGACGCGCGTTTGTCTCACTGATCCACGTCGTTATAACGCCCTCCAATGGAGTACTGATGTGAAATTGCTGCTGAAGAGGCGCATCGTATGTTTGATTCGTGGTTACGATCCTTGTGAGCTTCTGAAATAGCGTTTTCAACCTCATTGCAGGCGACTTCTGCAAAGAATGTTAGCTTCAATACGAACGCAGTACGAACGACTTTGATTACCGGGCCACCCATATCAGTGATGTCCTTAGATAGCCACAGTTCATAATACTTAGATGGCACAACCTCCATCATTCCGTCTTTTAGCCGCTCTTCTTGCACGTAATGTGATTCTACCCAGCTCTTGTATTCCTTATCCCAAGCTTTCAATTTCAGTACGAGCTCCTTGCTAAAATCCGGGATGTCCCTCAAGCCCCTCGCATACCGGTTGGAAACCAATTGATAAACATTCGAAATAAAGTCCTTGGACGAAGGGCCAGCGTCGAGGAAAATTGTACCCTGTGTCTTGAAGATGGACACAATTGGCCGATTGTTTTGCATTAGCGCCATCTTCACTATCCAAGCACCAAGGCTATGTGAGATGAATAGCAGGTCAGGTTGTGAGCTACTATCTCCACCTTGTAGAGCGGAAGTGGCGCGTGGAGATTGAGCGGTGGCTGGCTCATCCGGTTGAGACTGTGCAGCGTCGCGAGAGCCGTACTGGAGCGTGGCTCGATGCTCACTGAGCCGTGCTATGAGCTCGTCTGAAACCGCCTTGACCGAGATCTTTCCGCTGATGATCTCTTTAGCTTTGAAGGAGAAAAGATATATGTTTGCTTCGTCGCAAACTGCTGAACTTTTGGCCAGGCTGGTCCCAAATGCATTAAAAGCATTTCTAAAAACACCAGTTGAATGGTTTCTAGGATAAAAAGGGTGTACAATCACGATACTAAGGCCCCATCAGCTTTTGACGCAGAGTTTTCATCTTGGGGGTGGCTTTACTCATAGCGCAGTGACGCGCCTCTGTGTTTGTGTGCAACTTCAAACGACGTCGACTCCAACTCTGGTTAGCCGGGAAATCAAATGAACAACAAGCAACAAAGTACCTTCTTTGGAAGCGCCATATCTTTTGCTGCTTGAGAGGTGTTTCAGTGGACTAGCATCTCAATGACTTGATGAAGTAAATAGACTGCGATATGGACGGCGGCGGTTGGCGGGTTAATGATAGTTTGAGTCGCTAAAAATAGTGCCTTGCAGGATGCCTGAGATACGCCACGTCGCATGTGTGGATGACACTTGTCGAGCTGATTTAGGCGCGTAGCCGCCCCAGGCCTTGGGACATGGTTGTTGACTCGCATATGTACAAAGGAGAAAGGTCAGGGACAAGAGGCAGAAAATAATCTTTGTGCTTCGTAATGTGCATAATATTCTCCTTCCGCTGTTCATGCCAAAGACTTCTGTTCTTCGCCCGGTGGCCCGGCCTACACCCCCCTTACCTGGGGAGCTGAGCGGTCAGATGCAAACGGCTGGCATGCGGCACACCAAAAGAGGTCATACGGCCGTCATTTGCCCGGCGGGAGTGGTCATAAGTGGACTAAAGCTGATAGCAATCATAAAAGTCCCCCAAATTGTGCATTGGGGTGTGCATGCCAATTATCCCAGTTGCTCGCCGCTTTATTAGCTCATCCCTAGCACGCTAGCCGGGCTCCCACTGTATACAACTCGGGCGAACAATAAAACCTCCTTGCTGCCGTTGTCATCATTCCATAGGACCTTGGCGATGTGTGCCAACAAATCCTAAGCGCGGCTGAATTTTGGATTTACGAATTACTATGGACCACATCATTGCTGACTTTGAACTGCCCCCAAACGAGGTGCCGTCCGTGCCAGACCTAACAGAGAAGGAGGCCGTATTTCCAGACAACTGGGAGAAGTTCCACAGCTATCCGCGCGAGAATGGTTGGTCGCTGGATGAACAAACCTACACGCTGAAGCTTTTGCCCGGCACGGGACGGAAGACAGTTGATCGACTGAAGTTTCTACAATCATGGCTCTTTTTTGGACTAATTATGACTGTTGTTCAAAAGGAAGGGTACCCACTTCTTGAGAAGGACAAACTTCGTGTCGAGCCCCGACGCAACGATAAACGCATCACAACAGATAAACTGCCAGAGGCTTTGAACAAGTGGCGAGACTGGGAGCAGGAGCAATACACGAACAGAAAATATTTCGATGTCCGCCTACGCATGGTACGGATCGAAGCTGTTCTTGATGCTGCACGACGCACAATCCAGGCGAACTGCAGTCACCACTCGAGTGCCCAGGCTCAATTGAGGAGCACAGATGACGAACATTCTGTTCCGAGAGACAAAGAAACAATATCTTTGTCCCTCATGATTCTAGGAGAAACTTTGTCGTTAATCAAGGCAAAAATTATGAAAACGACTCATTCTGAGCTGAGGGGTTGGCACGGTGAGGATGGGAGCGGCTGGGGACCGCCAGCATACGTCCTCAACAGGATGAGCCGGGAGGAGTGGTGCATGAGGACTATCCACCTATGGAAAAGTCAATTGCGCTCTAACGCAACATTGATGTTGGCATCGTACTTGGCTTACAAGTCACTGGGTCGATTCAGGGGCCCGAAGCACAAGGAGTGTACCAGAGATGACTGTCTGGTCACGTCTAAGGACGACGAGGGCAATTATGACCCCGCCCACGCACATCCCTGCGATTATTCTCCTTGTGAGATGCAAGGACCAAACATGAATATCATAAGAGAACACCTCCGTAACGACGAAATCCCTCTTTTAAAATTCAATCATGCACCGAGTCCTGATGGTTCCAAAGGTCAACTAAGTCTGTCGATCGTCAACATTCCAAAAGACAACAGCAATCCTTTCGACTATGTGACAATATCGCATGTATGGTCGGATGGATTTGGCAATGAAACAGCGAACGAACTGCGTTGTTGCCAATTGAGATATATTAGAGATATATTGAACACACTTGGCTCTTCAGATGGATGGGCCACACCATTCTGGATGGATACCCTGGTTGTTCCAGTTGGAACAGGAAAAGAAGACACGGCTCAGCGGAAATGCGCCATCAAGCAGATCTTCCGAGTCTTCAAAGGCTCTGCCTACACCATCGTCCTAGATAATGGCCTGCTTCAAATGAGTCCTGGTACTTTGGAGAAGCCTGCGTGGGCGGCTATGCGAATTCTCGGGAGTAGCTGGATGCGGCGACTATGGACACTGCAAGAGGCCTTCCTCAGCCAGAAAGTATATTTCGCGTTTGATGGCGAATATCGACGGTCCCATCTCAAAGAGCTCCAAGAGCTTTCTCAGACTTTGGGGCCTGATGGCCAACCCGAAGTGAATACTGCACTGCTGGACAGGGTAAACGATCATCTACAGCATTTGATTATGTCACACGAGCACGAAACCAGAAATACGTATCTATTTACCGAGGTAGGATCTGATAAAGATGAATGCAATATGCCTCGGGAGAAAACAGCATCACTCGTGGCAAGTGCTTGGAAGGCAGCTAGATGGCGAGTAAGTTGCTTATGATATCACAACATGCATCACCAAAAGGTTCTAACATCCATCATCAGACGACGTCCAATGCCTTCCATGAAACATTGGCCTTAGCAACACTTTTGGACTTGGATTGGGGAGATACAGACATAGCTAAAAAAGGCCTGCAGCAGGTTAAGAGCACAAAAAAGCAGGACAAAAATCGGAATGAGGCACAGAATAATGAGAAAGACCATTTGGTGGAAGAATTCTGGACGAAAGTCATCAAGCGGTGGCCGAATGGCATTCCTCCCGGAATCATCTTTCTCCCAGGGGATAGAGTCAGGCGCATTGGGTTCGGATGGGCGCCACGTACCTGGATGACGGCCCAGCCTGTAGACCATCCGGATCCCCTGGCGTTGATGAACTCGACTGCGAAGATGGCTGGACCCGACGGGCTTGAAGTTCGCTATCCAGGATTTATCCTCCATCCACAGGACAGAAGTCATATACTTGCTACGGACAAGCATAAAAAAAGATTTTGGTTTCCTACGGGACCAAGCTTTCTAGACTGGTACGTGGTGGAATCCATTGAAGATGATGAACCGCAGCAGTTCATCCAAAAAATCCGCGAGTCGAACGATAGACTAGGGATCATCGTTTCCCGTGCAAAACCTGGTGACGTCCCCTCAGAAATTGGCCTGTTGGTACAGATTCGAGAACACAGGTCGAAGGAAATGTGGGCCGCTCGGTCCTCCCCCAAGGTCACCAAGACGCACGTGGGATCTATTGGATCAATGGCGACGTGTTTGGAACAGAGAGAAGCGGTGACAGAGTATCTTTATTGCCAGATCGTTCACCGAGTCAAGGTGTCCCGCGAAACGAGATCCGACTTTCGCACCAGCAACCGTGCTCGGTTTCTGAATGCTGACGATGGTGACGCTATCCCGGTTCGTCCGAGATCACAAATTTCGGAAGCACCCAATCGGAACACTCTGAAGCGAAACACCCCTAATCAGATCCCCTCCAATCAGAATACTGCCGATCAAGATTCTGTGGTGCCCAAAGTCATGACAGACTTTGTAGGTGCCGACGGAAAGCCTGAGGTCGACAGGAGAATATGTCTCGCCGAAGAACTTGGGCCGGAACAGGTATGGTACGTGGACGGTTATTTTCCCACCAGAGATTCATCGGCGCCGAATGGAGGGTCTGACGCATCCCATTCCTCAAGCAAGAAATCCAGTGGTAATATTTTTGGAACGCTTTTTGGGTGGGGTCGTCAGAAGCAGAGTTCAGGTGATAATGCGGGCCCACCCTCAGCTTCACTACCCCTAGTGGGCAGTGCAGGGGATGAGGATCGGAACCCTCCACAACTCGACGATCAGAAAGCCAAGCCCAAGAAGGCGTACACCTGGTTCAAATGATACGGTATCATGATATTCGTGGTCCGTATTTAAATTATTCATATGGACAAAGATATTGAACACATCATCGGTATAATAATAAGAAGTATGCAGCGATTCGTGTTTGATGGGATCTTTTGAGTGCCCTGCCACAGTGACACAAGTAGACCTTTAGGCTTTAGTGCATACACGTGGCGCTGTCTGTTGCGTGGATAGGATTGGGCCTAGGTAGACTTCGCAGAAGTCGGGTTTCTAGACTATGTACGCAAGCTCAGGCCAGTGTGAACATTTCATGGTCACCGAGCATGATGTTTTGTCATTTGACCAAAGTAACATCGATCACATAAAAGCCCCCAAGTCCTCGAATTAACGTCAAGCTTGAAATCCTGTATATTGAACAAGTGCGTAGGTAAGCACGGAGGCAGGTATGTATTACTAGCATCGCGCAACTACATACCAAGGGACAATAGTGATCCATTTGAATAACGCACTGATTGATCTCGCTGATATGATGCGCCCTGTCCGGATTCCAATTGCGACATAAACAACACAATTTGGACAGACCGTCATTTCCGCACACAAAGATCACTTTGGTGGAGAAATTGTTCCAGTCCTGCCGGGCTGCTAGGAATGAAGCACAAAGCCGCGCAGTAGTGCAGAGATATAGAATGCACTGCGACATATCTGAAGCAGACTGGATGCTTTAGGCAAAGGAAAGAGATTTCAGAAATGAAGAAATATATGCCCAAAATGAAGGATGCATATAGTGTTGTAGACCGTCGTCCGTCGATAACATGTTGCTACTGACCGGGAAATCTCGCAGTTCCCATTCAATGGAGTACCCTACCTATCGAACACTAAGACTGTCAGCTCCAAGAAGGAGATCGCAGGATTTGACCACGGTCATCGCGTTCAAGCGTTGTTTCGAATTGAATCGCCCGAATCCTTTGGCCGTCGCGCGTTGGCGAGCCTGGTCGTCTGGAATGAGAAGTTCTGCTCGAGTCAAGTTGTGCTGGATCAGCAGAGATCTCTACCTCTTTATGCTCTGGTAGATCCTGTAGACGGTACGAGCTTGGATAATAGGCTTGCTGAGGGGACTTTGGTCGTAGACTGTGTTCACTCTCAAGTCTCCGTTCTTGATCGGCGCCCGTCATCCATTCGTTTTGCGCAGTAATCAAGACGTCGGGCTGGGATTTCTCGACAGGCATGGACTTCTTTCCGCGGTAATGATTTTTGCCCTTTTCAGGTGCGTAGTAGGACTGATTGGACTCGGGTTTGAAAGACCTTGCCCTGCGCGGAAATCCCCGCAGGTCTTTCTGTTCAGATCGCCTCTTATCATAAGGAGAATAATTGCCTCTCCACCACTCATCCTCATCCGACCTTAGCCGCCCAGTAAAGAATTCTTTGACCAAGGGCATCATAATAGGCTCTGAGAGATCGTCGTTCGATATGAAATCTTTGCCATATGCGACCTCAAGGTCCATGAGGCCATCCATGACTTTTGACTGAGTGATCACCTCTTTCACCTCAAGCGGACAATTCCTATGTTCCGGGGTTCGCTCCATCGCTGCTAAATATCCATTCTGAAACATACCAATCCCCCCTACAAGAATGAGATACCAAGTGTCCGTACTGAGCGCGGCAACAGTAATGAGCAACAGTAACCACAGAATCGATTGAACAACACAAACAACCGTGGTAAGAACAAACCCTCCGGGAAGTCCTCGGATAGGTGTCGTCCAAATTCCACGAACTTTCATTCTTGAAAAGTGAAAGGATCCCGTATGATTAGTCATGAATTTCCCAATCAGTCCAGGCTGAGTCCAGCCATGTCGGGCAGGGTGCCTTGACGTATTCACGGTGAACTTCTCCCACGGCCTTTCACTTCGTGGAGTTTCCTGTGCGGACAAGTCTTCAAGGTCGAGACTCCTTCCAGCACCAATAATGATCATTATATCCTTCGACCCATTGCCCGTCGTGAGAGCAAACATTTTTTCTGATGTTTGACGATTTGGCAGTTTTTCGGCTCTCCATTGAGGTAGGCCGCCCATCACAAGCGCCAGAACGGTCCCAGAAGCGGTGATAAGAAATATCCCCCATCTTCGATGCTGAATCCATGGAATCGCGGCAATGAGCAATTGGACAATGGTTGTAACAACTCCCCAGATATGAATCGTACTATACGAGAACGAAACCTGTTTGCGACGATTGGGATTTTCTCTGGCGTCTAAGACTGCGATACGAATCCCAAATGCGGGGGCCGGCGCTTCCCTTGACATGAATGCCTCGTGATCGCGGAGAAGGCGTCCAATTACCCAGTTTTTATTATCTCGAACATAGCCCGTCTTGAGATTAAATACCTTGGCCGGGTAATCTGGGATTGGCAAGAGTCTGCCGTCACCAAGGACGCCTACTAAAGCCATGAACGTGTAAGCGACCCAGCCGAACGAGAAGCATACTGGAGTATACCAGCAGCCGGTTGTCTGGGCTAGAGCTTTCTGCACCACGTCCCCGCCGATGACCATAAGAACGGTGGTAACATCACTCGGATTTGCCCATTGCGACGAGAGCTGCGAAACGGTGGTTGACATCGAGTCTGAGTTGAACAGGCACTTGTGCCACGAAATCCAGAGAGCAAGAATGATCAAAGTCCAAGCATGTTACTTGTTGCAAAGCCGAACACCCCGTAATCTTGGACAGGATCGGATTGGAAGCGGGGGCGGGTTACAGCTCCAATTCCGTCGCAGGTCCGCAGAGCCCCGCTCGCTGAACACACCTATGGTTCTTCGGTCTGATAGAGTCCTACAGGAGGCTCAAGGTGGAATCAATTTTCAGCCGCAAAGTACTGCACAATTTCTCATGCCAACTTGGCGCTTATGCTTTTCTTAAAGCAGCAAGCAGGATCGCCCGTGGACGGGAAAATGACGCAGCCAGGTTCCTGTAAAGGCTGCAAAGGTCATCTGCGTATTCCCGATTAAGAAAGCCTTATGAGAAGCTGAATTAAAACTGGGCGCGCTAAGCCAGAATACTACATATGCTGCCGTGCCGTAGGCCCCTGCAGCAATGCAAGACTTATTGACTACCAGGTATTTTGGTTACATGATTGGTCAGTCGCAACAAAAAGTACCTTGCCGTTGCCAATAGTGGTATTGCTATACTACACAGGCAATCTAAGAAGCTACCCACCTGCATGTGCTTTTCCGAGATAGATGAATTTGCAAAGATCCACAACTTGATTACATGCCGCAAGGCTCCGGATGGACATGAAGGCGCAGTGTTATGAGTCTTTTACTGTATTTGATTGCTAGCGTACACCAGCGCTTGCGAACAAGACTTACGATAATACCTTTGCGATCTACGCAGTCTGAACGAGCTCAACCTTGACTTGAGATAGAGATAGAAGTAAACAAGCAGACAGGAAGCACACGGGCTGCTCTGAGATGTAATCCTATGAGTCCACCACGTTGTTAGGGCAGTGCAAATTCTCAACTTGGACTCCGGTCCGTACCGCGACAAACCACGCAGGCGCGTAGATAGTTATAAATCGGACAATTTCGCACCGCAACCATCTGCTGTTGTTGTGTCATGACTCATTGTTCAATTGAGAACACTCCCTAAAGTGGGAAATATCGCTGTCAAAATAGACCGTACTACCCTGATTGAAGTGACTTGCCAGTTGGCTGAGTATCAGTAGGAACTTCCCTACGTGACAAGCAAAATATACATGTATGCGCAGGTGAACAATCTTGTGTACAGCGCGCGTATGAACATGTCACCTCCGTTAATTGAGTCTGGTCCAATCGTAATGATAGAATGATAAAGCCCTTCAACACGAGTTGTGGGTCTATATCTGCAGGCTAATTTAGCCCAAAGGAGATTCGGATACTTCAGTGTCTTCACTTGGCCTCTTGGCCATACGAGGCTCATCAAAATCAATATCTCAACGATATGCACCTAACGACGAAACACAACATCCAGCACGAAGGAGAAGAGAACGATAAACAAAAGAAAAGCTCGTACATCTATAAGCATGAAAGATCAGGTATTATTAGCCGGAGTGGTCCGTCTCTCGTATATTACCGAACAATCACTGTGCCGCGTTGCAAATGCTGCGTCGCAGAGCTTGATCGTACCGTCACGAGTCCAGACCCGACCTTGCGGCCGGCGGCGGAGCTCGCCACGGATGCCTTGACCGATCAGATCTTGCCAGATAATCAACCTCCAGCTCAATCTTGTTATCGATGACCATCTTTGACACGGTTTCCGACTTACTTTACAAAAACTTTCACTGGGCGGTTATTTTTTGTACCAGCATGAGAAGTAGAATATCGCGGTTTCGGTACATAAGGTTTGTGTCAAGGGAAAGAAAGCTTCGAGGAACAAAGTCCCTCGCGAACTGGTGTTCCAAATCTCAACGGAACTGACCTACGATCCATAAATTGCACAAGATGGTTTATTGGATATCACAGAGCTGGCGACCCTTCCGTGGAAAGGAACGGCCCGGTTGGTATCAGCGGCCGTGGAATTTTATCGGGATGGACTCCTGCTCAACGATGATGCTTAAGGCCATGATCATACTTCGTTAAACAGATTTGATTGTAACATCAACTCCGGGGGGATGTGAGAACGCGATGGGAAGTCGGAAAACATGAGCACCCAAGGGGGTAGGAGACGAGGCAAGGGCATGAGCTAAATCTGCAAATACATGGGGCAAGGAGCTGAATTTTGCACCCTCCAGTCCTGGATATGGGATATTTGCGTCCACAATCAGGAGCCGTGTATGAGAGACCTTCCATCCATATTAATGGTCTCCTCGTCTGCACCCTGTTGTTATTCGCGCTAACTAGGAGCAAGGTTACGTCCTTGGAAGACAGCATTAATTTCGGTGAAAGAGTTCTCGTTGTGAAATTTGAGACCTACAAACGAATATTCGTGGCAGATGCCGGATTTCGGACATTTCGAAGGTGACCTACAATAAATGAAAGTTAGCAACATTATGCTGTAGTTGACAACAATCGAAAACCACTTCATAAAAAAGCTTTCATGTCTCTCGAGTTGCGTTACCTTGCCTGGCTCTCGTCCATTTATACACAGCCAATCGTTCAGGCCAGCTTCGATGCAAGCACTTCTGATATCTTCCGGACATTTATCGGATACCTTTGCAATGAATTTCGATAAACATGATGTAGGACCGTAGACCATTGGTCAGTACACTATGCGACGGAAACGGTGGGACTATCGATGAGAAGTGAATGAATGTATCTACGTGATTAGGCCACAGATGGAGGATACAGATGGAGGATAACGAGCGTCCGACGCTTCGATCTCTCCATGTTCGGAACGTATTCATGCCGTTTGGGATGCCTTGAAGATAAGCCATGATCAGCAAAGCATCTTTGTACCTTTTGAATACATCTTTAGAGCTTTGAGCCAGGTTATACATTTTACAAGAGATTTGGGCGGGGAGGTAGTACAAATCGAAGATTATGGTGTTCGGATCCTGGAATATCTAGAATTTCGTGGGCATGACGAGGAGCAACCGTCACGTTGACTCTCTCTATCTCCGGCTGTGGCTGCATGTCAGCCCAACTGTGCATCTGATGCATGCGGTTATAATACGATACCAAGCGAGCCAACCAGCGCCTGCTGTCCGACAAAACACTACTTGTTGGGGGTTTGAAAGAAACTCTATTTTGCTCCGCTACTGATAGGTGAATTTAACGAAGCTGGGAAACAATCAAGGTCTTTAATGCGATCCGAGGAAGGCAGCACCGTGTCACTTCGATTGAGACAAAGGATCATGTCAATAAATTCATCATAGGGACAGCACAAGAAGCAGCGAGTCAGGCTGTCGTCCAACGGGCCTCAATTCCTGTGGACTGCCAATATATAGGCAAGGGAATTGGAATTCAGTGTCTCTTCCACCCGTCTCGTGTTAGATAATTGCCCGTGAGCTTCTTTTCTATCGTTGTATTGGGTACGTACTAAAAAGTTAGATGCTAGATCTTATTTGTGCTGAGCCACATTCCGTGCTGGTCCGAAAATCTGTCCACCTCTGTGATGGCAGTGGTCGTCCCGGATGGTCCCCGGCCCCACCTTGGTCCGTTGAGATCCATGGTACATATGTACATAATTCAGCAGGTGACATCTTCACTGATAGCTCACCAGCTTACAATTATAACAGACTGGTGGTCCTTGCCACCAGATTTGCCATTCAACTTTTTCGGCTTCGTGACATGGCGCACGTTGCTTTTTAAGTGTGATAATACCCTCATACCATTCTACTCAGAATTATTAATATGCGTGGCTTCACCATGCTCGTAGGACATGGTAAATCCTGATCTTTCTTGGAGTGAACCCCGGAGAAAGACTTCTCCGGGGGTTCCTCGTTCCATTCCACTGTCGCGCTCAACATCGCTTTGACAACGTGCCTCGCGTCATACTGGATATGACAAATGCAGAGGGGCTTGGCAAGCGGCACAGGCTCAATAAAAATAGAACGCGAGCAGGAAAGCAGCATAATAGATATATAACTCGATCAGATCAGCCCCTGAGATTGGTGAAAATCCTGCTTTCGATTGCATCTTGCACTTCAGGCGCATCGCAGACTAACGACATCACCCGTTGCATTTTGTATCACCTTTATGCTTTTGGCCATCTATCCACGTTAGAGTACACCCTCTACTGCTATTGAGCGGTATATCATCAAGTCATTCTGCAGCCAGTCTTCTGTTACCGTGCTAGCGAAGGCTCAACCTGCCGCGGGCGCGCTCAGCACCTTAGGCTCCTGCGTCTTAAATACCAACCACCAACCGCGCTTAGCTCGAGGACGCTACTGGTCCGCCTCAGCATCACCAACACGCGCAAAACCATAGAATATTCAAATAAGTCAGTCTCATAACTTCTGTCAGGAACTAGCACGACAAGTAGCTAATTGAGCCTCCTAGTGCGCTTCACGGCCGCCATCTTGCTATCAAGCATTAATAGCGGATTGGTAGTGGCCGATTCTGCAACATTCGACTATGCGTCCGTCTCAAACTACTTCGGTTCCGACAATGAATCCATGACATGGGTCGCCCCTCGTCCCCTCAAATTTCAGCAATGGTATCCCAACCTCGAAGTGGTCTGTCAATACGCGTCAGCAATCACCTGCAATGCCACTCTTCAAGCCTACCTCGGCTCTGAGGAGGAGCGACGCCAGCTCGGCCCGGTCGAGAGTTATTGCAACACCCACATAAACTGCATGCTAAGCAACATGCCGGAGAAGGTCAAATCTAATATGGCAGCGTCAGCTGTTGTTCTGGGATTGATTCCGAGTATTCTCGCGAGCCTGGGTCCAAGCGTTGCCGAAATTTCTCTGCTTTCACTTCAGAGGCCACTCCTTGCATTCTTGTTGTCCCTTGGCAGCCCTGTCATATATTCTTCGAGATATGGTACTTACGACAACCCGTTTGATACCCTGGAAGTTATCACTGGAGCACTTGTTGTACCAAGGATCGAGAAATATGCGGGAGTCATAAGTGCCGTCCAGTATATCTTCGCTTTCGGAGCTGTGGCGAACACTCTCCTAGTCTCTTACCAGATTGGCGCTCGAGGAATCCTCTCCTGGGCTTGTAGCGTCTCCTACCTCCCCCTTTACTGGTCATTCACTACTGTGATCATCCACGTAACAGCCGTTTGCGCACTACATATTACGATACACAACAGAACGGGGGCAGGCTCAAGCCCGATGAATCTCAAGCCAGCGACCTTGACTAAGTTGGCATCGATTGTCAGACAGGAGTTTCAACTTTGTGCGAACAGAGATGATAAAGGGATGTTCCAGGACATACAACCAGGTCCGATAGGTGTGACTCTGAATATCTTGGCAGGATGCTTTGGACTCTTTCATGTGATATTTGGAACGGTAATCTTTCCGGCATACTTATTCATCGGTCTGACAGATTCAACTGCCATATTCTTTCTCTACTTAGCGTCCTCTCTCGTATGCCGGATGATATTATACTTCGAGCTGGGAGGATTGCGAAAGGTGCGCGAAATTCAAGGGTACATGAAGGTCAAGGGGGGCAACGAAGTTCGAGTATACCGCTGGATTGCCCAAAATAGTTCGGCCTCGAGTTAGGACGATGAAAAGTCTAAAATTCCACTAATATACGCGTTGTCGTCCAGTCAAGTACTAATGGATAGGCACGTCAAGCAGGTGATGGTAACAGATCAGCTCAATAAACTTGTGACGCGATATACTACTAAGCAATATCGCAGAACCAGGAGCTTTATACTGACCTCGGATTAGTACATGGTGATGTAATGCGCAACGAATTGCTCTATGCATCCGGACAATTAAATTATTACATCTCTGACGCGGAACGAATTTGTGGGCCACAATACATGCATGGGTCCCTATATCAGCGCAGTCAAAAAGCAGGTACAATTAGTTGGCATTCTCGCATATGAAAGATACTAAAACTCTGTTTTATGCGCACAGCGCTCCATTTTCCAGATAACACCAATGAAACCGACGATGCATTCGTTTGATAAATAAGTATATTATTGCCAGAAACACATAGATCGGGTGCGACGCAGTGGGTAATGTAGCGCAATTGTAGAGTAGTGCAGTGCAGTGCAGTGCAGTAAGTAGTATTAGGTGGTATAGCTCGCGCCAGAACCAGAACTACAGCGCCAGAACCACAGTGCCAGGACTAGAAATACAGCGCACCACCGCGAATCATACTTAACATTATGCATTCTTCGACTACGCTTATCATACCACGTAGAAATGGTCAGAGAACTCAGCATAAGAGACCTGAAGATGGAGAATATTATTACGACGAATTGACAAACACACCTACGTGGAGGAAGATGGCAAGATGCGCAGCTGCTAGAAGAGATAGGCTTATCATTGGCACGTGGCCCCGTGCTTACAGCGGACGCGTTGCATCATGGTGATCACTGAAAGAATTGGATCTACGAAAATGAGCTGGGAGGGGGGAAGTGTGTTGGAGTACGTGAATGTGAGAGGCTGTAGCGCTGAATTGACTAATCTACAAGAAATTTCCACGATCCATTGTAATATTTACCCTGACTAACAAGGCGCCTACCAGGTGCTTACGTCGCGAAGTAAATCAACTGGAGAACGGACTGAATTTCACCTCCTCATTTCTTGACACCACTAAACTTGTGCGCATAAGCGGACACTGCTTTGCCATCCAGGACCTCCCGGAGGAACGATTGCAGGGAGGTCTTCTCCATATCCGGATACAGGTCGTTGGCGTCCAGGTAACCAAGATACTGAGCATATTCTGGCGTGTTGTCCCCACGAATACCCATAGAGTACAAGTACTGCATACTATACACCTTGTTGACAGCTTGAGGTTCTTTTGATGATTTCGCCTGATCAATAGTTTCCAAAATTGAATCTCCAGAAACCTGGTTCAATCATCTTGTCAGTATGGGTCTTGCCATGGAACTCCCCAAACACTTACCGAGTTATACTCGATTTTCTCTCCACTCAACCTCTCAAACAAATCTCGCACTTGGTTCGGAGACATGACCTCATTATAGGCGAAGACTTGTTTGTTCAAGGTTCTCTCATCAGCGATAATGCGAGCGACCCAACGACCAATGTCCCGCGAGTCAGTCAACGCCGTAGGAACATCACCGTCTCCCGCGACCGTGTTTGCCGCCATGATGGATGCATACTTGGCGCGTCCAGATGGAAGGCTGGGTATGGACAGTTGGAACCACCAACCCACATCAATGATCGTGTATGGGATACGGATCTTTCTGATGTGATCGAAAATGTCTTCTTTCTATGATTTAGTATCAGTAAGACTGCTACTCGCTACAGCGAACCTATCACTGCAATCGAACCTTTTCTCGCAGCACCATCACACCTCTCGGCGGGGCAATTGTAGCGAATGAGCAAGGGATGAAGCGTCCCACTCCAGCAATTTTGGCTGCATTGGCAAGAGGGATCTGAGCTGCGAGTGCAGATGAGTCGATCGCCGAGATCAAAACATCCATGCCCAGAAGATGCTTTGCGAGTTCATCTTCCGATGCGGTGAGGTCAAACGGGACCAATTTGACACCACGTTCTTGAAGGTGCACATTTCGAGGACTAGAAAGAGATGAGGGTCTCGTCAAGGCAGTCACATCCTATATCGGACCCGTTAACATTAGAAAGTTTAGATGCAACACGGGTCATTATAAGGGGGATGAGGGGTTTTTACAAATTTGGGCGAGGTCGATTGAAGTAGGCCATTTGCAATGGACATTCCCGTCTCACCAGATGCTCCGACGATGGCGACCTTCATCTTGTGAGATATACAACGATATACGCGTCAAAAATGGGCGATTGATGTCAATGGTGTCGTGACGGGGAGTATACACTTCATCTAATAAATCTCCAAATCGGAACGTTATTGACGGACGCGGACAAACCGCGGCGACTTTCGAGTGCGCAGAAGAACATGGGGTACATGGATGCATCCACCTTGTCTCGGTCTCGTTCTCGGTTTCGGCATTCTCGCACTACTAATTGACTGCGTCCCGCGAGATATCTTGGCGCATAGCATCAACCACAATGATCTACTACTCGAATGTTTCACCAACTTGGGAGGAAAATACTCCTTTCTCATCAATTTGGTAGCGCCTGGTGACCATTGGCTACAATGCGACGGTCATGCCGGCGGAAGGAGTGATGGACCTGATACATCAAAGTAGAAGGCAAGATTCAATTGCTCAATTGTTTTGCTTAGGCCTAGGTCATGTTCATGTTGGGACCGATATCTATCCATGTCTGGTCCAAATGTAATGGTTGCAGGAAAAAGTCATCGAACAGGAACTGCTGATTTATATCTGCAGGCAAGTCCAAGGCGAACGGCGCTTCCGATGCCTTGGGATCTTCGCCGGGACCTTCTTCGTCCACCAAAGGGTGGATAAAGGTGGTATGCACGCGCATCGTGGTGCTTTGGTCGGAGGCACTTATTGCGTTGACAATTCTTGGTGGTGACAGCTCCGATATAATGGGGTCTAGTAGTTGCCAGAGTTGGGCGGGCTTGAAGCTGATGGTATTCTGAGACGTCGCGCAGTCCGTCATGGATTGCAGCTGATCGAGTGTGGCCAGCTGTATAGATGAATTAGCGTGGTGGGCTTTTCGGTACGTATTTTCCAAATCTTCTTACCTTTTGAACGACCCGGGGCCAGGATTGTGATAACGTGCTGAGAAAACTTCGACATTGACTGAGGTTTTCTTTCGAGTGAGCTGCAACTTTTTGGTCCCGAGCATACTGCATGATCCAGGGGACAGTCGCGACAGCGATGACAATGTCGCTGGTGAATGGGTCATGGATTTCGAATCCGATCTCAATGCAAATATTAATGAGTCGTATTACCCAGCTTGAATGATATAGCGCTTGGTCGACGACGATTTGGAGGAAGTTCCGAGGTGAGGGTGAGCGATTCGCGTTCCTCAAAGCTACCAGATGCACAAACGGGTGGTTCAGTAGAGCCAGACAGGCATGGAAGCGGACATGGTAGAGCATCCAGCATCGCCAATATTCCTGATCCCTATGCAACTCATTCAGCGACCGATCGGGTAATCTGGCATTTCTGAAGCAGTGCTTGTAGTCAAGATTGTTCTCCAATTCGTAGAGATGTTGTGTCAACTCGGCGAACCTTGATGCAGGCAGCCAAGGCTTCTCAGCGTTGCCATGTCGAATGTCGTGCAGCCACTTGTTGACATCGCGCCAGGATGACATAACTCTGATACTGTGAGCAAATATCCCGCTGCCTTCTATGCACTCGTCATCCATGAGCGCAACATCGTGAACGGACTGTTGCCTGCCCTTGTCAACTGGCCCGGGAGGCTCCATGTCTGAAGGATAGGCAGGAGCATGGATATCCTCAAACCGAGGAAAAGATTGTGGCGCAAATCCGTTTTCCAAAGAGCGAATGCTCCAGTAACACCTTGCGCTAGCCTCCCGGTCCAGGCTGGTCTTTCCCTGGTCTGACTGACTGATTCTCATGACTTCCAATCTAGTCGCCAGACCAAGAGTCATCCAAGCTAGGCCTCCTTCCCCAGCTAGACATCAATCTGTCAGTGATTGATCCGATGGGACTGGAATGCCTTGCTCACCTATAATGTGCCCCAGTGCTGTAAGACATAGGCATTGCGACACTACAAGTTTTGGGATTCCTTCTGCCGCAAGCTGAGTGGCAATTTTGCGAGCTGATGCTGCCTGGCGCGCTACAACTTCTCTCTTGCACAACTCAGGAGCTTCAACTCCGAGATACATCATTGAAAGTGACAGAAATGTCCACTGCAAGAAATCTGGCGCCTCAAAGAGTGTCTGTCGCAGATTTACCGGGCAGAATAATGAGACGGGCTGAAAATTCATCCGGTCTTCGTACACGTTGACGGCATCCTCCAAAAGTTCCAAACGCAACCCATCATCGGTGTCGACTGGACTAGATGCAGTGGGTCCTTCGGAGCAGTCTATTTGTTCTCGGCTGATTCGATATTGTCAGTATTTGGCTACGCTCTTCGCGTTGGCTTGGTGTGCTCAGAGACGGGGAGTTACCTAAGACTTCTCTCAATCACACTGTCCGAAATTTGACACCGTCTGCTGACAGCTCCATTTCTACAAGGGTTTAGTGCCTGGCAACGGCTGAGCCTTAGGAAATCAGAGTGTTCTCACTTCTGACGAACCACGCGATGTGTTTCTTGGTGTTTCTTGCCATCGCGCGGGAGGTAATAGCATTGCTGTCGCAGTCGCTGGCAGAAGGAACAGACCGGTTTCTCGCCGGTGCATTTTGTTTTCTTGCGCCTAGTCTCGGCTGTCAGACAACATCGTTTGCATGCGGGATTCTGGCGCGAGTGGGGAAATTTACCGGCAGTTCTCGCAGGACCTACGAGATGACTGTGTGCGACCGCCGGGACTCCCCGCCATTACCTGGCCAAAGCACGGATTTCCTCGACGGTGGACGGATTTTGGAAGCAGACATGGAGGTGAGGGTGGAATAACGTAGCGCAAGTCGGGTTTCCGTGCCCACCTTGAGTTTAATACACTGGCTCGACTGGTGCTGGGCGGGTCTGGCCCCGCCCGTATCTACTATGATGCTGGGGTGAAAGTGGGCACGGGGAATTTTGGAATTCCGGCTCACGCATCGTGGCTTATCGGGACACTAGCACGACGAGCGAATCAAATCGCATGAATATACGTGTCGAAACCTTCATTTTTCAAAGACGGGCGTCTTCTCATTGGACATTCATTGCTGCAGACCCGGTGCGCCGAGCACCCTTGCATTCGTCACCTCACCTTTCACTCACGATAGCCGTATTTGCAATCATTGGCAATTACACGGAGCCATGAAGAAAATCCGTGTTTGAAGCACGTCTGACGTGGCTGGATCATACCGCCAAACAAGTTCTCGGGTGGTCTTTTGGCAGTTGTCTCAGACTTTGGAGTAGAAACAGTGCTTAGATGAACATACCATAATGCGTAGAGTTGGTCGTTGACACTGGCTCTGATGTCAATTAATTATCGTGTTTGTTGCTGGAACAATTTACATCGGCATCATCAGCTGTTCAGTGCGGCTAGCATCGGATTATGTATGTAATAGGCAAGATATCGTGAACTGCGAAAGGAATGGTCCAGAACGCACTGACCTGCGAGACTCCGGAGGTGGCAAGGCGCCAATGGCTTGAACGCCGACTTCGTTATCCCGTCCCCGCCGCAGAGGCCGGAACAGAGGCCGGAACACATTCCGGCCACGGATTATATAGGCGATCGAAAATCCGGGCAAGCAGAAAGAGAAACTTGACATTTCAGCATCACCAACCTCATCTACAGAAGACCTCTAGAGTCGCCTTTCCAACTTCAATATCCCCGACTTTGGATTTTATACTTTCACAAATCAACCTCACTCGAGATGGGATCTGTTGGGCTTGAATCACCGCCTTTCAAGGTTCTAGGCGACCCTCGCCCTGATGACCTTTCCCTTCCTGCATTCATGGTCTCGACGACCCGAGGTTTTCTACCAAGAGCCGACCCCATCGTCAAGCTACCCAAAGAGTTCGATGTATTTGAAGATATTCTTCAACGCATGCCCGTCAAGACTCTATCAGGAGAACCTGGACTGCTAGCACAGTACAAGCTGGGAGAGACAGTCGACAAGGAGCTGCCGAACTTGACAGAAGCTGTGGAAAAGTACAAGGACAACTTGCCGCTGCAGAATGCTTTGTACAGAGATTACTCTTTCCTGGCTTCGGCGTATCTGCTTGAGCCATGTCATCACAAGTTCATCAAGGGAGAGCCATATGGCCTCGGACGAGACTTTCTGCCAGCCAACATCGCACAGCCAATTGCACGTTGTGCTGCAATGTGAGTCAATGTCCCCTCTGTATCTATCGCAAGGTCTAGCTAACGTCAGTCAAGTTGCGGATTCAAGCCATTCATGGAATATGCCGGCTCCTATGCCCTCTACAACTACTACCTTGTGGACAAGTCCAAGGGTATGGAGTATGACAACCTGCGACTCATTCGTGCCTTTGAGCACGGTCTGGACCCTACCTCTTCGGAAGCTGGATTTGTCCTCGTGCACATTGACATGGTGAAGAACACCGGACCCCTGATCGACGGCACAATGAAGGCATTCGATGCCGCCGCCGAGCCCTGCTCCGACTCCGTGGAGCGAAGAAGCAAGTTCAACGAGGGCATGGGCCTGATGCTGGGCGCGCTGCAAAAGATCAACCGAACCATGGAGACCATGTGGGACAAGTCGCGCCCGACAGAGTACACCAGCTTCCGCACTTTCATCTTTGGCATCACCTCGCAGAGCATGTTTCCCAACGGCGTGGTGTACGAGGGCCTGAATGACGGCAAGCCCCTGTCCTTCCGTGGCGAGAGCGGCGCCAACGACTCCATTGTCCCGTTGATGGACAACTTCCTCCAGGTTCCCATGCCTAGCACACCACTCACTGAGATTCTGAAGGACTTCCGCGAGTACAGGCCGACGAACCACCGCGGCTTCCTCCAGTGGGCCAAGGGCTGTTCTCTGGAACTCGGTCTAAAGGATTATGCTCTGGCTGTCGACACCAAGCCGGCCTCAGACGAAGAAGAGGCTTTGATTCGCGTGTCGCGCAGCTACTGGATCCAACTGCTGAACCAAGTGCGAGAGTTCCGCTGGAGACACTGGTGCTTTGCCAGAGAGTATATCCTCAAGCGCACTTCGCATCCTACAGCTACCGGCGGCAGCCCGATCGTGACCTGGTTGCCCAACCAGCTTGAGGCCGTGCTGCAGGAGATGGTGACATTATACGATTCTGTTAAGGGCGAGAATGGATTGGACGAGACATGCACGGATATTATGGAAGCCGCTGTACGACAGAGGGACACACTGCGGAAGGAGGTAGATAAGTACTGCGCAGAAAGAGGTGTAAAGCGTTCTTGATAAGTTCCTAGATTACTCAACATGAAAAAAACATTGATACAAAGCTATGGCTTCATTTTCTTTGAAGCTTTTGCATCCAGAAAAAGTCTCAATGATTGTACCTGACTGTGCTTATGGCGTACGTGAATTTCACTACGTGATAGTAATCCCTTGAGGCGGAAAGGAAGAAAACAAAAGAAATTCTCAACTGTGTCGGCTTACGAAGAGACATCACGTGTAATGGATTTCTAAAATTCTGGATATTGTACAACATGGATTACACTGAGTTTATAGCGCTATTGAGATGAGTTGCCGTTAAGTCAAAGCCTCCCTTTGACACATCAGTTGTGGGTCAAGTCCCCCAAGCGAGCCCTCTCCTTAACGAGATAATCCTCTTGTTCCCGCGCACTCTTTTCCAGGTCCAGGAACGCCCAAATGAAGATGGTGCTGACCAAGCTGAGTGCAAACAAGAAATAGAAAGGCGCACTATTGTTGCTGCTTCCTGGTGAAGCATCAATGATAGCACTGCTGATCAGCGGACCGATAAAACTCGATGACTTTCCAATAATATTGAAGACGGAGAAGAACAAGAACTCGTGGCCCCTTGGTGTCACGGAGCTGATCATGATCTGCGAGTAGCTGTACCATGGACAAACAAAGAAGCCATAGAAGGCTTGGTATAGCCAGATCTCCCAGACATTCTTGAAGCCGAACTTGTCTGTCCAATTACCAATCAGTCCCCATCCGTCCAAGAGGATGATGAAGATCATGACCGCGTTGAACATGGCCTTGGCGCTTAGCTTGAAGCGTTTCTGGATCAACCAGAAGGCGCCAATACCGGTGGCTTGAGCAGCGATGCCAACAATGAGAAGGTATGTCAGTGTCAGCGTGTCGTAGCTGACAACTTGGTTCTGTAGTGTCCCAATGACCGTGACCGTCGTGTTGAGAGAGTCACCTAGGAGAAAATAGCCTCCCAGGTAGATCAAGCTTTGCTTCAGGTGCCACATCTTCACCAGCGCCTGCTTCAATTGCCAAAGTCCCATTGTCATGATATTTTTGCCTTCGGGAACCTTCATGCCAGGACGCTTCTGTTCCATCAGAAACCACGGGATCGAGAGCACGAGCCAGCAGGCCGTGGCAAAGGCGACGAGGACGGACAGTCCCCAGTTGTTGTTCTCCGAGCTAGCATTGACGTTGAGGGCAAACATGATGCCCACAATGATGGCAAGAATCACAACTTCTCCCAGCGACTGGATGTAAAAGGCCATGTTGCTGAGTCGGCTGCGCTCGGTCTCGTCTTTGCGGTCCATCTCTTCCTGTGTAATGTCTCCGGCCTGGTACTGCATTGTGGATTCCTTGAGCAGAGGGGTATTTCGGGCCAGGGAAGGAAATGCCGCAGTCCAGTACGTGAGTGTCATTTGGTAGGCGATCAATCCCACAATGTACAGACCGGTGCCAATCTGCCACTTACTTGCATCGTGGACTCCGAGCCAGGCAAAGCCCACACCATAGGCTATGATGGACCAGACCACGAGAATCCAGCGTCGGCCGGTGCCGAAATCCGCGTACGCGCCAATGACGAGGAACAGCGCGGCTTGTAGCGCAAATGAAATGCCGTTGGCGAGTAGCACGATGCTGTTGACATCTCGTTCGCGGCCAGCGAACAGAAGGACGCCGGTGTCCACGGGCGCGGCTTGAGAAAGCAGATTCTGGAAAGCCGTGGGTCCGAAATTGAATAATGAGAGGCCGTTTGCACCAATGTAGTATGCGTACCAGGACCAAATCTCTTTGCGTGTAGTCGTTGGGACGTCATCTTGAGGAGGATCAGACAACGCGACACCAGTCTCGAAGTCTTGAACTGATGGCGCCTCCTTGTCGTCGTGATGGCTTGGCGCGCTTGCGCCGTGGATGGCTGCGGGATCTGGAATCGAAGACATTGCGGAGAAAATCTTACTCTGTGCAGTGTGGAGCAGACAAGAAACTTGGTACAAGTAACAAAATCTATTGTTGTGACAGCAATGATTTAGCAACCTTCTATAGACCTCGAGAATCTGATTTGCTTGGCTATTGCGCTGTAATAGTCGCCAGCTTGTTGTGCACTCAATATGATCGGGTTCTGTATTGCAAGACCAGTCATTGGTCGATTCAAGAGGGATAAGGCAGGGTAGAGCTCTCGTCCAATCCTATCGTTGTCTCGGCGCAGATACACGATATGTGCAAAGCATAGCGCGTGCTGTTATCAAGTGGACCTCTGGGGATTGAGGAAATCAGGATAGGAAGTCTTGGGTAGAGGGCACGGAATTTTCAAGTTCGAATGCAGAATTCCGTGTCTTCGTGGCTGGAGCTCCACTTCTATCGAGATAGCAAAAGCTTATTACAGGGGGATGAAAATCCAGTTTATACGTAGATCACGGAGTTCGATCGGCCCGCCCCCGCAGATAGCTAATGGAATGTAGCGCAACCGGCTCCCCACTCGCTTGTATGTACGCGGAAATTTCGTTTCCTGCTGTACCCGGCCGGTGTTTGTCATCACATACATGGATTCCCGCATTGGGCGATTTTAGCCAGTCTCCGCTTGTTTCTGAGAAGCGACACTTGGGATCATGGCTAAACGTCCGAAGTACAAATTGGAGCATTCCGCTTATGCCTATCCCCTGGTTCTTATCGGTGGATCTCCCCGGAGTCCGTTCGAGCATTGGATGGATTATCGGATTCTATAGTACCACGGAGCGGTCATGCACCTAAGCGTCCAGAAACAATAGAACGCCCCTTTCATCAACGTCTGCGATAACACCTGACTTGGACCGTAACCAATCCTCTACAATGCCTGAACAACCCGAGGAGTATCATATCCGATCCACGGATTATTCGCCAAATAATCGGCTGCCCGTGCTCGTTTACCGGGATGTACTACCAAAACCCCATGATGAATCCAAGACGACGGAATTTCTCATGAAACATGGCTGGGAAAGGAGGGTGAGTCGATCCGCATGTCTCTGGAGTCTGGAGTTGTTGACGCTGATAGGGTACTTGGGGTGCTATCACCGCCAAGCACTTTCACCCCAACTCGCACGAATGTTACGGTGCGCTTCAATCTAATTGTCACTTGAAGTGACTTACCAACTGACCAAAATATCGTTAGGCGTATTCCAAGGAAGCTCTGAGTTGATTTTCGGAGCTGGAGGTGCCGACCCTGAGGAGATGGGCGTCAGATGTTCTGTCCGTGCGGGAGATGTGATTGTCGTGCCCGCAGGTGTTTCTCATGCCTCAGTCAGTGCGGATGACAAAATGCTCAGGCCCGAACAGAAGTACAGATATATTGGCATATACCCTCAAGAGGCCCCCAAGTGGCGTAACGAGTATGGAAAAAGACTGCTAGGTAATACTGATGCATTGTTCGAAGAGATTGCCGCAGTAGCAGTTCCGAGGCAGGATCCTGTTTACGGGATCGATGGGCCACTTGTGCGGATCTGGGACAGCGCCATAGCGAGTTGTGTGTAGTAGCAACACCATCATCCTCTTAGCTGGAGCCTCGATGTCAAGTATGATGAGACTGTTTTTTTCGTAGACTACGAAGATTGGCAATATGGGGATTTGATCCCAGACTACTCCAACCGCATCACATTCAACATTGACTCAGCGGCACGGAATTCCGTCTTGTTGCGTCACAACCGACAATCTTGATGCCACTCACATAGCGTTTTAATCCTAGCGTACCTCCTGATATACTGACTTGACTGATTTTAGAACATTGATAAGGGTGAAATCAGGGGTCCTTGTGGAGTGTGAAAAGGAGCGGGGACATGTGCCAAGCATCGGCCATTCCATCTCTGCAACGATTGGGCGGCGTACAGTATAGCACTTATCTGCTTATCCGAGTGCCCGTTTGCAACTTTGATGGTTGCAGGCTTACCAGAAACTGATCTATTACAGCTCAAGATCGATAGAGAGAAGCAACTTACCCGTTGTCATTCGCAGCATCCCCTACTCTGCAAAATACTCATCACCAACTCACGATGCTCAACTATTTTGGTCTCAACAAGTCGGCTTCAAACAAGAGCCAGACACCACCTGCTGATGGAGAAGAGCGCGCCCTACCAGCATCATGGTATCGTTCTGCTGCCATGTACGAGCTGGAGAGGCGTGCCATCTTCTCTCAGAAGTGGATTTTGATCACACATAAGCTGAGATTTCTGAAACCCGGCGATTATGTTTCTTTTATCGAAGCAGGCTTTTCGTTCTTCCTTATCATGGACCGCGACAGGAATATCAATGGATTCCACAACATTTGTCGGCACCGAGCATTTCCTGTTGTGACCCAAGACTGCGGTAGTGCCAGCATACTCTCATGCAAATACCACGGCTGGTCGTATGGTTTGAAAGGAAACCTGGCCAAGGCCCCCCGGTTCGATACTGTGCCTGATTTCGACAAGAGTCAGCATGCACTACTTCCAGTCAACGTCCACATCGACGCAAAGGGATTCATATGGGTCAACCTCCAGGCTGGAAAACCAGATATTGCTTGGGAAGACGATTTTGAGGGCGTTGATACCCAGCCTCGTTTGGCGGGGTTTGATCTAATGCGCGACTACCGATATGATCACTCGTGGTCCATGGAAGGCGACTACAACTGGAAGACGCTGGCCGACAACTACAACGAATGCTACCACTGCGCGACTGGGCACCCAGGCGTGGCAGCCGTTGCAGACTTGACGGTTTACAGAGTCGAGACCAAGGGCGGCCACATTCAGCACTGGAACACGAACAAGGACGAGAGTGACACGACCATGATTGTCTGTAGCAGCTTTCTGTTCCCCAATGCATGCTTCACGATTACGTATGTGCGCCATACCCCAAATTGGACTATCTCACTGATTATCTGCACAGTGCCGATTTCTTCTACATGATGCGCTGTATCCCAGTGAGCAGTGGCAAGACCAAAATGGAGTACGACGTGTTCCGTCGCAACGACACCACAGATGAGGACTTTGCTAGGATCAATGATTTCTACAAGCAAGTCCTTCAGGAGGACAAAGATTTGTGTAATGGAACGCAAAAGAATCTTGAAGCTGGCATCTTCATCAACGGACAGCTGCACCCTGAGAAGGAAAAGGTTGGTGGATGTTCAGTTTATCGACGTGACAAGTCTTTTCTTACTGCTAACGTCGTTCGCTACATAGGGACCACTGTTCTTCCAAAAGACTGTACGTGAGCTGGTCATGACTCACCGCAAACATGAGGAAGCCGTAGGGCACGATGTTTGGCCTGCATCTCCCCAGCCAACGCAGGCCATGAAAACGGGTAGATTCACGGAGGAAGATGCTTTCTGTAAGAAGTTGGACGCCGAGGGATGTCAGGGCGCGTCAGAGCAGCTGTCATGGTAGATTCGTGGTCGAGGCCTAGGCTAGTTGCAATGCAAATTGGTTATGATCGCAATCACGTTGCATATCTTTCTAGGGAAATCGATGAGCGCGAAGGGTCAGTCCGGGACTCAAACATGGGCCGATACCCCCTTCTCTGGTAGCGCTACCAGATAAGGGAAACGTACAAGCCATTAGCATTGTGTAACAAACCACGGAGGCAGAATATCTGATAACGATGCTTGGCAGACCCCCCGAAATGAAGACAACGCATCACACACTAGCTAGCCATTGATGTGAGCCATCCAAAATCTTTATCTCGTCCAATCCGCGAGCAAGTGATTCCGTATCTCATGATAGGAAAAGGTTTGCCCACAGCGGCACCCAGGATCTTTGGGTGGGGACGGAAACACGGAAAACTCTATGCACTCCTCCCTTATCTTGACCACCGCAAGGGGGCATGCTAGTTGCACTTCACTGGATAGTCACTAAGCTGGGATCTTATCGCATGTTTTCCGGGGAGCATGGCAGCGCAAAAGCACTGTAGACGGAAGTGCGGCAAACCGCTAGTGTTGGAAATGAGAACCATTTTCTGGGATATTCTCAGTTGTCAATCTAGGAGCAGTTATCGTGAATTTCCTTGCCAGCGACCAAAATCGGAGAAAATCAAGAAAATAAGGCAAATTTGACAATCATTACCAGAGAAATGCGCATTGAAACAGCTGCTGACGGGAAGGATGCTCGCCCGTCGAAGAGAGTACGATGCATCATCATAGGCGCCGGGTGAGTCAACATGCCATCCTCGTGTCCGTTGCTTTTACACAGCTAACGGTTGCCTCCGTGCTATAACTGTAGGGTATCAGGCATCTTGATGGGTAAGTACGCATGATTGTGTAGTCTGATATGCGTCTGAAAATATACATTGACATTGTCCCTGCTCAGCATATAAGCTCAAAGTGTATCTCAAAGACGAGGTGGAGTTCTGTATACTCGAGAAGAATCCCGATTTGGGAGGCACATGGTTTGAGAACCGTTATCCCGGTATGCTATAAACTCGTGTTTATCAAACTTTGCGTATTTTTTTAACTGATATTCCCAGGCTGCGCCTGTGATGTACCAAGTCACGTGTACCAATATTCATTCGCACCCAACTCGCAGTGGTCCAAGTTGTAAGCCTTTGGTTGTCACTTGTGTTTCTATTAACCCTTGTTGATACGGACTAGCTATGCAGACTCGGCAGAGATTCAACAATACCTCAAACATGTTTGCCAGCACTATGATCTCGCAAGATATATCACCTACAACTGTGAGGTAACAGAGGCTCGATGGAGCGACGAGGATGGCACCTGGGCAGTCCAGGTGGGGAAAGACAAACCAAGCGTTTACCAGTGTGAGATCTTGGTAAACGCCGGTGGGATTTTGAACAACTACAAAATGCCGTCAGTTCCGGGGTTATCAGACTTTGCTGGGCCTATACTGCATACCGCAAATTGGGATGACACGGTCGATCTGAGAGACAAGCGCGTGGCCATCATTGGTGCCGGGGCGAGTGCAGTGCAAGTGCTTCCCGCGATCCAGCCGATTTGCAAGTCTGTCGATATCTATATCCGAACACCATCCTGGATCTGCCCGCCTGTCGGCCTTCCACCAGGCACACTTGATAACCCGACATACAGTCAGGATGACATGCGGCGCTTCCGCGAAGATCCATCCCACTCGTTATTCGTGCGCAAAGGCATGGAGGATGGCTTCAACAGCATGTTCGCGGCCTTTCGCAAGGGGACGCCAGAGCAGGAAAGCATGCGTCAGACGTATGACGCTTACATGCGAGAGCTTATCAAGAGCACTGATCTCCAAGACCAGCTCATCCCATCATTCGAGGTTGGCTGCCGACGAATCAATCCATCTGCTCCGTACCTGGTGGCCTTGCAGCAGCCTAACGTCCATCCAAGGTTTGGAAACATTCTCAAGATTGAGCGAGAGGGAATAGTGGCCGCTGCATCCAAAAACTCAGATGGCGCAAGACAATTTCGTGACGTCGATATTATTATCGCGGCTACTGGATTTGACACCAGCTTTCGGCCTCGGTTCCCGATTATTGGTAAGCAGGGCAAGAACTTGCAAAGCCTGTGGGAATCAAGGCCAGTGTCGTATATGGGAACCGGAGTGGCAGGGTTCCCCAACTATCTCACCTACCTTGGGCCTAACACGCCGATATCAAACGGAGGACTGATGGGTAAGTGTGCATCGTCCTTCTCACTCGGAAGCGAATGTTGACCTGTTTCCAAAGGGGTTCTCGAAGCCACCAGTGACTATTTCATCCGACTTATCAGCAAGTTCTGCCGTGAAGATGTCAAGGCCTTCGATGTCACTCTGGAAGCGCAAACCGACTTTTCGAAGCACACTCAGAATTACATGAAAGACATGGTCTGGAGTGGAGCATGTCGCAGTTGGTGTAAGTATCCCAAATGTCTTGTTTTGAAAGTCATCTTGAGCTCACTTTGGAATTTCAAACAGTCAAGTCGGATGTGGACGGCCACATCACCGCGCTTTGGCCCGGTAGCTCTCTGCACTACATCCAGACCCTCGCAGAAGACAGATTCAGTGACTATTCTTGGACGTACCGTCGCAATCGATTCTCTCATTGGCAGCAAGGTTTCTCCTGGATCGAGCGGCCTGAGTCCGATCCAATCGGACTTGCCATGGTTCAGGCGCGCTCGGAAATGCCAACCTTGCCGCGCCAGGGGGCAGATTCGAGCTTCTGGCTGACTGAAGCTCCGGCCATACCCGTGAGCAAGGCGGGAAGCGTTCTGGCGGGACCTGAGGAGGACGATAAAAGCAAAGAGATACTATATACAGTTGTATGACCAAAATATTGATTATCATCGGCTCGCGTAGATGCGTCCATGGAAGATAATTGACGAGCGCACGGGGTACAGAAAGGGTTTGGACGGTGGAATTGTCACATTTTAGACATGCACTTTTAGATCATGCAGAGATGAATCCAACTATCCCCCGCAAGCTAAACAGAGATACGCGTAAATGCATGGAAGCAAAGATTTTTAATCCATTAGTACAGCGAATGCAAATACGTAACAGTGAAGACAGTGACATGCTAAGAATGGACAGTAAGCACAGTTCATACGTAGGTAAGCAGCTGTGCAACACCGGAGTGGAACCGGAATTTCGGCTTCGATAAGGCCGCCTGAGGGGACGGAAAATACGGAGACACGGGCTTTTATCAATACTGGCTAGGTGCTATGCCCAATCGAAACAAAGTGTCCGACACTGTGTGAAAGGTAGCACATAAAGCTTGACAATCCTCTTACCTTTGGCAACTCTTAGAGTCAATAAATATTACCAAACTGCCACTACAACAACCAGTTGCATGACATAAACCAGCAATCACCTGTTCTTATTCAATTTAATCATTATGACATCGCCGAAGAAGGATACGCCGCTGCTTATTGTCGGAGCTGGGGTTTTTGGCCTGAGCCTGGCGTACGAGCTTACTGCAGTGAGAGGCTATACCAACGTGACAGTTCTGGACCGACACATGCCGCCTGTTCCCGATGGCAGTAGCAACGATCTGTCCCGCGTGGTACGCGCCGAGTACACAGATCCGCTATACTCACAACTCGCCATTGAGGCCATCACGAAATGGCGCACTCCAGAATGGCGAGATCACTACCATGAGAGCGGCTATGTCATGATCATCCCCAACGCCGACAGCGAGTGGGTCACCAAGTACCGTGCTCTGAGGGAGAAACAAGCGGTGCAGCAGCCAATGAACATCTTTGCGCCAGATATGTCCGAGTCTGGGATCAAGAGCATGTATCCATGCATCACGGCTGACTTGAATGGCATGACGACTCTCCAGAATGATCTTGCGGGCTGGGCACATGCTCATGGCGCTATCAGGGCTCTGGCGAATCGCTGCACTCTAGCTGGCGTATCCTTCATGACCGGCTCCTGCGGAACTGTCACTGCTTTGGAGATTTCGGGGGAAAAGGTCGTCGGAGTTCGTACCGCCAGAGGCAAAATCATACAGGCCGAGACTGTGGTTTTAGCCACTGGAGCTTGGACAAATCGTCTGGTGGCCGACATGAGACAGAACATCCTGGGAGTGAGCCAACCACTTGCCTACATCCAACTCTCTGCAGAAGAGGCAAAAACGTTACAGAAAATGCCAGTCATGGTCAACACGGCCACCGGCCTCTATTGCTTTCCTCCAGATCCAGTCAGTAATCAGCTCAAAGTAGCGCGACACGGGTACGGATACTCGACCCAGGTCAAACTAGAAGATGGGCGAACCATCTCTGCCCCCAAGTTGATGGGGAACAATGCAGCCGTGCAAGACTTTCTCCCGGCAGACGCAGACCAGGATCTGCGTGCGGGAGCCATGGCTTTTTGGCCCCAATTTGGCAATCGTCCTTGGGCAAAGACCAGAATGTGCTGGTATACCGATACACCAAAGAGCGATTTCATGGTCGACTACCACCCAGACATGAAGGGACTCTTCTTTGCTACCGGAGGGTCAGGACAGTGAGTTTCGCTCCGATTATCCTGTGCACAATCGACTTTTGCTCACCAAAGACTACAGTGGATTCAAATTTCTGCCCATCATAGGAAAGCATGTTGCGGATGTGTTTGAAGACAAAGCAGCGCCGCTCCTCCGGGAGAAGTGGGCTTGTCGCCGCTCTACCGGTGCTGAACCTGAGCCGGACATGGAAGGAGATGGGACACGGCTTGGCCCTCGGTTGCGACAGCTTTCGAGATCTGAACAGGCGAAGCTGTAGTCACTTACCACTAAGAACTCAGCTAGTCATTGAATCAAGCTGAATTCAAAAGAGCATTCAATAGGTCCCGAACCCGTTTCATTGAGATGCTGCTGAGCGAACTAGCTGGAACAAAGTACTGAATGTATTGGCCGCGTCGGTACCTCTGCGTCGTGTTTGTACCTAGCAGCCGAGAGTCTTTCCTGTCCAGATTTTGTTAGTGGTTTGAGTTAGCGCATTTCGACACGGCTGGGGGTGATCATTAGCGATGCAGAACGCTAACAGTCACTTGATGCACACGTCTGTCATTAGATGAGCCGGATTCTCTCCGAGAAGCATTGAACAGAAGAAACATGAATCTCGGGTACCCGCCTTGATCGACATTTGCTTTCTGGATTGTCATACACATCAGCCAACAGCAACAATGAATTGTATCCCTTCAACGGTCAGGCTGCTGGCGCGTGACACTCATGCGTTTTCCGAGCTCGAGATTGTGGGGGAATGACCCCAGTGTCAAAAAGCGTGGGGAAGAATCGTCACGCATAATGCTCAATCCCGAGCTCGGGAAACGATCTGGTAGCTCTGGTAGTGAAGTGCGTGTTAGTGAGGATTCATATGTATATAAGGATGCTAACAGGGACAAAAATTGTGTGCATCAAACAGATTCGAAGCATTCCTCATAGCAATTTGCATCCTACTCTTACTTCATTCCTCTCACGATAATTTTCAGTGGCAATGCTATTTGTCCTGGCACCCTATGGGCTGGCTCTGCTAGTCATCGGACTACCACTTTTTATAGTCGCTCGATACTTCTACGACCCAAAAGGCCTGCGCCAATTCAACGGTCCTTCGATAGCCGGCTACAGCTCATTCTGGCGAATATGGCACAACATCAATTGGCGTCATTATCTCGCAGTCGACGAAGCACACCAACGCTTCGGATCCCATGTTCGCATCTCCCCAAACCACATATCGATCCTTGATCCTCAAGCAGCGGTCGAGATATATGGGCACGGAGCCAACATGCAGAAGGAGGGCTGGTATGATGCCGGCGCAGGTCCCCATCGCAATATGTCCGACACGCGAGACAAGGCCCAACACCAGTCCAAGCGCAAGCTGTTCGCCCACGCCTTTGCTGCCAAGGCTGTTACTTCCCTGGAGCCTGAGCTTCAAAAGACCATCGCTTCTCTTAAGTCGCGGCTTGACATGCATATCTCGACCTCCCCAGAGACCCCTCTTGATATGCGATACCTGATCAATCTCTTCACCATTGATCTCATTGCGTCGTTACTGTTTGGCCACGAGCTAGGTTGTCTTGACCGCGGTGATGACATGCTCACAGCAGAAGCGCCCGGCCAACAGCTCTATAAGTCAGACTTCATTGAGTCACTACTCGATGCTACAGTCTTAAACACCGCCATCGGCATGAGTCCTCAGCTCCTGCCAATCACTCGTGCTGTTTTCAAGCACCATCCGTACAAGAAGCGAGGTGCCGACTGGGGCGCCATCGTGTACCACAATGTCAAGTCCCGTCTGGAGAAGGAAGATCCAAAGGATGACCTCTTTAGCAAACTTTTGCGCGACAGCAAAGGTCAAGAGATTGGCATGTCTTTGGAAGAGCTCGTGTCCGAGTGTTCCCCAATGATGAATGCTGGTACCGAGACGACGACATCCGCATTGGTCAGCACAATCTTCCTGCTCTACTCTAATCCTCGCGTCCTGGAAAAGCTGCGCATTGAACTTGATGAAGCATTCCCGGGAGACACACCGCCCACATACGAGACTGCGTCCAAACTTCCCTATCTGCGCGCATGCATTGAAGAGTCATTCCGTTTGCGGCCGGCAAGCTCCATGGGACTGCCGAGAATCGTGCCCGATGGTGGTAGGGTCATCGCGGGTCGCTTCATCCAGGGAGGCGTCACGGTATCGGTCCCTACTTACTCGCTCCTTCGCGACAAGGAAGCCTTTGATCAACCAGAAGAATACAACCCGGACCGCTGGATGACGACGGACGTGAAGAAGAAGGAGAGGATGAACAAGAGCCACTTGCCATTCAGCATTGGGCCGCGCGCTTGTATTGGTCGCAATATTTCCTACTTTGAGCAATTTGTGGTCATTGCTCACATCTTTGATTTTTACTACGCCAAGTTGACAAGTGAGACTTTCGATCTGGAAATCGAAGAGCGCTTCAACTCCACGCCGGGTCAGCTGCCGCTGGTGCTGACGCACCGCCGCATAAATGTACCATAGATGTAGAAATGAGCACACCTTATGATATACTCTCAAATCATGGCTTTACAATCATGGTAGTCTGCGCACGGCTTCGTAAACCTGTGAAACTGGAATGTACCTATTGTAGAGAGCTAGGCTGGCAGTCTACATATGTGTTCAACGACTCTTTTTTGGCACATACCCGCCTCAGCTACAAGCGAGTGATCCACTGCGCTGGGGCGTTACAGTAGAATGCTTGGCATGAAGTAGTGGTTCATAGGTGCTGTAGCAAGAGCCCTGGAGCGCAGTAACTGGCACAATAGTGTCCGAAAAAATACACCATGCACCCGACTGACATAGCCTAACCGACAGCACTAATGATCGTCGTGAGGATAATTTCGAGAATTAATCTTCTTTGGTGATTTGTGAGAGCATCTTCCGGATACATACGTTATATAATTATAACAACATAATACAGCCCGAATACACCCAATGTTTGGACTTAGACGCTACATAATTTCACAACATCGGCTTGATCGCTACATCTCATATATAGAGCCGTGCCCTGATCGCTGTGGTACAAAGTTGCTCGGTGGTAGCTCGACAGGTGCCTGCGCTGCGTTTAGCTCACTCGGACCCAAGTGATTAAGCCCCATAGGAAATGAGTATGTAAAGCAGGTTTCCCTCGCCATAATGACCTTCCTTTCCTCACAACACACCAAATACATAGTGAATAGGTCGAAGTATCGAATGACTGCTTAGGACCGTTGTTTCTCAGCTTCGTACGTCAATTCGGACAGGTTACTTGAGTACATAGGTATAGTGACTTGCATTCACCTTACTCAATCTGTTAGGGTAGGATGGGACAGTAGAAGAAAACAATGACAAATAGGTTCATCCCGGCCGAGAGCTTAGCTTACGTGGGGACGGGAAACAGAAGCCTTTCCCGTGTAATAGGGAGCTTTTCTTGTCTCACCCGACTCTCAATGTCCGCAATGGACAGAGCAGATAGCCGCACAATCGCAGTGATCGTCAACGAGTGGCGTACCCAATTTTCTTCATACTTTCGATTGAGGTTTCACATTTCGACAAACGGCTTGAGTCGCCCTCTGAATGAATTTCAAGTACGTCATTTCCATGTCATGTTCGTGAACTAATCTGCCTCATTGAATCGTGAGTACGGTTTGCTTAATTTTTACCCATGGTACAAATTGGGGGTAGCCATCCGGAGCAACCCATCATTCAGTTTACACATTTCAATTGCATCCCAAATCGAATCATTCATCATGCGTTTACTTCTAGGACCAGTCACTCCAAAATTTATGTTATGGATTTCACTCTGCTCAATTCCAGGACTCGCTAGCCATCTGAGGGCCGGGGAGGGAACCTTGAACACTTACAGAGAGCGTCCTACAGCCGACCACGATGGATTGTATAAAGTTGCTGGGAAGGACAGATATGGCACTAAAGCTTACCATGGCCAAAACGACTACCATACTGTGCTTAACACCATGAGCCTGGAGATTCCTAGCTCCACTGCAGCACCTTCCGAAACAACGGTGTCGGACACACTGATCAGCGTCGAGACGAGTGTCAGTATTGGTCCAGTTATATCGACAGTGCCATCTACACTATTGAACAGCATTAGCACCAGTGTCAGTAGCACATTCGACGCGCTTCCCTCGACTCCCAGGAATCTGTGTTCTGGACACGACCACATCATCGGTGATGTGCACTGTCTCGGCAACTTCTTGATTGGGTGCGGCACTATCTTCAATGCCGTCAACGTCGATTCTCTCGAGGGTAGCTTCGTGCCCAACATCCCCGACAAGGAAGCTTGCCATCAGTCTTGTATCGATGATCCCGTATGCATGGGCTGGATATCTTTATATGAATCTGTCGCCGAGCTGTGGGAGTCCGGCATCATGATCAGTCAATACTGTCGGCATATCTTCAATACGGTCCAGTTCAACACCACAGAGCCATTTGGCTTTGGTGAAGCTTTCGGTCTCCGGGGCTTTTGCGATTTCCCGATCGCGGGTCCAGCCTCCACGTCTGAGCAGGGTGGAAGCACGGCCTCGGCTGTGGCGCCGCAGATAACCCCCACCTCCGCGACTGACTTGTGCCCTGACATGGACGGACAATGTCTGAATGGATTCAAAGTACGATGCGAACGGCTCATTTTCAATGACGTCACGCCGCTACTTGAGGGTAATTTGGTGGCCAATATCAGTGAGGAAGTGGTGTGTCATGAGACCTGCGTGGAGGACTCAGGGTGCACAGCATGGTGGGGTGAAAGGGATTCCTACTTCAAAACCTATACTTGCTACCATGGGACCATGTCGGTCAGTATCAAGCCGATGATTGCAGAGTCTCAAGGGGAGGAATTCATGTACAGCTCTTACGGTGTCAGAAAAACATGTCAATGATTATCATGGTAGCTCAAGATCATCATGAGAAGTGTGATCCTAACACTTTACGGGCACTTTGACGATGTTGTGGGCGCAGTACAATTGCGCCCCACTACGATACTACACATCAAACACAGGAAGGTCGCGTAGATCAACAAGGACTTTACCCTGCGAGATGATTGGTCGTATCAGATAGTCGAGGCTATTTTCTCCCTCCAATCGATAAGGAAAGATCAATCCAAGACCTTGTCGTTGCATTTGGACGACCCCATCTAAATTTAGACGGCCCCCAATCCTACGATGCACAGTTGCACGAAACATAAGGCTGCGTCTCCAGGTAGGTAGAAAAGGGGCAACTCATCCCGCCACATCGCTCCAGGTCAATCATGATCTTGAATATCTCCTTGTGTGAGATACCTTTTTTCTTTCTTTCTTTTTGTTAGACATGAGGCAATCAGCATCCTCTTATGCCCCAGTCAGGGGCGGAAGCCCCAAGACAAGGGAAAACATATTCCTAGGTTGGATCTGGGAACTTATGTCTATAATCGCTGGTTTAGGCTGTGTCGCAGCCGTGATAATCATTCTTGTCAAGATGCATGACCGTCCACTACCCGACTGGACATTTTTTATCAGTCTAAACGCTACGGTGGCCTTGCTCATCACTGCGTCGAAAGCAGGAGCCATGTTCTCGATAGGATCCTGCTTTTCGCAATCGAAGTGGCTGCATTACCGAAAGTCGACCAGGAAACTGGAAGAATTGGACCTGTTTGAAGAAGCGAGTCGCGGTCCCCTTGGAGCGTTAGTCATGCTGTTCACTTCTTGGATATGGATCAAGCCACTACTCCTCATCGGCTCCATCGCGACCGTGCTTGCACTGGGCGTGGATACCTTTGGCCAGCTACTCGTCAATATCGATTCCTCTCGGGACATAGAGATTCAAGATGGCCGTGCCTCCTTCGGCTTCACGCACAAGTATGACAGTGGTGTGGCGAGTCAGTTTCCGGACGTGGAGGGCGGTGGGCTCATGGCAAACAGTACGTGATATCCAGGCATGCGACCTCCGCTATGGCGGATGATACTAATCGATGTTGTTTACATAGCCTCAACCTTGGACACGACTATGCAGGGCGCGATCTATAAAGCACTATTCGATGTGAATGCCCAGTCCGTGTTCAATTGCACATCCCGATGCGTCTGGAAGCAGACTTATGTTACCTTGGGCTTTGCGACCAATTGTACCGATGTCACAGCGGAGACACATGTAACGATTCGCATGGACAATAATACTGGGATGGGCCAGTGGTTCAACATGTCGACACCAGGAAATATCACACTAAGGGCAGGATACTCGCCGACTAGCTGGTTGACACTAGCCCAGGTAGCCGCTGTTGACTTATTGGACAGATTCTCAATGGGAACACCGATAGAGAATTTACCCATCTCGTCTGAATTTGCGCGGATCGCCGTTCTCACGGCGGCTGTAGACCAAGCTGGCGACACGGATACTGTATCAGACATTTACCCCGAGGGCTGGAAGGTATCCGAGTGCACCGTGGGGCTAGCCGCGTATGAGTATTCCAACATTTCGGCATCTGGTAATCAATTTCGCATCGGAAATACCACAACCATTCCGCTGACGAGCGGGCAACTCAAATCAACCATGTTGACGTTTTCTCAGTCAAACATCCCCAATATGACCGTCCAGGGAATCGACCTGGCCGGACTGAATGCGTTTTTTACCTCGAGCCGTTTCAGCGGGTCCACCTACTCGGGAGAGTCCCGACCGAGCGAGTCCACAGGAATGGGTGATGTGATGCGCAAGGGCGACGTGCCAACTCTTTTCAAAAACATGGCCGACAGTATGACGGAACAGCTGCGATCTGGCTACAATATCACCGCAGAGGGGTTCACAGTCGAGTCCGTGGTGTTTGTTCAGGTGCGCTGGCAGTGGCTTTCGCTACCCGTTTTTGTACTGGTAGCGGCGGCCTGTCAACTGGGCTACACCATGGTGAGTTGCCAGATTGACCAAAGGCCGCTGTGGAAATCATCTGTCGTTGCGGTCCTGTTTCACGAGATTAGCGGCGGAGGGCGACCGAAGCAGGTAGTGCGCACAAATTTGCAAAGCAAGAAGCAGTTGAAAGTCCTGGCGAGAAAAACTTGGGTAACAGTGGAGACATGATCGTGGTTTGGTTCATGTACCTGTTGCGTTGTATATACATATTTCTGCAGCAGCCTGAGCTGAGTGTGGAGCTTCCACTTTTGCGCCTATGGCTCAGTGGGGATATTGCGACAATACTTCTGTCACACAACGTTTGGACTCATGGGCTTGACACCACTAGTAACATGTTGAATTGTCGAATAATTCCACATATCCCATAATTATGTAGCGATTTTGTCAGCTTGAATCCACATGGTCCTTTATTTCTCCTTTATTAATTTTGTGTTGGAATTGAGCACCTTTGCTTGATAAGTGGGGAACCTCGTCCTGATCAGCGATATGGTTGGTGTGGCGGCTCCCTCAATAGGGACGGGGCAAGCTCCTGGCTATTGCCTGACTTGCCTGATTCATTTTCACGCCATGACCCTTTCAGCTACGATATGTCATCAATGATTCTCCAGTGTGCATCACATCCTCGCTCGAAAAGGCAGGGTCTGAAACAAGTAAGGCTGCGATGATTGGTGATTCCCTGGTCTTCTGCCCCGCACTCAGCGTTCGCACCTCGAAGGATTTCACATACGCAAGGCTTTCGCAAGATGATTTACCTTTGCTCCGAATCAGGCACCCGCGGTAATAGTGCAACAGGCTCGCGAGTATAGAAGAAAGATTCATACTATCTCCAGTCACGATCGAGTATAACTCCGAGATGGTGGTGCGTCATGACGCCGTACATTTATCAAGATCTGGAATCTGACGAGATTCGTTTGCTCGAGCTTCTGCCAGGTGTGGCCGACTCCAATGTAGAAGGGGTGTTGCACAGATTTCGTCTGCCGGAAGATGCCGAGCCCAATGAAGGGCATCAAGTTCTGCTCACTCGTGAAGACGGATTCCAGGTTCCGAATGCGCCTAAATTCAGGGCCTTATCATACACATGGGGGAACAACTTGAGCCCATGCCAAAAACTGTTGATTCGGCAGGGCGAGTCGAACTTCGAACTTGACATACGTCCTAATCTCGATGGAGCCTTGAGAAGGCTGAGACGAGAACACTCTCAAGCGGCATCGCTCTTCTTGTGGATCGATGCTATATGTATCAATCAGTCTGACCTGATAGAGAAAAACACGCAGATCCCGAAGATGGCAATGATATACAATAGAGCCAGCGGAGTCTGCATTTGGCTAGGGGAGGGAAATGATGACAGCCATCGAGCAATTTGTTTTATCGATGAACTACTGAATCTCGACAACTTTGATCCTCAGACCATCGATCCGGGAAGTCCGGCAGATTGGGAGGCGCTCTTACGTCTCATGGAAAGACCTTGGTTCAATCGTCGGTGGATCGTACAAGAAGTCGCCCTCGCAAGACAAGCCACACTCTTCTGTGGTCGAGATAGCCTATCTTGGCTCGAATTCTCAGCTGCGGTTGCTCTTCTTGAATCCCGTTACCACGATCTACGGCACTTGTTTCGGAGCTCCAATGAACGTCACTCGGACTCTCTTCGACAGATTACCGCGTTAGGGGCCAAAACATTAGTGGACCTCACCAATAACGTATTTCGCAAGTCTCGAGATGGCGCAGTTCTCGAGCGATTATTATCGCTCGAAGGACTTGTCACCAGCATGACAGCCTTCCAGTCAACCAACCCTCACGATATAATTTACGCCGTTCTATGGTTAGCCCACGATGCGCAACCAGACGCTGATGGCTCAGCGGCCATGTCAGAAGAACAACTACTTCAGACACCCAAGGACTCCCCACAATTGGACGCAGCACTGTCCGATGAAGACTTTTCCGACCCCGGCTTGGACGTCGGACCTAGGGAACCAAAGCAGATCAATTTCAGGACCCCGTTCCCTCGAGCCAGGTCTCCTGACAGGCTAGGAAAACCTCCCACGCGACCTAGGTCCGTTGAACGCGTGGGGTCGTGGCTTAGGCCACCTCTTCCTGGTCTGCCCACGTCCTTTACTGGACGTTCTGCATCAGACCGGAGTCTACGTCGTGCTGAAAATCACTTCGAAGATTACCCAGACGCCATCAACGTCGACTACAACAAGCCCGTCACTGAAGTGTTTACTGACTTTCTCGAATTCGCCATTCGTCGGTCCAAGACAATAGACATAATTTGCTATCCTTGGGCCCCTGATCCCGCCCAAGGCGAGCCAAAACTCCCAAGCTGGATTTGTCCATTATCAAGAGCACCATTCAATAGGGCTTCCGACCAAGAGGCGTATATTCGTGCTTCCGCAGATCCTCTAGTAGGGTATTCCGGTCATGGTCCTCGCAGCTATAATGCGAGTGGTCGAACCCGGACGTACCCAAACAAAGGATTTTTCAATGACGGGGCGTTCACGGTAACAGGATTCGTTTTAGACACCATTGAAAATGTGGAAGAGTCTGCATATGAGGGTACTATCCCCTCAACCTGGCTCAATCTCGTGGACTGGGTGGGGGGAAACGATCCCGTTCCAGATGAGCTATGGCGAACCCTGGTTGCTGATAGGGGTCTGGATGGGAAGCGCTACCCTCCAGCATATTTCCCGTTGGCTTGCAAGTGGGTTTTCAGCCAACGAACTCAGGAAGGCAATATTGACTGCGGAGAAATACTGAGGTCCGGTCATTGCCCCTCAATCGCGACAGAGTTTATTCAGCGGGTACAAAGTGTGGTGTGGGATCGCCGGCTTGTTCGGACTGAAGGACGTCGAGGAGCCAATCAACTCCTTGTACTTGTCCCTGAAGAAGCAAGAGCCGGTGATCTGATATGCATTCTATACGGTTGTAGTGTACCTGTCGTGCTTCGGAAGGTAAAGCCTCCAGGCCTCTCGAGGGAAGCAAGCACGGGAATGACGCCCACCATCGAGATCAGTTCACCTGGCCCAAGTGCTGAAAACAGCCAAGACCCCGTGCCATCGATAATAGTCCCGGATATGGACGATTCGACCTTGTCGGATCCAGTAGACCAAGGTAGTACTGCAAGTCAGTCCAATACCGATGCAGGGCTTGTCGACATGGGTGACACAAGTCTAAATCAGCATCAAGCAGGCACCTTGTCAGTTCCTGTTCATCCCATCAGCATTAAAGGTGCCTCTACCGGCGTCAGAAGAGCACTTATTAGGGAAGACACAGACAAGAGACCGCCGAACTTGGTCGTTTCTTCTGAAAGTCGGTATCGGTGCGAGATTATCGGCGCTTGCTTTGTACACGGCATGATGGACGGTGAAGCTTTCAAGCATCGGAGGGAATATGGCTTGAAATTGAGAACGTTCTATTTGGTGTGAGTTGGTTCTTCGATATAATTGCAACAAACACGGATAGAGATAATTTTTCTTTACGTATATCAAATGTCACGGATTTTGTCCACTCAACGACTACATGGTCTCGTGAGTAGAAAGTGTACTACTCTCGCATACATGATACTGCTAGTATTAAATCTGTTCAGATACTTATTCTGCAGCTTAATCTTCATGTACTGCCGTATACAATATAAACTGCAACATTAAATCCGTTCTGCCCGTAAAGGCTAGCGACTCCTGCTTGACAATCATCCGCAGCTCAATTACTCATATGTCCTCTTTCAGCCCGGCCTCCATGGCTGGTGTTACCTGGTCAAACTCTCTTGCCTGCAAGCGAGGTGTTGCTTGCTTGCTACCGTCCAACATCGCATGATCTGATCTGAAGCTTGGGATACGGGGCATCTCCATATTGGAACGGTCTGTATACTTGATTTTGCAAGCCAAGATATCGATGCTAGGTACGGCCGTATTAGTCAAGATCTCACCAACGGGCACTCCATGGGACCTACTAAAACATCACCGGGAACATGCATTCAAGTGTGTATATGAATCGATCGACTTGTCCAGCCGTCGTCAACGCCTGTGGCAAAGAGGGGCAAAACACATAAGTGATCGCTCTGGATATACCCAGCAAAGCCAACGATGCGACTCTAGTCTCCGTTCCTCGCATGAGGTGTCGTAATAGGTTGGTATTCAAGGACGTATTAATCGAAGCCCGTCGCGCGGAAGCAAATTTGCGAAGCAAGAAGAATGAGCTGATACATTCCAACACCGCTATGAGAACGAAATAGCCGACATGAAGATAATTGACGGACTTTTGAAACTCGGCATCCGCGTTTTGAATGATCTTGATACGGCCGGCCAGTATGACAAGCCGCACAGTGGCGATGGTTGCCACAATGGTCCAGAACAATGAACGAAAGACCAGCCGGCTCCGAGGGTTTAGTAAGTTGACTAGTATGGCGTAACTGTAAAATGATACGCCAACTTCTTGTATCTTTGTCGTGTCAGTAATTCGCATTCACATAAAAGTCAACTCGCCCGGAAACATACTAGCCAGAAGATATCAGCAAACCCAGAGGCCACTAGAGTGTTCGTCAAAGGGTGGTCGGAATAGAAGGCATAGTAGCACAGTCCATTAGCTATTGCTCCGGCGCCGCTTACGACGATAGGGATCAGGACAACGGTTGATAGCTTCGTAATGCTAATGATGACGAGGCCGTAGAGAACGTTCACTAGGCCGATGGTGCTAAGGATAGCCCAAGATTGCTCAAAGTAGAGCCCCATGGTGAGATCGACCGGAAACGCAGCCACGAAGCATCGTCTCTAGGGTAGGACAAGTGGCGGAGATCCATCCGGGTGGATTCCAGTCTTATAAGTATGCGCCCCGACGGTTCCAACAACCACCGGCCCTACCCCAGATTGGGGTTCAGGTCTGCATGTTCCAGGACCGCGGCACACCGGTAATGGTGTGGGCGGCCGTTGGGATGTCAACCCTAAGGCTTACTCGTGTGAAAGTTTAGCGAAGTCTGGGGTAATGAGCCTGGGGAAAGCATGGCGCCCAGCCCATTGGCGAGCGTGCGGCCAGTTGCCCCGGAGAAAGTCCCGGCTGGAACACGCTACTCCAGTATAACAAAAGATTTCTGGGCGCCACACCATTTTGCACTACCCTGCATCGCGTACCCAACTGGTCGGATTCGAGAACGCCACAGCATGATTCAAGGGTTTCAAAAGCTGAATCAAGCCAACACGTCGCCGCTGTATGCGCGTACATCCTGTTTGACTTTGCCCATCATCCATGTTGTCGGAAATTATTGCTTTTCATGCAACATGGTGGAAAGCCATTCCGACTGGCCAGGAATTGTACATGTTGGTGAGCTACATAGGCTGGCCTTTTCCACCGGGATTTGGGTCGTAAAGCCAGTTCTCTCCTGACATCTTTATTCAATGCTAGAAACTGCAACGCATTGTTTGAAATAGTATCATTAGTATGGAAAGCTAGCTCGCAGATCAGAGGCTCAATAGGGAGATTTGCACCGACCTGAACTTGATAGAACAAGTCTAGTGAATCTAGTCACACTCTAATTCTCGCAGGCCCGAGCGAGTCCAAAATACTCGCTACAATCCTTACGAGGAATTCCTTCCTGGGCCAGACCTTCTTACCTTGAGAGCCCAGGCCTATAATACGTACAATATGACAAAATAGGGATCCAGGAGTAACATGCGTTTGACGGTTCTTGCATACATTTTATTGTGCCCTGGACCCCACTTATACTCACCTTAGAGCGCTGTGATTGGTCAAAAGGCAGGGCTCGCGAGTCTCCCTTGAGAGCACCGCAAATTGCCCGGCTTTACTTGATTCGACCGACTGAACGAGCCTGGGGATTAAACTTGACCTGGCTTCGCTTGTTCCCAGAACTTGATCAGAAGGCCAGAATGTGGATCTTTGCACCGATCCACGCGTGTAACGTTCATGTCTCTTGCACAGGTGCACTTTGCGCCATTATTATGGAGTGCCGGCATGTTGGCTAACGGACGGTCGCGTGATGCTCTGGCCGCTGATTGGTGCGCGTCTGAACAATCCCGGCCATTCCCGCCGCCGTCTCCCTTTGCTCCATCCATCCCCGGACACGACCTCGTACGGTGGACCATCTAGTCGACATTACATAAGTGATCGAGTACGATCTATTCTAGCATAGCCATGCTTTTAGTAGGATCTACATCCCACCGGTTAAACTCTCCGAAACGCGGGCTTCCCCATACGAGCGCTTCTAACGATGTCATCACTGGATCCACGCGCGAATAAAGGCAAGATACAGGTTGATCGTGCTAGTTCAAGAATAGACCAAAATGAAGTTCAAAAGTCATAAAAGAGGCAGCAGCTCCGCCGAAAAACTCGGGCAAACATCTTGGTTGATAGTTCAGAAAGACATTAGCCTTCATTCCTATGCAAGTCAAGAAGGTCGAATAAGATGTATCGCATCTGGAACATATACGGTATGTATGCCAAAACTGTCTCCATATTTCTCTCAAGCTGACCTCTTTTGTACAGTTTTGGCCGCTTTCGGCACCATCGGCGGCATGCTGTTTGGCTTCGACATCAGCTCCATGAGCGCCTGGATCGGATCCGAACAATACCTCGAATACTTCCACCGGCCGGACTCTACACTGCAAGGAGGCATCACGGCCTCTATGTCTGCCGGATCGCTGGTCGGAGCTCTGATTGCTGGCTTCTTGGCCGACAAGCTGGGGCGACGAGGGGCGCTGCAGGCCGCATCCATCGTGTTTATCGTGGGCGCTGTACTGCAAGCATCAGCTCAGAATGTCGCCCACCTCATCGTTGGTCGTGTCATCAGTGGTCTGTCTATCGGTGTTACCAGCTCGCAAAGCTGTGTATACCTTGCCGAGCTGGCCCCGTCAAAGATCCGTGGCCGTATCGTCGGTATCCAGCAGTGGTCCATTGAATGGGGTTTGTAGCCATTACATCACTGTTCTTACTTGGGATAGTCTCTGACTAAGTTCACAGGCATTTTGATCATGTACCTGATCTCGTACGGTTGTGTCAACGCCATCCACTCGCCGAGCGCCTTCCGTATTTCTTGGGGAGTTCAGGGCATTCCAGCCATTGTGCTGTTTGTCGCACTGTTCTTCTTTCCCGAATCTCCTCGATGGCTCGGCCAAAAAGACCGCTGGGAGGAGTGCTGGGACGTGCTAGCGCACCTTCACGGCAATGGTGACCGAAACAGCCCGGCTGTCCTCACCGAGCTAGAAGAGGTCAAGGAAGCTGCCCGCATCGCAGCCGACTCTGCAAATATCAGCGTCTTGGGTCTCTTTGGTCCTGACATGTGGAGGCGCACCTTGGCCGGTTGCTCTGTTCAAGTCTGGCAACAGCTACTCGGCGGAAACGTCATGCTTTGTAAGTTCTGCCATCGCGGGACATGACTTTACGAGACTAACTCTACGGCTAGACTACTTGGTCTACATTTTCAACATGGCAGGAATGGTATGTACCCCTTCAACGTCAACAAAGCAAGATATGCCAGCTTTCAGTGCAACAAGTACAACATTGTCGAAGTATACTGACCTTTCTGAAGAGTGGAAATGTTGCCTTGACCTCGTCCATCATTCAATACGTGATCTTCCTGGTGACCACCGGCGGTATCCTTCCCATCGTCGACCGCATCGGCCGCAGAACTCTCTTGATTGGCGGTGCTGTTGTCTGTTGCATCATCCACTTCGCCACTGGAGGTATCATGGCCGCATACGGGCACCCAGTCGACAGCATCGATGGTGAGTATCACAAGCATGAGCTGAACCGTGAAGATGGATTCTGATCTTTTCCAGGAAATGATATCCTTCGTTGGGAAATTAGTGGCGCACCGGCCAAAGGTGTTATTGCGCTTTGCTACATCTTTGTCGGAGTGTACGGATTGACATGGGCTCCTATTGGCTGGATCTACTGCTCCGAGGTGTTCCCGCTCAAGTACCGTGCCGTCGGCGTTGGTTTCTCGGCCGCTTCCAACTGGACGTGAGTGAACCAATGGATTACGCAACCTCTTCATTCATGCATACTTACTTACGTCGCAAACAGTTTCAACCTCGCCTTGGCATTCTTCGTCCCACCTGCTTTCACGAACATTCAGTGGAAGACTTACATGATCTTCGGCACATTTTGTGCTGTGATGACTGCGCACATCTTCTTCACGTATCCCGAAACCTCAGGCAAGACGCTTGAGGAAGTGGACGAGCTTTTGCATCAAAGGTCCCAGCTTGGCGCAGCAAGAATGCTATTACGAAATTCGAAGATCGCGTGGCTGCCCTGGAAAAGTCGGAAGGTGTTGTTCATCAAGAGCACAGAGAGACGGGCTCGCATTAAGGTCCTCTTGCAGTCATGCAACGAGCGACCTGGCAGGTAGTGCATGCCAAGCATCAAACCCCACGGCAGAAATGCATGCACATCGAGTCAGCCCCCTGAATGCTGGGGAATGCCGCCATCGAAAGGCCGGCTCTTTGGAAGCCAAGCAAAGCTCCGCCATCGTTCCTCATAGTTCCTGTCCTCCTCATTCTTGTTCTCACCATACATTTATTTGAGTCAATTAGGTTGGCCATGCGTGCGTGAGTCAAGGCGACGATACTTCCATCGAGTGACGATGAAATCAGAAACAAAGAAAGACTCGGAGACTCGCGGGTTTGGCAATCGATCGCGGTGAATTAGATTGGGTCATATTAAATTAGACGATTGATAGAACACATAGTTGTATCGGACCAACAAAAAGTAGAACAATCGGGCAGTGCTCCTTGAGCCTATTCATCTTGTGTTGTAACCTCGAATAATAATTCGGCTATGTAGTGTTCTGTCCTCTTGGCATTCCAAAACACCATCTTGCAGTCATGCATTTAGTGTTGTAGGTTTAAGTACCTGGGTAGGATTGAGGCCGCCGAGACAACTAGAACCCTAGGGGTTTTGGCCGCTCACTATATGGTACAATGCACGAACAAGACGTTAGTTGTGGCTGTGTTCAAGAAGAAAGCCACCAAATCTGTTTCATCACGTATCCTCGGGCATTTTGACCATCTCCATTTCTATGATTTACCAATAGTACGTGCGTGTCAATAAGGCTTTCGTCTTGGGTACACTGGTTATGCCCAGTCGGCCGCAAGTGCTGCTGTGGGCACCCCTGCGCCGACGCTCGAAGCGGCCACCATGTTGCAACAGCGTTTGGAGAACGATCTGCCGTGAACAACAAGACCTTTTAAGAAGGTGCTGCGCACCGGGTCCAGTAGTCATATGTGCAGCCTCGCGCAATCTCAACAAAAATACGTTGAGTCGCGGACGACATTTAGGCAGCTTGAATCAATTGGGGGCGACGCAAACACCCACAAACGTTCAAAATGTCAATTCATCACATCATTATTGCCCAATTAAACCCTTGTGGCATTGATACTGCCGTAGAATATGCCACAACACTAGCCCACTCTGGTCCTGCCTCCCTGCGTAGGGATTTACTGACTTGACTTTTCTTCTACTGCACGTTGGACGCATAGTCAATACATTGCCAGCCTTTGTCAAGTTGCTTTCACAATGTGGAAACCATTGAGTTCAACTTTCTCCTCTTCTTGTATGCACACCCATGCGTCGACCTAGCGACGCCGCACAGAGCCTTATGCTTACCGAATGGCCGCGAACTGGGAGCAATGGGTGCGGGGCATGGTGCATGCATCAATATATTCACTCACTTACTTGGTTGAGAAGGTGGAGGCGAAACCTGTAAATAATGTCGGGCGTCTACAATCCACTACCAAAATGTGCAGTGCAATATGCGATGTCGAAAAGGACCATGCATTGGTCGTCGATGTGACCTAGCGTAAATTGTTGTGATAGAACGAGGTTATGGTAAGTGAAGTGATTGATTAGTTGGTTGAGTATCTGTACGTAGCTATGGATGTAGTAGAGACTATATGTAGGTAGAGATAGTGGGTCATGAAGTCCGAAATGCAGGAGGCTGGGCTCCTATTTCAACATAAATATTTCCGATGAACTACCACGGCGGCAATTCTAATTATCTCTTCAAACTTCCCACAAACTGTTTCTCAACAAATTCGAATATTCTGTACATTGGACATGAAAACGCCCGGACAAAGCCGGTTCTCCTGGCATTCCAGGTCCCGTTTATGACATCCGGAAGCATATGTCCGATCTCAATGTTCTGAGAGAAGACAGAGCGACAAGCATGGGGGATGTCTGTGGGTGCAATCTTCCAGTGATTTGCGCATTTTCTGTAACATGTGAGGCATCAAGGCCTTTCATGTTGCAGCAAATTGCGTAAAGCGAAACAATCACTGACATGTAATGCAAATACAGTAGTACGAAGTCCAGAGAGAATGAGCTGGGTCCCCTTGGACAAGAGATAGAATCCAAGCATGAAGAATCATCGACGACTAGCAGAGGGTCCCCAGGCACAGAAAGACTTTCTGCTGCGAAAGTGCACGACGCACAAGCGCCATCAGCCTCATATATCCCAAAGGAGATCGGCTATCTCACCAAATCAATGAGAAGAGCATCATTGAGCACGTCTCAGGCTTCGAGTATAGGAAACATTGTGTCACCTCAAGTCAGCATCAAAGCTAGCAATGAGGTAAATAATCGTTGCTCAACTAGTGAGAGCTGGCAGGAGGCGAAAGTCTCGGACTATATTCCAGTGCTTGCTGCCGAGATGTACAATGCCATGCAATCTCACGACGAAGTGGATGACTTCAACACGATCGTTCCAGAACTCGAGGGGATACTAGAAGCGTTCTCGTTGAGGATGAGGAACGAAGGCACCGACGAATGGTATCTCGCCATCAGTTATCTGGCATATCACTATCGAAGGCAAGTGCACCCATACATATGGGTATCCCTATTGCTGACAGAAGATGGAGTACAGAGAGATTATTGATGATCTTTACCAAATGTATCGCGGCGGGAAGGGTTGCCAACACAAAAACAGCTCAGACCTTTCCGTGCTCGACGATGGGATCGATTTGCTTCGGGTAAATGGATGGGGTGAACGTTCGTCCCCAAGTCCTTCTTCCATCCCAAAATATGAGACGGAAGCCGCGCCGGGGGATCCAGATGGCCAGTCATGGTACAATCGGTTCATTCGCGGTACCTCTTCGTACAAGTGGCTGCTTTTTGCCGTTTCTAAAACCCAGATGCTGCAAATCCCCGACCAAGCAACCGAGATCTGCAACATCAAAGAGAAACTCCTTGAGGGAATGTGGCATTATGATTCCATGGGCAGGTATCTGCCTGCCAAGGTTGAGGTGGAATTTGCAGTCGACTGGGACTTTCGTACATTTCATGCCGACCAGGGATACTCTGAAAGTCCGGAAACAGTGTTAGAAACCGCTATCACACTTACTGGTAATGACAACAGCGTTCAAGCTGCAACGTGTATTGATTACGTGCGGCAAACCTGGGGGACTGAAGGCGAGGAACTTCTCCTCTACTTGCAACAGACTATCAAAGATCTTGGAACCTCATCAAAAGGCACAGGTTAGTTGCAAATGTGCTACATTGAAAGCATCGTCTCTACGAGAATGATTGCTAATCGCAAACCTTCAGATCCAAGTACGGAAGATTGGACACAGACCACTTTGTCTAACACGACAAGGATAAAGTCACGCTGGAATCAAACTCGCTTACTTTTAGCGGCAAGTGGAATTTCGTATTGTGTGGCTGAGTTGGGCTATCAACTTGCTTGGTTGTCGACTGCTTTGGCATCCTCCAAGGACGATGGGAGCATTACCTATTCCAGACCGCGAATAAGGAACACGGAGTCACTGTATGAAAGAACTCTTGACGTTTTGCAACAGAATTGGGTGATACAAAACGAAACGACTGACGTAGAATCATATTGCGACAATGACGTATCAGGGGGATGTTGGCAAGGGCTCTTTCGCAGCCCATTCGTGGTGCAGGGTTACCCAATCCCACGACGAATTATTGCGAACAGCGGAATGGAAGTGTCATTCGACTTGATGGCTACATTATCTAATACGCAACGACTTGTCGATTTCGAGGGAAGAACATTCCTAAAAGGCTTCTCTACCATGGCAGCGATCACCAAAATTGTCGGCAATACAATCTGGTGGCATTTGTGTCTAAATAAGGACAAGGAGTACATTTCATTTGAGGATCATCGCATGCCTCACAACGAGGACACCGAGTGCATCGTCGATGTGGTCAAGTTGTCCGCTAGCCGCCACATATTGGGGTGGTCTACGAGGGTAAAGCATATGGCAGGTGAGTCAAGAATGGTTGAAGATATGCAGTACTGGGCACAATCTCTCATCGAGACACTTACTGCATAACTTGCTGTCACGAAATATATGCTTAACACTTGACAGGATCACCGGATGCACAATATGCTAGTATACGGCCTTCCGGACTTGGTCGGCCTCCGCCTTCAATCGCGCTCGACAAAGTCTCCATTTCTGGTGGCCAGTTCTTGAACATTGGGCTCAGTGCGTCCATCGGCAACAGGGACAAGTCACCATATATCGATTATCGTGATCATTATATCGACACGCTTCGGGCAATTTCTCGGAGGCACTTCTTATTTTACGATGTAGATAAAAACCGCCCCTGGCTTATCGATGGAGCTAGCACTGTACTGCACCTGTTGCGAACATTTCTCGAGGACGGTAGAACAGACGAACGGCTCCGCAATGAGCGAGGCCCTGCATTCAACAAACTGTACGAGGCCGCAGATGATTCGTTCGGGGCAGACGCCGCTTTCGATGTCCTCAAGCAGAATAGAGATCAACGTATCTGGCTTGATGATGCATCTGGACAAAGTACATCAATGTTTTTAATCAAACACAGAGTCGAGCAGATCTGTACAATTCTGCAGCAGATAACAGCTCACGTGGATAATATGCGCAACGGCGCAGGGTATAGGCTGAAGTTGAATCCCAGCCACCAGCTGGAGGGATTCGATTTTTTCTCTCTTGCAACTGATGAAGGACCGATCTGGCCAAAGGTTCATACAATCAACGCTTTTGGTGAAGGTTGGGTGGATTTTACTCGAGCTATCCATGCACCTACCTTATTTGGCCGTGGTTTCGGTGACATGTTCCAACCGATCGACAAAATTTGCCAAACTTGCAAATTAAATGAACCTCCTGGAGAGGAACTTCTCGCCGTATCTATAGCAGACTTGAAGCGAATCGTGGATAGACACGGCAATCGGGAGAGCAATCCGTGCGTGTTGGCGCCCAATATCATTTGGCATACGCCTGATCGATGCCTCGAGCCTTGTGACTGCTCAAGGGCATCGGCAGAAAAGCGTGACCGGGTGCAGCGGTGCATGTCCGACGGGTTACATATCAGACACTGGAGAGGCCTCCGAAGCCCCACTGGACTGTTTGATGGTCATGGACCCTACGATCGTGGCGCTGTCCTTTTTGAACACCGCTTCAAATTGCCATCGCTTCGGGGAAAGACACCAAGTCCTAATAGGTCTCATGCCACACCAGAAATTGTCGAGCCAGATTCTATTGACACTGATCCAACGGACACGGAATGTAGTGCGTCAAGCCCAGCTACACCGGACTCTATGGACAATCATGCGCCGAGCTCACGGAACCGAGCACAAAACTCCACTGGCAACTCGTCACCGACAGGATACAGCCCGCAGAACAATATCCACTTTACGAGAGATCACAACTGGGAATTTTCTTTCGAGCACAAGACGGACGAGAACGATTATGCAGCTAGCCTGGATCCAGTCCCAAACACACACAAGGCGCGTCCGACGCACAAAATCTACGGTCGCAATTTAGCTCCTTATGCAAGGGCAGAGCCTCGTGTTACGCAGAACCTATCCCCGGACTGGCGCGATGGTGGTGGAGGTCAAGCATCAACCTTGATGACCCTGAGGCAAGCGAAATCTTCCATGAGTGAAACGACTTTGGAAATGGTAGAGAACTTTTACAGCACCTAGTCGGTCATACGCAGCTCATCGAAGCTGGTACAGCTTCTGATGAAGATCAAGTAGGGCTATCATAGTAATAGAGCATTGTAAACCAAGCCTTCGTCACATACGAGCACGGGCACCATAGAGCTCGGCATCTCTCCGCCTATGCTCCACCTGGTATAATTGCGATTCATACTGAAAACAGATATTTTAAAAAACTTTTGCACATTTTAAAGCTGCTAACAAATAAATACGTAGTCGATAAGCAGATACTATAGCTAGACAAGCACGATACTACCTGCACGCTTCTATATCATACCACCGACAACAGATCAAATGACAAGACAAGTAGAGTAGCTCTCAACGGAAACCGGATAGATAGACCCCTAACCTAGTCCATCATGACACTTCGAATGGTCTCGAAGCGGTCACTAAAGTTGGCCTCGACAGCCTGGCAGCCACCATCACCCCCCAGGTTCATCGACAGGCCTCCGCACCCAGCTTCGGCGTATGCTGCATAAAAGGTCAGTACCAAGTCAACTACAAGGAGACACTCCAGGTCCTATGGTGTTGACTTACCCCACGTCTGGGTCAGTGGTCCCAGACCAAAGTAGAAGGACATGGTAGTGCTATCGATGTTGTAGCACTTGCGCGCCGGTGGAGAGGCGTGGTAGCTGGGGCTGTTGCCGCCGTTGTTGTCCTTGCTACAATCGGATGTTCAGAAAAGGGAAACTTTCTTTTCGAGGAGTGAGGACTTGAGACTTACCAATCGGCGTTGGTGTACTGGTTCAACTTGGAGTTGGCTCGGGCTTCGATCTCCGCGTTTTTAGAACGTGCCGCGGGAGAGGCGCTGGCGGCGACGGCCAAGAGGCTGACGACGGCGGCGAGAGAGCTGGAGAACTGCATAGTGGATTGCTGAGTGTTTTTAATGAGTAGAAAATTTGATGTATTGATGGGGTTGAGATTGTAACGGTAGTGTGAGAGCTAAGTGAAGTTGATAATGATGATAGACAAAACAAAACATTCAACGAGGCCGCACATCGCTTTATATATGCATGTCAGTCTGTCTGATTCTCGGACTCTTTTCAGGTAGACTTTCTGAACGTGAGCAAATCTATATTTGGTAATGATGTTGCCTAGGTCAAAACTCAACAGGATGCAAAGTAATAATTGCAGAGCCTTGCAACGAGAACTGAAGATCTGCAGTTGATCACTGAGAGGATCTGATTAGGTGGATTGAGGCTTTGGTAGGTTCGTGTCTGTAAGATGGTGCTTTACGTCACCGTACCGTCGTTGCAAGTCGCCGAATTGCCGTTGCAGGGTAAAGAAATGATTGTACAATGGTGGAATTGGAATGGTTATGTGATCGATGGCACGCAACCTACTGGCACGTGGGCACTTCTCTCGTAAGCACCGCCTCCAGGGTAGTGCTTGCAAAACAGAGTTTTTCGTTACGTGCCTAATCGCCTTAAACTGGATAAAACATACTTCATCTAGTAGGGGGTGCGGATTCATGGGTTGAGGCATGCCGAGTGACGAAGTCAATTTAGAATTAAACAATTCTTACAATTACCGCGCAGGCTGCAGCACAGATCGGCCGGCTGTGGTCGTAAGCATGACAGATTGTGGGGGCTACCCTGGCTACCCCTGAGGATCGACATTGCTTGTGGGGTCCGCATACGGTGCATCTTACAGCCGCTGTAGCCCCGAATACCTGACCCGTTTTTGCTTTGGGCGGATTCTCACATGTTTATAGGTACTTGCCCAAGAGCAACTAGCTATGCGGGGCTGTTAGATGTCACTCAGCCTCTATCAGCTGTGAATTGTATCTTACAGCGAGTGCTCAGCTGCCTAGAACCACGAAGTTATGATTAATTTTGTGCCGCTTTAATTGCAAGTACAGTTTCATAGAGAGGCGTTTGTATCACGTCAATCGGCCGCACTGTTTTTCTTGACGTTCGTCTTCAACTAGAATTCCTTGATTGCGCGGAAAATGAAATTGAATTTCATGGCATGGTCTAATAAAGAGACACAAGCTAACAACATACTATCTTGAGAAATCCGTTGTCATGTCTACTATCCCGAGTACCTCACTTTGCGACTGCCGTAACTTGCTTCATAGCCTGAGCTGCCTCCACTGCGAGCTGCCTCGTCTCGCGATCAAGAGCGGTGACTTTGCTAATCCAGTCAAACCGCTCTATCCAGTAGGCGAACCGGTCTTTGGACCAACCCTTTGGACCGTTCCAGTTGGTAGAACTCCAATCATGCTCGTGTGCCATAGGGCCTTCCAATTCGTAAATACCATTGGAGTTCAGCTTGAACCAGACCGCAGCCCCAGGCACCCAATAGTTCAGCGACCTAACATCTCGTTTCTCCAATTCGTAATCGCGGAAAGCAGGGTACTCCTCTCCTCTGAATTCCTCATCCTCTTCGATATCTGGGTGGTGGTATACCTCCCACGGAGTCTTTTCGAGAGTGTGCCGAATGATCCAGTCGGCGTCCGACAGCATATCCAGTCGAGGATCGCTGTATGCAGAGAGCTTTGCGCAAAAGGCATTCATATTGATCCAGGACTGACATTTGGCCTTTCGATCTGGATCAGTTGACGACGGCTGCTGAACTAATGATTTTGATGAATTGTTAGCACAGCGATCCTCTCAAGCTATCTTTACAGTTTCTTTTGATAAGAAGCAGCGAAATCTTGCAACCTCATACTCGAGCCGAGGTCCAAGGACTGAGGAAGGACTCACAGTTCCACGCAAACTCCGACCACTCCAGATTGAAATGTCGCAAGCTCACGTTGGCGCAGACTGGCTCATCAGACTGCAGCATTTCGTGGACAAGCTCAGCCAATCTGTCGTTGACGTCGGCCAGCTGCTTGACCGCATTGTTTATGCTCCGCCAAATACGAAAGCAGGTGGCCTCAGTAGGGTTCGTTCGGTCTTCCGGGTTGTCTCGAATTGCTTGGAAGTAGGGGCGATTGATCTTCGCGGCAATCTCAGAGACTGATGCATGCGGATCCATGAGAAGTTCCTCCAAAGCTGAGAGCTGTTCTGCAGCCGGAGGTCCCTTCATCTCTCGTTGTGTCATGATAAATTGTTGGTACATGTTGACTGTCATGATGGTGGTTGAGAAGAAAACTATAAATTTGTGATCCAGAATCTGTTCCGTGTGTGCAGTGCGGCGGGTTCGGTGCGAAATTTGACAGGTGCAATGTTTATGAACGAGGAGTGAGAGGCTAGGAAATCATTTCAGAGTGCCTAAAGTATGACGTCAGTGCCCAGTGTCCGTATACTCGACGGATTGAGTGGCCCCAAAATAGCAAGGACACTTGGTAGCACAGGGTGGGTTCTTGCAAGGCTACAGCAAGAAACCTAGGAATATGTAAGGGGCATAATGTGGCTGAAGAGGGCTGCTTATTTTATAGTGGATCAGTGCAGATCGAAGGATGATATTATAGTTGATCAACGCAGATCGAAGGATGCTGCCGAAGTGGCCCCCAATGCATCCACAGATACCCGTAAGTTGTATTGGCAGCCCCGTCGAGCGTTGCAGGCCATGAATAACATATGACGATCCAGGAAGAGTATTGACAATAGGATTATACGAGTATGCCAACTGTACGTAAGCTTTCGAGAGTGTATCGTAGGCTTGTACATCCTGGGCGTCTTCGAGGAAGAACCAGGAATAAAGAATGCAACCCACATATCATACCTGAATAATTTGTCCGAGGCTGTGATCTTTTCTATACGAACAACTAAACGCAGTATGAGCTCTCATGGTTGAACATACACACACACACACACACACACACACACACACACACACACGCATATATATGTGTGTATATATCTTTGATCTTACCTACATGTTGCTGTGTGCCTCTGTACTCTCATCAATACCACCATACATAGCTTCATCTCTCTGATCACCCCAAGACCAGCTTTCCAGCTTCCTTCCCAGTCCATTCGAGCCCTTTCGTACGCTAGAACCGTCAAGATGCACCTGTTTCTTACCGGCCTCTTGCTAGTTGGTACAAGCATCACCAATCTCGCAAGCGCTTATCCCCATCAACCCGAGATGCATGTCGACACCCGTGACGAAACCCTGGCTGCCTTGGAAACACGCGCAGGCCTCAAGCTCAAGGTCGGACGGGACCCAACGACAGGCGTCACTTGCCCCGAAACCAACAACGCCAACTTCCCGCACCAGGATGAACACGCGTACACCACGAACCAGATCAAGCAGGCCTTTCTGGAGGGGGCCAAACTTGCGGCGGCAGGCAAGTCACTTGGAGACAGTGAGTTCCACTTTCTTCACACATACTCAATCAGATCTGAATTAACGTCATTGTGACATAGACGACTACCCTCACGATTTTGGCAACGCGGAGGACCTGCCTTTCCCGTGCGGCAAGAGCCAAATGGAGTTCATTATCATGCCAGACGGGCATGTATACGATGGCGAGGACGCCAGACAGATGCCGGACCGTGTAGTTTTTGAGTACAAGAAGACCAGCACGGAGATGCAGGTCTTGTACTGTGGCGTCATGCGACACGGCCCTGCCCGGCCTTTTCTTAACTGCCCTTGATCTATAGCGATTTTTCTTTAGGCTGTCCGTATTTCCAGAGTTATCTTGATGGTCATTTACTTCTCCATAGACTGTGGTATTCATTCATGCTACTGCATTTGTATTCAGTAGCCATTTAGTTCCTTCTATCAGTCTACAAGCAGTGAAATCTAGCTTCAGCATCTCCACTTCACTCGAGTTCTGGACCGAAAACAAGGAAACTAGAGTACTGATTGGCTTCTGACTTCCGCCAACAACACCGCAGCTCGCAGTCGACAAGTGACGGTCTACTGTCAATCCTATGGTACGGAACCATATCAATGGTATGGTTTCCCTCTGTGTCTTACGCTGTAGGAGCGGCAGGCTCGCCAACGAGTGAGGGAAAGGCTTTTACAGATGGGGTTTGTGCCAAGGTGATGGTGCGATGCTCCTAGAAGAATGGGATTTCCGAGGTGACGGACCTATCGTGATCCTGATCCATCTTGACACAATACCTGTTCAAAAGCTGTTGGTCACCACCACTCATACCGGCGATTGCCATCTGCCATCGCCCTAAAGTTTTAACACTTGTTAAAGGAGCATGCTGACCATCTTTTCCCCTGCTTCGTGAAGAAGTAGGTGTAAGAATGCTAAAATTGTGTAATCAACCTATGTATAAAGAATGGTTGGGATCAATGCCAACGGGAAATGCTACCGAAAAACGGTAACCTTTGGCCAGGTGGACATGTCCCGTAATCACTGAATTAGTGATTGGATTGGTGACGGCCAGCGAGTCCCCGGTGTTGTATGTTGTTTTGCTTTTGGTTCTGATAGCATTTTTTTCGATAGGTGGTGGATCGCAGGGATTATAGTGGATGGGACGAGAGGGTTTCGCCTAGCGGAATGCCTGCCCAGCAAAAGCTGAGTTTGGCGCAAAATTGAGGCGCCACTAGTGTCGCACCCTACAGGCCTCACTACGGGAAGCAACGTGAAGGGCAGTGGCCCGGGTGGTGCCACGCTTCAACTTAGTTTTTCAGCTGGCATCTGAAAATGATGCTGATTATAAGTTTCAGGGTCCAACGGATGCTATCATGGAGAAATGCAATTGATATGCATTGTCGTGAGTCGTCCCACTATTTGAGTTGACTTGTGACTTGAAGCTAAGTACGCGCCCGTCTGTATCGAAGGCAAATATGATGCCTTGCATCATGTTGATTCGTGCGCATTAACAGAAACATTTTTGTATCTCAACCCGCTTCTCCTTCTCATATCGGACTAATTCTAGGACCTATTAAATGAATAAACACAGATGCTTCGCCTAGTGCAGCTATACATAGTACCTCGCCGAAGCCAATAAAGAGATGGAAGTGTGAAGGCGGGAGCTTGTGAAAGACCTCTGAGTTCAAACTACGGAGCTACCAGAAAGGGTTTCGCAGACCCATCTAACATAGGTACTGGAGCAAGTGGTTCGTAGCGGAAACTTTTTCCTTAGCGCGACACTAGAATGTCTTCCAATTGCTACTCATTGCCAATGCCGGCCAGCCATTGTATTATGATTTCGAGACCGTAAGTTTTTCCCACCGCTTACTGGAAAGTCAATGCCGTACGAGGCATATCGGAGCTCTGCTGTTGGTGGATGAATGTTTGTCAAACTCGTACTTCGTTATATGGCAGTTATTCTTGGTGCTAGCACGGCAAATCGGCAACATCATTTCAGCTTTGCTATTCATTTTCAAATCTACAACATGTGATGAATAGAGAATAGGCTGCAACGTGTGACAGACGTAAGGCATAACACGACTAGCAGCTGTACACATTTAATGGGGAGTGTCGTCTCTTACATTCAGGGATGTTCTCACTCATGATTTTTCGCTAGGTCACTTCCTCTCAAATATTCAATCGCAATCATGCCAGACTTTCAGCTGAGCGAGATCGAAATGCTGCCTGATCTGCCTGATGAGGGCTCGATCTCCGAGGGACAGTATGTGGTCAAAGCTACTGGCGACGAAACGGTATTGACATCCGAGGATGAGCAAACCTTCTCGCAGATCTGGTTTAAATCCCGTCCTCTACAATCTGACACAATACAACGTATCAAGAGCATTCGACTCTTTGCTGAATCACACGATCAGGGCTTCGCTGATGACCCAAACGCGGGTAATTGGACATGGTTTGAGCTTGCCATTCTCGAGGGCCCGACATCCAAGACTCCTCGTTCCAAAGATGGGGTCGATCTTGTCTGGGAAAGCCACACAAATCGGTTCAAGACCACAGAGTATGAATGGAAAGAAGGTCATTCGTTCGGGAAGTACGATGACATGATGCGGCTGATTGAACATGGAAACGTCCTGGCTGTTCGTCTCTGTGCCCGCTATTCAGGATGGCAGATCTATGCGAAACGGGGCTATCTGCGAATCGAGATAGGCGAGAAGCGTGTCGACAGGGAGCCATTAAACTATGGTGAAGCTATTTCGGATATCAAATGCATCAACGATGCTATCCAGGAGATCAATAAGTCCAACAACGCAGCGTTCCTCCCACTACTCCCAGACACGGTTTTCCAAGCTGGTGTTCTCGGTGATGGTGGTCCCGTTCGTGCGCTTGCTCTCGGTAAGCCTACTGACCTTCGCTATCGTAGTAGTTCAAGCAACTTACTAGATCACATAGACGGGGGAGGTGTCCGAGGTCTTGCGTCTCTGCACATGCTCAAAGCAGTGATGGAAAAGGCCGCTCCCAATAAAAAGCCATGTGAGGTATTTGACATGATTGGTGGCACCAGCACTGGCGGGTAGGCATTCTATGTGACTGTTTGAGAGCTACGCTGATCCAGCAGACAGATTGATTGCTATAATGCTTGGCCGTCTTGAGATGACAGTTGACCAGTGTATCGACAAGTATACAGATATCATGAAAGACGTCTTCAACAAGAGCGAGCATGAGAAAAACAGGGACTATGCTTGGGACGGCGAGTTTTATGATGCCAATAACCTGGCTGACAAGATCAAGGGTGTGATCAAGGAGACACTTGGGACTGATCATCCAGAGGAAGTGCTTATGTTCAATCCAGGCCAGTCCTGTAGAATGTGCGTGGAGTTCATCCCCTCCTAAGCCACATTGTCCTTTTTACTCACATTTCTCACCAAATAGTTTCTGCACGGCTGTACCGCGCGATAGGGCAAACAATCAACCGCCCATATTCTTGCGTTCTTATAAGAACCCGCAAAAAATGTCCGATTTGCCCAATATCAAGCTATGGGAAGCCGCGTGGGCTACTTCAGCTGCTCCGGCGTATTTCGCCCCTATCACCGTCGGTGGTATTGAACTGGTAGATGGTGGACTTCAAGCCAACAATCCACTGGGATGGTACGTGAAACTAAACGCACCTTCAATCTCTTTCCTTGATGGACTACTGATGTTTCTCGTGTTCTCAAGGTTGTGGGCTGAACTTGTCGGTGTCTTTGGACCCGCTCGCGTCACTGACTGCTTTCTAAGCATTGGCACAGGCATTGGAGAAAATGTGCCTATACCTAAACCCGGCATCCTAGGTAATCATAAGGTTGAAATCGCGCTCTCTGGAATTGCAACAAACACAGAGGCGACGCATATCCTCTTCAAAAGCTTCTTAGATTATATGGCGCCCAAGTCAGAGAGAAAGAAATACTGGCGACTGAACATTGGAACGGAAATCCCGGAGCACTTGATTACGAAGACCAGCTTTTTCCCCAGCTTTCTTTCTAGAATTTTTGGGAAACAGGAAATTGAGAAGGTTCCTGGAAACTTCGAGCCGGTCGGCGACCTAGGAGATATTGTTGCCGTCAAAGATCTTGTCGAAAAAGCAAAGGTGTACATCAAGGATCAGAGCAGCATGATCGACGAGTGTGCACAAGCATTGAGCCGCAACTTACGCTGAAGCTGAGAGAACTGTTATACAGCGAGGTGGTTGAATACACGAGGGCACACTTCAGGCGATACCATGACAAAACACGGTCGAACTGTTTGAATCGCACACTCTTTAACATGAATTAAGACAATTTATATCTTAAACCCGTGTAGTGCATACGATTTATATTAGCGATAGCATGAACTAAGCACCCGTACCAACACTTTAGCGATTAGTGGTTGGTTGCATGGGTGCCGTACGTAGCGTGGGGACAGCGGGCGCCATAGCGCCAAGATCCCTGCTTACTCCTGGGTCTATCAAGCCAGATCGCAACCGGTTGGTAGACTAGGGCCCTGCTTGCAGGCATGTTCAGCTGTAGGTGGACCAACACGTTCAGTGCATTTGACCGTGACAGGTGTTATCATGTTTCTCCTGCCCACTCGCCAATTCCACTGTCATTCATGCTTTCTCAGCAATTTCACAATTTTGAAAGTAAGGGTCACTGTATGCCGGCGCCAGCGCTACCAACCAATACCCTTCGATCAGACATAGCGACCACTCTTTACAGCCACTAGCGAACTTGTAATCGACTGAGACGGCACTTAATCTACTAGGAAGGAGTCCAAAATGGGTCTCAGCTTCACTGTAGTCGTTGCTGCCGTCGCGGCAACCTATGCCTTTCTTGTCGCCCTCCTTCGTGTCACTCAAGACGCCAAGGAGCCGCCTTCACTGGGCGATGCCATTCCCTTTGTTACTCCGATAGTCAATATGACATCCAAAGGAAGCAATTTTCACAGACTAATGAGGTTGACCTGAACTTATTTCCCCTGGCACGGCTTCGGACGAAACTAATGGCACTTCGATTATCAGAGACAAGTACAATGTACCGATGTACACGCTCCGGATGCCGGGCTCGCGACTTTACGTCGTCAATTCGCCATCCCTTCTGGGGCCGATACAGAATCAAGTACGGAAATTATCTTTCACCGCCCTTGAGGCGGCAATAGCAGCCAATATATTTGGCATCAACAAAGAGACCAATGCAATCATGGGTCGCGACTTGACAAACGAACATGGGTATCTGATGAATTTTCCCAAGTATGTTCACTCGGCTCTGAGTGCTGGTGCTGGTCTAGATGCTATGAATCGGAGGGCGATCGAGGTTATTTCCCAATCTCTGGATTCATGGGCGGCCCGGGGATCGACAAACATCAAAATGTTTGCCTGGGTCAGACATGAACTGCTCCTGGCTTCAACTGATGCCGTGTATGGTCCTGGAAATCCGTTCCGTGATGCCGCCATGGAGAACGCCTGGAAGTAAGTCTCCAACAAATCGAAAACAAGCATGAATGATCGCTGACTCGTTATTAAAAGCACATTCGAGCCGAAGATGATGATGTTTCTTCTCAAACTCTGGCCCCGATTCCTTGCCAGAAACAGCTACAAGGCACGAGAATATATGGCACAAGTCTGGGAGCGCTATTTCGACGAGCGATCATACGAAAAGGGTTCTGAACTGATCAAGGCTCGTCTCAAGATCAACGAGGATTTCGGCATCTCTCTCAAGGAGACTGCGAGGATGGAAGTCGCCGGTAGCCAGGCTATTCTCTCTAACACGCTCCCGGCGACCTTCTGGGTTATATACCATATGTTCTCGGACCCGGTGGTTCTGGGAGACATCAGAGATGAGTTGATGCAAGGTGTGCGACAGGATAAAGATGGTGTCTGCATCATTGATCTCGCTCATGTCAAGTCATCTTGCCCCTTGATGCTATCCACACTCAAGGAGGTCATGCGTTTCCATTCCACCAGCACCGCCACTCGCATTGCGATGGAAGACCACCAGCTCAACGACGACATATTCATCAAGAAAGGAGGCACGATAATGATGCCATCAAAAGTACAGCACACGAACCGTGATGTTTGGGGTGCCACGGTAGACGAGTTCAATCATAGGCGCTTCATGCGCGAGTCCGGCGTCAAGCGTGTGAACCCCGTAGCCTTCCGCGCATTTGGCGGGGGATCGACACTGTGTCCCGGCCGGCACTTTGCGTCTACGGAAATGCTGATGTTTGCGGCTCTTCTTGTTCTGCGCTTCGACATCCATCCTGTGGGAGGTAAATGGGCACAACCCTCTACCGCGAAGTCACCAATGATTCATGCCATGCCGGTTCCGGACTGGGATATCGATGTTGAGCTACGACCTAGGGGTACGAGGGACTGGAAGGTGACTTTTTCTGGCTCTGACAAGGCCATGGAAATATCAGCGGAAGACATCGAAGGGGTTGACCATGGTCCAGCACATTGAAACAAGCGGTGGTCGACACTAGAGTGTTCGTAGTGCTTGATACCGTTCTTAGCGTTCGACATACCTCAGTATCAAAGGCCCTCCCGTGTTGGAACGGAGGGCAGCTGTCAGAATTACAGCTGCAGTATTGCAGGATTCAAAGAGCACAAATCGAAATGGGGTGACCAAGTGAGAAAGTCATCAGATGGCAAGCACGTTAGGTCCCTGGATCCAGGCTTAAAAATGTCAGATCTGGGCACCAAGACACTACTGACAGGACCAACCATGGTTCGGGCCTTGTATGTCATGCATTAAGCGTATGTACCTTGCATGCACGCCGTAATTCGTGTGGAAAGATGCGTATAAATTACCCCGAAGGACATGATTCAGGTCTTTGCTGACATTCAGCTTTCTTTTTCATTCAATCCGGACTCACAGTCGCTGTAACTATTAGCCCTTGAAGAAGCGTAAGTGAAGAGTCGCGTCAGAGTTGGTCAAGAAAATAATACTCCATCTGCGCCGCGCGTTTGCCTAGCACGATGGCTGGCCTCTCATCCATTGGACCGTGGTCATTCAACCCGATCGTGACCTCCTTTCCTCCAACCTTGCTCCCAAACATTGCGTATTGGAATGTCACCAATGGCACATATACATATCAGGTTCAATTGTCCTGGCCTCTGAATTGGACATCAACCGAGGCCGACAGCACCGTGGACACCCTGTAAGTCGCCTGTCCTTTGGTGGGTCAAATCCGGGCCTTACTGAACTGCCCCGCAGCTTTGTTCTAGACGGTAATGCGCTGGCCCAGACAGCGACAGAGGCGTTTCGCAAGCGCCGACCCGTGGAGTTTGCACAACCCGACACAATCGTCGTGAGCATCGGATATCCTGACCTGATCCCGGATTCGCCCTATTCAAACGGCCGTTACTACGACTACCAAATGCCCGTGTGTGCGACGTGTGAGCCGACCATTGAGCCAGTCGGGGTGCCCTCTGGCGCCGACGCCTTCATCACATTCTTGGACACTGTCCTGCGCCCTTGGGTGCGAAGCTACTTTCCCAGAACAACCTTTAATCGTGATGGTCTGTACGGTCACTCTTTCGGTGGTCTTTTCGCCATTTATGCCCTCATGATGCGGCCTGACTTATTCGATGTTTTCCTAAGCGCGTCGCCCTACCTGATCTGGAACAATGAATACATCTTTGATCACCTCGGGCCCCTCACCAACGGATCGCTGCCTGCGAATGCCACTAAACCAGCACTTCAACTTGCCTACGGAAGTCTCGAGGAATATCCTCGGAGAAGACGGACCGAGACGGACGAGGCTTGGGAGGAGAGAAAGACACTGCTCAGTTCATTGAAGACAAATGAGCTTGTGGAGCGGTTCTACAGTGAAGTCAAGAACAGCTCAGTACTCAGGGATGTGGACTTGCTTGTGTACCCGAATAGCTACCATGCGGCTGTAGGGTCTGCAGCATTGTGCGATGGGATCGATTACTTTCTTGACTGGTAATGGATGGACGATTTGAATAGAGCGGGTTTGGTGATCGTTTGGGTACCTTAGCGCAACATTGCCGCCGCTGGTCCCAAGCCTTATGGTGCGCATAACTCCACACCGTGCTGTACTTCCATGCGCTAGGAGTCGGGTACAGGTACCTATCACCTACAGAACGGTGGCTCTCGGTGGCCTATCCTAATCCACCAAGCCCAACGCTGTGCGACACTATCGACCGTCCAGTAATGGGCCCGCCCAGGCTGCACCACTGACAGCGGATAGAGCCTTTTTTTCATTGCTGTGGAAAGCATGCAGTTCATCTTTGATTTCTTGCTCGTCAAAACTCTTCCTTTGCGAGATCACGTTTGATATATGCTACTAATACTCAGGTAATATGACAGTCATTCATCATTCAGACCCTCAGTAGAGATTTTCCAGCGGTCTCTTGTTGTCCAAATTGATATGCTTCCCTGGCAAAGACCCCACGCCAATCCTCTCATACGTGCGGACATCTTGGCCGGCCGTGGTCGTCGCAGCTACCAGAACCACATAGTGTATGATATTATCGCGTGCAACTCCCTTCGTTTTTTGCCTTCCCAGTACTACGCACTGCAGTTGCACTTGTTTTGGGCGTGCAAGACTCGGGTTATCATAGACAAGCTTGGTGTCTATGCTTGTGTAATCAATAAGATCTCGCACCAGAACTTTCAGGTGGCGTTTAGCAGTAGTCTGACCTGTATACCAAGTCTCAGTGCTGCTGATAGCCCAGGGGCTGCGGACTTCGTCGTTTTCCCAATCAACGCCCCCAAGTGGAACATCGACAAAATCGATAGGACCGTCATAAGCCATCCATGACCATGTTGGCGCCATGTACGACGTCTTTGAAAAGTCAATTCGTCCCAAAGCAGGCACTCCGGTTCGTCGTTGCCATAGCAGGCTATGCTGAAGCAAGCTGCGTTTGTCATCGAAGACGCCGTATCCGCCAACGGCTTTGAGATCTTGGATCAACCTCTTTTCTAGGCCTGCTATGGCTATCGGTCGATCAGTGATACGAGTGAGACCGAGCGCGGAATACTGCGTGTACAAGCTCTGATAAGATCGGATCAGTTCGCCTCTATCAGCATTGGCGCCCGACATCTTGGAAGGAAATCTGGCATCGCCAAGCATCGAGGCAAGTTTGCTTGTAATAAATCAGTCAGACAAAATGCTTGAAATTGAGAGGGAGCACGCTCTAGCTTACTTGGTTGTTCGCGTCAGTGTCTCGCATCGTACTCCTTCGCCACATTCGAAGTATGTTTGTGACATGGTGAAATATATGGTTCTGCGAGCGAGCGCCCGCTCCTGCAAGACCCATCCACGAGAGTTGAGCGGAGAGTTCAGAACGTCTTTGGCAAAGTCGTCAACAAAGGGACGAACGTAGTAAGTTGGCTGGCTCTCGCGTTCAAATGTTACTGTTTGCCAATCACATGCCTGTTCTCTAAGAAAGCCATCATGCTGTCCACGAGCACTGCTTGCAGCAATCACAAAGTCTGCTGAGCTGAAGACAGTTTCCATCAAAGCTGCTTCCTGGTCGAAATCCCCTCCGGGGCCTTGGACGATGCAGATGGAGTCAATCCATAGATATTGCAATCCGGTTGCTCTTGTTGCGACAATGGCGTCCTGAAACGTTGCTGGTAGATCCTGGAAAATGATGCCATCTTTGTGTTTTTGGAGTGTATGTGGCAATGTGCAGAAATGCTCTCCCTCGCCCCACGGATGTGACAATGCTGCATATTTTATTTCAGAATCGCGCTGGGGTTCACAGAGGCGAATTCCTTCATTGCGTTCATCTCCAACATGAATCAGTCTCGTTGGCGGAATTGGTTGCTGGAGAGATTTACATCCAGCATGGTTGTCATTGCAATCTCGCAGCCACTGCTTCAAAAGACCAAAGTGCCCCGCGCTTTTGCTCTCGAGCAATCTGGGAACCCCCAATTGAATGTGTTTCGGGGCAATACTTGAATCCGCAGCTGGGTTCTTATTAGGTTCGAGATTGCCTATTGACATCAACAAGATACACTTACTTGGGCCTTGAATTATGGTCAGAGAAGGTGTACTCGTGTGGTTCAGCTGAAGCATAGACTCAACACGTCCAAAACGTATCGTAGAGTTATACCCAAGCCCGCCCGTCTGTACCACGTTCCATCTGAGTTGGCAGAAGTCGCAAGTCGATCTCTGTTCATCAAGCCCCCCATATACATCAACGATGTGGAAGGAAGGCTCAGCGAAGTCAAGAACACTGCATTTCCCGCACAATCTGCTCTGTTTGGATTTCGGCGCTTCAAACATCTGAGGCTTCAATGTCGAGAGCATGCCTTTTGCAAAGTCATTGTCCACCGGAAAATTCCATACATGATTCAACTATCTCAGATGAGTCTTCATACACAACTCCAGTTGCTGGACAATACTCACTGTTTCCTACTCTGCGGTCAGTATACTGTCGTGGCAAGCCGTAAGAGTGTCGACTCACTGCCTGTAATTTGACAAGGATTAGATTCAATGATCTCTACTAAACGTTGGTCAAAAGACTCACATTCTTTGATACTCACGTTAGTGAACGCGTTATCTCATATAAAACGACTTCTAGATACTTACTCGCTGAAGTGGCTGTCAGAAGTTGCACACAAACTCGTGGTCATTAATCCTACTTACATACTAAAGGAGATGTTAGCTATCGTGATTACAGAGGAAAGGATCCTGGAGTTTAGTAAAACATTCGCGTCAGTGCAACATACCTCCTATCAACCCCGCAGATGTCAAATATCAGCAAAATGAGAAGAGAGAGGCGGTGGGTGTGGTTCACACATTCTGGTCGATGATCACATTAGTTGCTTATACGATAGGGTAAATAGGTCTCGCACTCACACTAGGGATCTGGCCTGTACGTCCTTGTGTAGAAGCGTGTAACAATCCACCGGGCCGAGCGTCCGGAACAGTCAGGTTTCCCGATGCGGATACGCGGAAGATTGGAACGGCATTTCTTCCTTGAGCCATCCGAGGGGGAGACCGAGAAAGGTCTTGCAGAATGATATCCAGATCTCCCCGGAAATCTTTAGCGCTCTTACGCTCTGATTGAAGCACTTCACTTGCCGAAACGCTAACCCTCGGGCTACTTGATGTCGCTATGCTCGTGTCAAGCGGTGCGGAAATGTTGTCTGCACCCTCAGGTGGTGTCGGTACATTGATTACCAGGAGCTTTGTTCGTATGACCTCGAGCAATTTGCCTAACATAGTGTCAGCTTTGCCATTTGGATGAGAATCAATGTGATGCATTGCTTTCGTGATGGCCGGGTGAATCTTGGCGGAATACGGCGGGGCAGGGTCCCTAGTGAAATAAGAACCTGTTTCCATGGGTGACTGGATCTGGATCAGGGCGTCATCCAAATTGGCAAGACCTTCCTGACCCCATAGCAGCCAAATTATGACTTCGAACGCTATGCAGCCCATAGACCAAACGTCGTACCTCCGCGACCACTTTCCTCCATTTACCTGAGTTAGAACTTCGGGCGGGTGATACCTAATTGTACTTTTCCGTGTGGTAGTTGACCATCCTCGAGCGCTAGTGTTTACTGTCTGCTTTTTGACAAGGCCCATATCGCCGATTTTCCAAATGCCAACGTCGACATCAGAACCTTCTTCGCTTGTTGTCTTGAAGCGAAGAATATTCGCTGGTTTCAAATCACCATGGCGATGATGATTCTTTTGGTCCTCAGCATGCATGCACTCCAGCGCATGAGCTAGAGCACGGATTTGCTGTAGGATTTGGTTCAAAAATTCTGGGGTCAACGGGGGACTGGGGTTTTTGATCATGAATTCCTGCAAAGTCCCACCATTGGCCCATTCCATCATGAACCATTGTCGGGTGTCCTGTATCACTGCGCCATAGAACTTCACAATGTTTGGATGTAGAAGTCCGTTCATCTCCACATGACCATGAAGTTCTCGCAGCCAGCTCTTACGTGCTTCCTCGGTACCACTGTTCTTTGCGTCCAGCTTCACCTCTTTTAGAGCGATCTGTCTGCTCCATTCATCAGGCTATATCATGGTCAATATGGCCCTGTGCATACTATCGGCACACTTACAACATGATTAGGGTGGGCTGTGACACACCACACATCCCCGAAGGCACCGCTTTTCACCTCATTGCTTTTGTGGATAAATGGAAGTATAGCTTCACTGTCACAATTACACACCCAGGCCTCATACTCGTCGTTGCCCTGACCAATGTCTTGGTTGTTCTGGGTATCAATATTGGGAGCCTTGAAGACCGGAGCCAGAAATTTCCATTGTTCTTGCACAAAATGAAGCAAGTAGCTGTCTCCTTGTGTCTGAATAGTGTTTACTCGAGACATGGACTGGTGCGTTGCAGTTCTGGAGAGTGTTGTTGCGCCATCGAGTGGTTCCTGAGGTTCGTCGTCGAGGACAAGCGGGAGTTCGTTGTCTCCGAATTTATCAACTTGGAATTTTCGAATGGCCGTGAGCAGTTTTTCCGGGTTTCTAATTAGGAACGGCGACGAGCTGAGTATAGCGAAGACGATTTTGGCTTCTTTCACTATGAACTCCAGTAATGAAGTTTCCTTTTTCTGCTGTGAAGGCGACAACCCCAGCGCGGCAGCTGCTGTTTCAGTTGTGATAACATCCTCCCAGCATCCACTGGGATAAAAACGTAAACTCGCTCCGATCGCGCTTTTCTGGATTTTCTTAATCAAGACATCCGGAATGTCAGGAGCTGGCGTCTCCGTATTCCGCTTCTTCTTCACGTGAAACACTTTCGCCGAGATGCCCTTCATGTTTATTCGAGAAGATCCAAGGTGATTTGACAAACACATAATTCCGCCCAGCGCAAGTGAAAACGTTGGTGTGAATCAAAAGAGTGAAGGGGAACTTGATATGTAGGCACTTTTGTGTATTGCACCTAGTAAAGGCCAATTCAGCTTTTGATTTTTGTTGCCCATCATTGCCAGGAAGATTGACCAGCTTTGGACATGACCTGTAAACCAAGTGGAGGCGTAAGGCTCTATTACCTGCAGCACAGTAGTCCCTGTATCGCACCAATGATCGTACGCTACGTCTAGTTACCCCCGCCGCTAAGCGCCGAACGCATGCAGCCTACAGCGTTCCAGCAATAGCCTGTTTGAAGATGCAGATAAGACAGCCTGATCTCCCGACAGCCAAAAGAAATTCTCAAGAACATCAAGTTGCAATTTATTTACCCAATGCTTTCATCTTCCATGAAATCGGGTATAAGCTGCGTTGAGAATTATGAAAATGCGCCATCTTAAGGACAGGCAGTAGGCCGAACCAGGCTTCAAGGAGACCTATCGTCTGCACGGGGAAGAGATTCGCGGAACTCCCTCGGGCTTCGACCGGTGTCTTATACCCGCCGGCCTAGGTGCATATGTAGGTGCGGCTGTAGGGTCACTGCAGGAGCTTTGCGGCTGGGGCCGGCTGACCCACGTAACCCAAATGAGGGTGTTGTTCCGATATTGTGGTGCAAACCCTGAAGTACGCGTGGGCCACCCTGAGTAAATTTAGCAGATAGGAAATGTCACAACAGGACGCCTTTCAGCCGTCCGGTGCAAAAGGACCATGCATTCCAAGAAGTTCGCAATGCTTCATTTTCACTTGGCCGGCTGGCAGGTGACATAGTCCCAGAATGCAATTCTGAATATTCGCACATCGGACTTCACAGCCTGTCCGTAGTGAACAGGGACCAGGGTGTGAAAATGAACAGAATGCAAATTCTCTGAAAGGTATAACAAATAGTGTCCTGCAATAATGGGGACCATGAATACAAACAAGCCAGGGCCTTTCTAGTCTAACGACGCCGAGAAGACAGCGTTAAATACAACACGAAGGATCCGATGTCCATCGATAGATCGGCATCGGACGTTCCTTCGATTGTTTCATCATTGATATTATCGGCATCTTGCAATCTCAGCAGTAGACAAAGGTCGTGGGGCCACGAGACTATATGTGTCTCGACTCATCTACTAAGAAGTCAGCGTTACCCATGATAAGGCTCTGTAACATTGACAGACCGATAGATCAAAGTGGCCCACGCCAAATTTGCTCCTTAGTAAGGCCAGTAACTTCAAAGGATCTATATTACCCCCTTGCACTTTTTGAGGTTGTTTGGCCTGTGAGCAGTCCGCGTCGCAATTGGGGCTAGGGCTTTCGCACATGGTCGTTGACATAGCGTGATGGTATTGTAGATCGTTCCAGAAGTGATGAGACAAATGCTGGAGGGGATTTGATAAGTCAACGAATAAATATCGAGAGAATAATATGTCCGGCCTCGTTTGGTTTTCTCTGGTCATTGATTTGGGGAACTCCCTTTGTTTATAATGCGAGCAGGATGACCCCCCAACGGAGTCGGGATGACGCCTAGCTCAGCTGCGCGTTAGCGTCAATCCATACCTACGCCCGACATGTCAGGTCTCAGTGGTGGGTAAGCGCGATAAAACTGCCAACAATGGACAAATAGCGGCACGCCACCACTAGGGCGTCCGACCCCAGAAGGCAAAGTGGAAAAAGCCATCCTTTTGGGGGCCATTAGGACTCTGGGCTAATCAGTAGTATTGCTTCGCCCACTTCAAGGCAGCCTCCCGCATAGTTCTTTTTTGGCCATCTTGGCTTGATGAGAATGGAAATGTGCTGGTATTGGAAATATCTCATTATTGTATGATCTACACAGATCGCCACTACTTAAAGCAAGCCGTTGCCCATGATTTGTCATATTCAGTCACACTTAGATCTCAAACATTCATTCATTTAATTCGAGGAGCACAAGTTATGCCATGGCTCCGACGCATCTCAATGTTCATTATGATATACCTCGGCATGCTGCTGACGAGGGATACGAAAGTCAACACCATGTCGGCTATGACGGCTTAGATTCTACCTCCACTTACTCATCGGATTGCGATGCCGCACTTCCCCAAGAGGAGCTTGTTAAAAGAAATGCGGATGTGACGCTGCCAGTCATCGTTTCCCATTTATGCGGGGGCGGTAGCAAGCTGGAAATACTCTTTGATGAGAAAGTAGATGACCATCATGACGGTTTATCTACTGCATTGCGGGAATTGGAAGTAAGCTTGAGTTTTTGATCTTCAAATACGCATTCCCCCTCGTACCTAGTCTGACAAGCCGAGGATTTTCCCAGGGCGTTCAAAGTCTTCAGCCTGATCCAGTGTCATCGGCTCCATTTCGTGAGGGTGGTTTGCCGGCTTACATTCCGGAGCCCCCACACAAAGGGCCTAACAGTGATGTTACCGACTTGGGCGAAGAGCGATTCGCTACCGAACGCCAACAGCATGGGGTGCCAATTGACAACCCGCTCAATCGATATGGCTATGACAATGGAAATGGTTCGCCACTCCAGGATTGCTTATTTCATCGTGGTTTTAAACTTGCCACTCATGCCCGCCAATTCTTTCCACGGGACGACATTGAAAATATGATCACGCATGAAGTTGTTTACAAAGAACTTAAGACTGCTCTAAGAAGCAAAAACGATGATGAGATACGATCCTACTCGAGACAGGTCTGTACAGACTTTGATGCCCTCGGCCGTTCACACACTGCCACGAGGGAAAAGTCAAGTGGCTTTAGAAAGATTTTCATCACCCTAGTCATCATCGCCAAACCAGAAAGCATCGTCGAGTTCATCGACGAAGGTGTGAACGACCTTGAGCTGCCCTTGACATTAGAGCTAGATATTGATCAACACCACGGAACATTGAAGGCAAAGAAATTGCCGGAGATATTGAACTGCTGCGAGGGTTGGTCTCCGTTGAATATCCACAATTTTCATGACTACCAGTGGACTACTCTTGCTCCATTCTTTGGCGAGAAGGACAAAGATGAAGACGCACCACACTATATCTTACCAGATCAGATAACCCTGCCCTTTACTGAACATACTGCCATCGCAAAGAGAGGTGGCTTTGGGCAGGTTTACAAGACGAGAATACACACACAGCATCACAATTTCCATGACCATACTGTAAGTGGAACCATGATATGCAAGACATTTACTAATCACATTCTAGAATGGCGATGATCTCTTCGCCGTCAAAAGCCTGGATTCTACGGATAAGGATACGTTCACGAGAGAGGTTGAGATTATGAAACAACTGAGCAAGAAGAACCAAAAGCATTTATTGCCATTGCTCGCGTCCTACGAACAATCGGACAGATTTTACCTCATTTTCCCTTGGGCAGAGAGTGACTTGTGCGAATACTGGGAGGACCTGAATCCGGATCCCCTATTCAACCAGGCGAACGTAAAATGGGTCGCGGAACAATGTCAAGGTATTGCGTACGGATTGTCACGAATACACCAGTGGGACTCGACCCAAACCAGGCTTCGACGCCCGTCGAACTTCAAAGACATTATGGGTTATCACGGAGATATCAAACCTGCTAACATTCTATGGTTCAAAGATGACAACGTGCTCAAATTATCAGATTTCGGACTCTCAGATTTCGACACCAGGCATACCAGGTCAAGGAGACCAAGGGCCAATCCATGTGCCTCTCCTACATACCGGGCCCCAGAGTGGGATTCCCCCCAAGGATCTGTCGCTGGTCGCTCGTACGATATTTGGGGGCTGGGTTGCGTTTTCCTGGAATTCATTACCTGGCTGGTCGGAGGCTGGAAGCTGGTTGATGAATTCTCGAAGAATCGTCCTAGCGTAGACTATGGTTGGGAGCGCATCTCGACTGATTGTTTCTTCACTACGGAGAACCCCGGGACTTACGGTTCCCATCATGTTGTCAAACCGGCCGTTACCGATGTAGGTCCATATCGCAGTTGGCTCCAGTCGCATTTGCACGCTCAGCTGACCTCAAAATTACAGTGGTTTCAGAAACTTCGAGGACTCCCCCACTGTTCTGAATTCGTCAAGGACTTTTTAAACTTGATAGAAAATGATATGATGGTCGTGATCGATGGTAACAAGACAAAAGTGCAGCAAAGATTGGACGTCAGACAGGTAGCGGCGGTGCTGACCGAAATGGCCAAAAGATGCTCGTCCGATGAGTCTTACGCGTGCTGTCCAGCCGCCACGCCTGTGGATGCTCTTCAAGTTTTCAATGGTTCTGATCGCAAGCTTGCGGCCGTATGACATAATGACATTAGTCACACGAGGGTGTCATTATTTTGGGAGCAATGTGGACGCGCTTGGCTTGTTAGGTTCATGCATAATTCGTACAATTGCTGTGTTCCTTTTTTTCCGCCAGCCTTACTGGGACCCCTTTGATCATATTGACATTAGATCCTTCGCACTTTCTCTAGATTTCTTTTCAAAATTGATCTTTAACGATTGTCGAGATGGGGGCCATACCGTCCATAAGCGTGCACGCTTGAGTAGGCCTACATCTCGGAGTACGCGATTAATTCCAGAATTCCGTCCCAACCGCAGCACGTGAAATTATGCAAATGGTATGATTCTGCCCCCATAGACGTCATGCAGGATATATCGGATGAGCTGACCAGCCTACCACGTAAATATGTGCCGCTCAAATGGTTTCTTTGAAACTGGGACCACTTTCTAGATATCGCCGGTATTTTTCTCTTTCTTTCTCGGCACAACCACTGGGCCAAGACCTCAACGCCTGAACCCCGGTGAATGATGCTTGATATCACAATTTCTTCGACTTCGCCCATACAACCATTTAAAATCAAGTAAGAAACAGTTGCGACAAGAGTTTCAACGATGAAGAATACATAAACATTAACAATCCGGCAATTGGACGTACGGCAAGGAAACTAGCACAGTGCGCAGCTCGTGAGTTACAAACTATACACGAGCCCCGTGGACTTATTGGACCCAACTGAAACGCATGGTTCATGTAGTATTCCTTCAACTTGGTCCCCGGATCCTATTGGAGAGCTACTCTGACGCAGTGGACCCTGGGAGCGGCCGTGAGGCACAGCGACAGCTGGAACCATTAGAGACTGTAGCTGCTTACGTGCATAGAGCGCCAGCAGAGCTGCAAGCTGCGCATCACGCGGACACACGCGCATAGGTACGCTTTATAATCTCCCCGCATTCAGGAAATTGACTTATAAACTTCACAAATCCGCGCTCTCTTGGAGAAGAACCATTTTTACAGATAGTTGTTTGAACTGATCAAGCTTCTAGCAGGCTTACAGTGCTTGCCCAAAATGTCAATCCCTCAGGCTCTGCCACTCATGCCTGGGGCTGATGAGATAGTGCCGGCCATCAGACGTATTCTCGCCCAGATCAAGGCGGTTCAAGACCATATTGTCGACACCATCTCCCCTGCGACTGCGACATTTGATACCGTCGTGCGGCCCCTGGCCGAGGTGGAAAATGCCACATGCGGAGAGATGGGGGTCATCTGGATGCTCCAGTATGGAGCCACAGAAGTAGCTACCCAGGACGCGGTCCTCGAGGCTCGCAAGCTCTATACCGAGGCCGAAAGCAGATGGACGGCGCGCGACGACTTGTATCAACTCCTTCGCGCTGTACAAGAAAAGAACGAGGACATTGATGATGAGTCAAGACTCTTCTTAAGCGAAACGCTTGTCAACTTTGAACGAAGTGGTCGTGGGCGACTTGACGAGGCCGGAATCGCTGAAGTCTCGCGATTGGCTCGGGAAATTGATGACCTGTCAAGTACGTTTCAGAGAAACTGCGCCCAGGAGAACGGCGGTGTTTGGTTCAGCCTCAAGGAGCTCGACGGTGTGCCAAAGGACGATATTTTCAAGTGGACAAATGCTAAGCTATCTGCATCATCAACACCACCGGCGAGCTTAGAAAAAGACATATTCGTGCCATTTGCAGATGGTGGCACCAAGGCCGTCTTGACATATGCTCATGACGCCGAGACACGCAAGATCATGTTTCTTGCGGACAACAAGAAGCTGCCAGAAAATTTGCCAATCCTCGACAAAATTGTCAAAAAGCGCCACTCCCGCGCCAATCTTCTTGGATATGATAGCCACTCGGCCTTCAAGGCCGAAAGACAATTGGCCAAGACACCGGAATGGATAGAGAACTTCCTCGTGACTGTCAAAGGCGGTCTTGTGCCTCTGGGCAAGAAAGAGGTAGAGGAATTGCAGCAGCGACGGCTGATGGACAAGTGCGAAAGAAAAGGAGGCTCGGCCAATTTCGGGTCTGAGGGGGAATCGGAAGAACCACAATCGGACCTATTACCTCCATGGGACCTGCTATACTACCAGAATATCGTCGACCGAGAGTCCGATGTCGATCACGTCGCAATTTCAGAGTATTACCCAGCGGAGTCGACGGCCGAAGCAATGCTTGCACTGTTCGCATCATTATTGGGGATTCGATTTGATCCCATCCATCATGTCGACCCGTCCCATATCTGGCACGATAGTGTCCGAGTATTCTCAGTGTGGGATGAGACAGGTACAAACGTGGAGTTCATGGGATACTTGTACTTTGACCTTCTCTGGAGGGAAAACAAGTTCAGAGGTAACCACAACGTCACCATGGAACAGGGATACCTGAGGAAAGATGGAAGCAGGGCATACCCTTCAACCATCCTGATGTGCGGATTTACGACATCTTCGCCAGATATGCCTGCCTTGTTGACGCATTTCCAGGTGACGGTCTTATTCCACGGTAGCTGCCCCCCTTCAAATCTTTCACGTATCTGACTGACGTAAAACCTACAGAACTGGGCCATGCAATTCACAACCTCGTTTCCAAAACCCAGTACTCCCGGTTCCACGGTGTCAGCGGGCTCTACTATGACTTTGTGGAAATGCCGAGCATGATGCTTGAGAATTGGTGCTGGATCCCCGATGTGTTGCAAGACCTCAGCTGTCACTATTCGACATTGAGCGCTGACTACCTACAAAAGTGGCGTCAAGATCATCCAGGACAAATTGCGGATCCTCCCAAACAAATCCCGGCACATTTAGTCAATAACATCGTGAAGCGGCGATACGCCCAGAAGGGAATTTACTATCTTCGTATGCTGTAGGTAACCTTCAGTTTTGGATTCTTTACTTGTGTCATCGATCTATCAAGACTTCTAGCTCCAGGGCAACGAGACCGTGTATAATTCTGAGTTGTGCTATTTGCTGATAAACCGCCTCCTATTGTTAGGTACATATCGCTATTTGACTTCAGAATTCACAACCCAAGCGGCGACCGCGCGACCGCATATCTTGACATACAAAAAGTCTGGTATGATACACGGGAAGAGTTGGAAAGCATAGACTTTGCACTGTGCAGACAGGATGGAACCGATATGGTATCCTTCAACCATCTCACGGCAGGCATGGACTCGGGGTATTACGCCTACTTGTGGTGAGTATTAGCCACATGGTCTTTGATTTCATGACCGACATCATATGATGTGTGTATGCTTATTCAAACCCTACTACCAGCTGTTCTGCTTTTGCACAGGATGTCTTCCAGACTGCATTCGCAAAGAACCCTCGAGATCGAGATACCTGGGACAGATACCGACATGTCGTGCTGGAGCGCAGTGGCTGCAACCCAGATGTCCTTGACACTTTGGAAAGGTTTCTAGGACATCGACCAAATGCGGAGGCCCTGATAGAGGCACTCAAACGGGCAAACAGTACCTAACTACTCTGTAATCCTCTTCTTCAAGACACCAACCGAAAAACATCAAAATCAAATCCAAACAATTCGTTTTGAAATTGAACGTCAGGAGTTATCTATTTATTGTGTCAGCCCTCTTTCGCAATCCTGCGACAACTTGCCCTGGATTGTGGCGATTTGTGTCCAACACTAGCTGCTTGTGTCAAGGCCAAGCAGTTCAGTCTTTCAATGAAAGACGCACTGTCGGTTGGCGTTTGCACAATCCGTGAGTTATTTGGCAGGCATCATAGGAAGCAACGCTCCGTTGCAGATAACAGCCATTTACTTCTACTCCTTTTTCGTCGCTCTTTTTCTTTCATTCTTTCTCTGTGATTCCTATCATACATCTTCGGCAGGCGGCCTTCGGAAGCGACAGGATTAGTCGCCCCGCATGCTTCTGTAGATTTTGAACACAAGCCCTTATGGGCCCTGCCACTTTGCCCCACTGCCGTCATTTTCAATCACCACAAAGGTTTCATTCTGGTCTAGATTCACATGCCGTCCGCAAATATCAGCGCAGAGGCTGTGACATCCAACAATTTGACTTTGCATGTCTGAAAGGCCTTCGCGGGAGATCAAGAGAGGTTCCTGATTTTGTTAATGACAATGTTCCAAGATTCAGCAGCTACCGCAGTGAACCGACGACGAAGACGAGACAGAGCTTAACACCCTCAATTGGTTGATGCAGCGCTAAGCGATGGGCAACGGAGATGCGCGTCTATGAACAGAGCCTGGCCACGTCCGACCTTTGATGTAGAGATACTGTATTGTCTTAACACAGAGCAATACCAACTTTGATATGAAGCAAGAGATAACTTGGCTTGGAACGCGCTAGCTAGCACGGCACCTATGTACAGAGTACAGCGGGAAGTTTGTGGGGAAACAATGATTGTTCTGTACAGCATGATTGTGACTACATGCACCCATCCCAGCGCAACATAAGCCGCTACGATTCGTTTTCTGGACGTAGCGGCGCTACTCCTGGTGGAGGTCTCGACTTCGGCGACTTTGCCAACCTCGTATTTCTGAGCAGTGAGATATGGGTAAATACTCACTTGCTCGTAGCTCTGTCCAGAACAGACGCAATCCGAAAGATTGGAAGATTTGTCGTGATTGGACTTATTAGTGCCTTATTCCACCAATAAGCGAGGCGAGACAGGCATTATTATTTCAGACTGGGTTTGTTGCATTCGACATGCACCAACGGGTTCGTACGCGTACAGAATGACGGTTGAGCTCACATGATCTCAAGAAGCTCCCGTGGATGACTGCAAAGGTGCTATGCAATTGGGGTGTTGGACTTCAATAATTCCTGTGAGGGGTTATCTACCGCCTAGACTTCGGCCTTTCAGAGGGTGAGCGGATCTACCCGACGACGATCTCAACTATGTGGGGCAATCAAGCACGAACTGCTAAGATTTGAGCGGTGCGGGATGAGATACATTGCTTTTCCCCAAAAGCGCGCTTATTGTATGTACGTGAAACTTGGAAAAGAAATAGCGACGGGATTAGTTCGCGGGAATAGCGGGTATGCTGCAGTATATGATATATCAGCTTGATACCCAACTGCGACATGCATTTCGAATTGCAGTGGCCGGGTCACGCCCGGTGCTGACGGGATAGAAGGACTGCATAACAATAACCATGTCCGCAAATCAGCTTGGGTCTTGGCCTATCTCTGCTCCGCGCCAGTCCGCTCTTCATCTTTCATATGCTCGTTCCACACTGCAGCTGTGTTCGGGGGACCCGCTTCCGTTTCGCTAATCCCAAGAACCCCTGTAAGCTGAAATGCAAGAGTTCTCGGCATTGCTCGTCACACACTAAGATAGGAATATGGTGCTTGAGAGCCCATGGCTATTTTTCTACATCGCCACCGTCATCCCTATGTGTTTCCTTATTCGAACTTGAACGCAGCTGGCATTCCCCCGCTTCTGTTCGCCCGCGGTTCACATGTGGGTCTTGATATGCCCGAGAGTGGCATGGGCTTCGGGGACAAGGTACAATTATTGGCGCAGCGAGGCGTGATAGCGATATCATAAGACACGGTGAAGTGCTTGGGCATAATGAGCCTGTAGCCCGTGACATGAGCCTGAAATGAACACCACCCAATTCTGTCTCACAGATTTCGCGGAAGCTCTGTTTTTGCCCTTCAGAACTGATCTCACACTTGCACGCTTGAGAATCTGTTGGTATCATGACGCCCTTAGGCGCTCGCATCTTCTTGGTAATACTCCTAGCGACTTGTGTCGCAGCCGCCGACGATGCCGAATTTGCTTTCAACCTTCTCTCGGACATTGCCCCGTAAGTCTTCAAACTTCAAGATGAATGGCGGACTTTCCTGATCAATATGATCCCTAGGATCCTGGCTCTATTTGGAGACCAGTTTGCGAGGCAATTCACGAGTGAGAGTCTAACATGGGTTGACCATCTCATCTTCGCAATGGTGCCTCTAGGAATTATAACAGCCATTACCAGCGCCATAAGAGTTCAGGGAATGCAAGTTGCAAAAGCGTTCATTGGACGCGCGAGAGAAAACCGCGCACTTGCGGAGATCGAGCTGATGTCCTCCACCTCGGGGGAAGTCTGTGAGCTTTTCAATGGAAGCTCAATTGTCCGTGCCATGGGCAAGCCCAAAATTGCTCAATTCATCATTTTCCCTGAGACGTACGACATTCTCGAGGCCAAGTACAAGGAGTTGGAAAGTAACACCACAACAACCCAGGACGAAGACAAGTCATGCGGCATCCACACTCTTCGATCTGCCACATGCTCTGATGGTAAGATACCTAAAGTGATGGAATGGAAAGGTATGTATGTCTTGAGCCATATTTCTGACGTCTTTTTCACTAAAAAGTACGCAATTGAAGAATACCAAAGTGAAAGTTATATCTTTCTCCAGAAAAAATGGACATCCGTCCAGAGCTTTATTGGTGATTCGAAATTTGCAGCAATGTCTTTTTTCAGGGCCCCACGTGGGAAAAGGGTGGATGAGGAGGCACCACAGCCAGAGCCCGCGAGGAGATCACTGTCCTGCAAATCGTCAGAAAGGGCCGATATACTGCCAGATGCCGTTACATCGCATTGCCCCTCCGGAGCACAAAGAGCACTCAATGGCCCTCCAAATCTTCAGCTCAATTTATCATCTGATCATTTTGATGGCAAAAAACTCAAGAAGTGGCATGAGATCGCTATGGCAGCTGTTACAGCTGTGCTCCTCCAAATATCCTTGATCGTCATTGCAGCCATCACAGCATTTTACGTCGGTCCTAACGCTTCTAGTCTCCTGGAGTCCAGGATTTATGGTTTCCCGTGCTATGTTGCCGGGTCCGTACTCCTCTCACTGGGCACAGCACTCTGTTCATTTATTGTCGAACACAGCACTGTTGAATACTCCTGGGAGTCAGTAAGCAAAAAACGGCTGACGGAAACCGATGCACCACGACTTATATGGCTTCAACAGAAGCAGACGGTCAATGACCAGTCTTTTGACGGCTATGTTATATCAGCTGGCCCAAAACGTCGGATTGTTACCTCAAGCAGAAATGATGATATGGAGGGTCATCGATCCGATGATCACCGCCCTTGCACAGCCTTACCGCCGAGCGACAGAACAAATTTAAACATTGTAAACAGTAGCACCGCCGAAAGTGACATCACGGAGAATTTCATAGCATCACCCGCCAAGCCACAGCACAAATTCGAATGTTGAAAACAGCGATACCTCCGAAGGTCATATCACGGAGAACTCCACAGCCTTACCACCAAGAGACATCAAGAATTTGAATGTTGAAACCAGGAACACCGCCAAAAGTGACATCACGGAGAATCACAGTACAAGGACTCAAGTAGGTCACTCTCCCGCGTTAACTTACCGACATGAGAGAGAGACCTCTAACAGATTGGTAGACATTCTGGGAGTGGCTTACTGTTGCTGCTGCTCTCTCGGCAGGTGTTGGATTCACCGCCCAATTCATGGGACTCCGTGGCCTTGCATTTCCATGCTCTATTGCTCAACTTGGTGCAATATTCATCATGGCCCTCATTCGAGCTGGCATCCGAAGACGTCTTGGGCGGATTCCCCATTTCTCTCCTGCTTACCCAGGTTATGAACTTGACTTTCTGGCAACCCAAATCGCTCTCGATCCTGACTTTCGAAGGTTCAGGAAGATGGAGAAGAAAAGCAAAACCCAACGAAGAGAACCTACGCAAGATGTGTTTATTCGATGGATGGTCAGAACACCAAACCGTCAACAACATACTCCATTCTTCCCACCTGAGATAGCTGAGACAAAGTCAAAACTCTCCACGGCGAGATCCGATAATCCATCGTCTGGAAATGTTCCAGCACCTAATGACAACAAGGATGCGTCAGGATCGGTAACAAGTCAACAAGTACTACTTGTAAGAGAACGACTCGGCGACTTGACAACCTGGACATCCAAATCGTCAAGCATTGCTCTCTCTCTGGTCCAGTCCATTGAACTTGTGATGGAAAGGTTTTTCCCTCGTTCCTCAACCAGTATTAATTCGTTGATGTGGCAGGTCAAAGGCACTACGATGACATCATTTGAAACGTCCCAGGGGCAAGACGATATCTTTCGAATTTATATTGAACGCAAAGATCGGGAAAGCGAATGGAGAGTTGATATTGCCAGAGTAGATGCGATACTATCTCTCTGGATGGCCAGTATTGTTGCCACAACCTCCAGAGATTCAGAAGATGTGGAAGAGTCTCGAGTAGACTCGAGCATTTCATCGAAATCGGCAGCACGTAAGACCGCAGCCGAGACTCAGAGTGGGTCAAAGCCAGATTGGAGGCGTGGCAAAGCTGGGGATAATCTGACTTACAGTTTCTACCGAATTATCGGGGACACTTTGCAGAATACAGTACTCAAGCGGGACATATCCTGGTGGGTGGACAACCTTGTTGTCGAACAGAGTGAATTAGGAGAAGGCAGGGATGCTGGGAGTCTTGTCATTGGTTTCCATGGCATCGAACGCAAAGGTAAGTTCTGCGTTCATCATTCCAGCTGCACTGGCATAGGAGTCTCAATATTTCTAGACACTGTTTCCGATCTCGGCATCGTCTCGAAAGCTTCTCTCCCCGTTATTTTAGCACAGCATCTCTTTACGAGTTTCATGTGGACTGTGGTACAATCTACGTCTTTGCGAAAAGACTGCCTCAGCCCGAAAAATGATGCGATTCATCAAGAAGTTGAGATCGAAGGACCCACGGTATTCAACCTCTACGATTTTGACCAAACTTGGCCCAGACTCAGACTTCGTTCTCGCGTTCTCACTAGATTGGTGCGCCAAATGGAGACTTATGGTCTAGGTAACACCGACGAAATATTGCTTTGCATGATCCCAGCCTTTAGTGCAATGCAGCTTTTGCCGAATCAGGAAATCCGGAAGCTGTTACCTCGTGTTGGCCCCGGACATGACTGGGTAGAAACAGCCACTTGCTATTGCAAGCTCCTGCAAGCGATCCAGGCATACGAAATAGACCAGAAGAAGCAATCTGGAACGACCGTCCCAAATGCAACAGCCGACCATAGAGACAGAGTCAACGTGACGATTGTTACTGCAACCATGGACTTCTTGTCGATGGCAACCGAGCCCTACAGCCAACATGAGACAAAGCCGCAATCGACTCTGCAGATGGAAATTGAGGCCATTGTAACAATTCTTGCTTCAAACAAGTTCGCCGCGATCATGAGAGAGCTTTCTCCGATATACACAAGACAGGGCCGTCAAGACGTATTTAAAAATGTCTTTCGTCAGTTCGGGCATCTTGAAAAGGATTCCCAAATTCTGAAAACATTCGAGCAGCCCAAAGATCTGGATAAAACTATTGCTCGGAATGTTTTAGGTTTCACCGAACAACATCTTCAGGTATTTTTCCATACATCGCACAACGAGGTGAGTACATACTTTAACCCCCTTTAAACTCTGCGGAGAGACAAAGAATGGAGAAGTGGACAACATGTTAAATCAATTACAGACAAGTTATTCTTCTATTTCTCTTGCCGGCAAGCTCAAGGCTGAAGGTATGTTGCCTATTGACACCTAGACGATGAGACTTGCTAAGAGTTGAAATGTAGAAAGTGCAATGACCGTACCAGATATCTTTGGATGGACCCCATGGCATTACAGCTGTGTTTCTCACCCGAAGCTGATCGAGAAACTCTTGGAACTTTTCGAGCTTCCTGCACATCGTCTTTTTGTGATTGTTGACACTATTCAACGAAGCCCCATCCACATTACATCTTCCAGAAGAACGGAATACAATCTGAATTTAATGTTTTCCCATTTAAGCCTCGATAACAAACGAAGTGTCATGCAGGCTAGTGGCATAGACGGCATGACACCCCTTCATTTGAGCTGCAGAAATGGAAGCCTTGCTATGCTCGATTTGATAGCCAAATGGGTGAACCCAACGGAAATACTCGACAAGAAGGACATTTGGGGTCGCCAAGCACTGCACATTGCAACCATATTTGGACATGATCATATCATCATCAAACTGTTGAATATGGGATCGAACTCTAATGAACCTGACAACTTTGGAAGATCGGCTATCGACTATTTCCCCGGTGGAAGACATCCACACGAAAGCCTGGATGTTGATTCTGAAGAGAACCGAAGCAATTCCAAGGACTCCAGACTTTCTCCAAAAGACAGCGAGGTGTTCCTCCGGTTTGCTCCACGCGATCCCGCCTATAAGTATAGAAACGGAACAACTTTCTTTCATCGCGCTGTCGAGCTCATAGACACTAGTGTTGTTCACCAGCTGCTAGACAGCAAGTTTGACATCGAAGCCCGAGATGAAGAAGCGCGAACGCCACTACACTACGCAATTCTTGCTGGCCGGAGGAGCATGGCTGAAGCACTGATAAGAGGAATTCCCTGCAAAGAAGGGTTGGTCACCGCCAGTTCATCAGCAAAAGACTTTCTTGACACAACATCACTCATGTTTGCTGCAAGAATGAATCTGGAGAATGTGGCCGAGGCACTGTTGTGTTCGAAGGACCCGTGCCTCATTGACGAAGAAAACAATGATAAAGAGACTGCTCTACATCAAGCCCGGGACTTGGAGATGGTTGAATTTCTAGTCAAGAAGGGTTCTGACACATTGATCAAGAACTCTTCTGGGAGAACTGCTTTGCATATGGCAATCGAAAGAAAAGACGAACACATCGCCCAATACTTATTGGACCTCAAGCCTCCTGATCAAGTACAAGATGATCCTTTCGATGGCAGCATGGATTCGCTCCTCGTCACAGCATGTCAAAGCGGGTGTTCCGAGGTTGTTCCAAAGATTATTGAGAGATGGCCCTCAATTGTCAACACACCGGATGAAAGATTCGGACAGACACCACTCTCTTGGGCGTGTGAGCGTGGCCACATGGCGATCATCAAGGAGCTATTGAGAAATGATAATGTTGACGTCAACAAGCCTGCTACCGGCTGGAGGAAACTGACGCCATTGCACCTTGCTGTCAGAGCACAAAACTCTGATATGGTGCATCTCATCTTGGAGGACATTCGTGTAGAGCTTGACCCAGAAAATGATGATGGCGAAACTCCGCTAAAACTGGCTGTTGAGAACAATTGCCTGGAAATAGCTCAACAACTGGTGCAACATACACGAACTACTCTTGTGCACAAGGTTCGCTATCTGAAAGAGTTTGTTTCCAGTCCTTCAGCCAGTGACTTCCGTCAGCTCATTTCGGATATCCTTCGTGATATGAAGGATGAATCATTACTTCATCAATTCCTGGTTTGGCTCGTCTGTGGCGGGATCCCAACGAGGGAAGATCCAGAGGAAGTTACGAACGACCACCTATCGGCATTCATGCAGCCATTGGCGAGAGATTTGGTGCGTGAGGAATGGCAGCAGCTCTACGACCCTTACAACGTAGTGATGCTTTTCCGCGAGTCTGCGGTTCGAGACACATTGATCAGAGATTGCATTGACAGCAGCGGCCTTGACCAGGACAATTGGTCCTACCTGGACTACATCAATCGATCTGACCATGGTAGCGCTTTAATGGCAGCTTTCACCAAGTTCCATAAACTGGATGAAAAAGACGAAGACAGGTATAAGGCACCGAAGTCTCTAAATATAGCTCATGACCAGGAGAGCGTTGAAGTCTTTCCTTGCAGAAGCCACGAAGCCGGAGATTGTCTAGCGATACAGGGTATGTTTTGTCCCCATTCTTGAGCGAAGACCGGTTGACTGATGTTTCGTACTGCACAGAGGTCGCATTTGTCCAGGCGTCAAGCGAAAATACGAGACTGTGCATGCGCAGCGACCACAGCATTCCTCCAAATAGGGATTTCTATTATTTCGAAATTGAAATCCTTGGAGACTCAGAGTCCAAGTAAGTACACATGCCGTTCGTGATATTACTCTCAATGCAGTAATTCATGCTCCAATACAGGAATCTAGGCATTGGTTTCTGCGGCGTAGGCGATGCTATCAATAAGATGCCAGGTTGGTTTGAGGGGTCATGGGGATTTCATGGCGATGACGGATTAATGTTTGTGGAGTCTGGCTTTGTTGGTTACACCCCTAGCTCGGATTTTGGAGAAGCCGCCAAATTTGGCCGTGGCCATATTGTGGGTGCGCACTTGAACATGCAGACAGGGCATGTCTTTTGCACGTTGAACGGAAATCGTTTGAACATGGGTGAGTAGAATCAACGCCGTTGTGTGTTACGTAGGTCGAGCTGCTGACACCCTGACAGGAGATGAGGTCAAGCAACACAGTGAATCATTACGATTTGGGAAGTTGTATCCTTGCATTGGGCTTGACTTGACGGCGGAAGGCGTAGGATTGCGCTTCAAGGTAAATTTCGACGGTTCAGCCAGTCATCCGTTCAAGTACAAGGGTTTGGACGCAACGAAGTCTATTGAAGGCTAAGGGTGGCAACGTGTCTCGAATTTATAGTATGGTCAACTTTCCATATTGCTCCTGTTATTCACTCTTGATATGAGCACATATAAATATTCTACGGCCTGTGTGTGCCCCTGTCCTGCTTGGATATCTACAGTCGCCGGGCCTTTAGATAGGCAGGAAGTGGCCGATATGACGCCTTCGCCTGGCCCAATTTCATCGTCAAGTGCAGATTATGCGAAGGTCCGTCGCGCAGGGAGCGAACTGTTAAGGAAGCAGCGCGGTTGCACTGGGATTGGGGCGTCACTGGGGATTAAATCCGTGGGTTTCTAGCAATGATGAGCTTCCTTGTTCGACCTGAACAAAAATACAGGCGTCCTCTTGGAGGGTAGGTTAGATACAATCACCCTAAATTTGTATGCGTGCACGGTCCATTTTCCCACCAAAATTCACCATATTCACTCCGTTATTTACAGCCTACAACAAATCGGAAAATTATTAAAATAGCTAGAAGTTATAAAGAATTGCCTGGAAAGATCCCTATTTGCTTATATTTGTGTTTTTATGGGATGGTTGCGAATATATAGCATTATATACCGAAGTAAGCGGTGAAATTTGTGGTTTCCCCGCCAAAATTAGCGTATTTTCGACCACGTTCAACTTTAAAGATTTCTTTAAATTTCTAGGACTTATAAGTAAGAATACAAAGTGATAAAAAGTAAATAATTATTAAAATCCATTAAGTCTATGGGATTTTCTTATTTTTGCAATTTTTCCTGGGTTGTAAACACCGGAGTGAATATGGTGAGTTTTGGTGTAAAACGGGGTTGGCACGGACATAAATTACCAATCTCTGTACGTATGTACCTAGGTACCTAGGTATGTACAAAGGCGGGGTTGTTGCACCCATGGTTCGCGAGCCATACCAACACGAGACCACTGTAATATTCAGACAGCGCCCACTGCATGCACGCGGCGCGGGGCCACTTGCGTGATTTCATCTTACTCGCCGTGGGTGCAATTGCTCGTTCGTCGTAGTTCTCAGGAATTCAATCTTCAGAAATCCTATTCCTATTTCTTTCCAGCCCATTCAAGGCAGTAGAATAGGCGTGGTTAAAGAAATCGTGTATTATTCGCGTTGGTGCAGTGTGGTTCATGCGCAGTAGTTCCGGTTCTGGGGCTATAGTCCTAGTCTCCCGCGCGTGTGTTGGAAGCCTGTCCAGACCCCCCGGCCCACTGGAAGCAGCTATGCGAGACGCTGCGCTTGGGCATCATCTCCTCTGCACACCTACCTACCTACCTTTCTCTCCGTTGTGCTCGGTAATTAGAACGATTGAATGGCTGACAAAGCCTCAAATGCTCTTATCGTAAAACATTGTTGCTATGCACTTCATTTACCGAATTATGCAGCTGTTTATACTAAAAACCTTAGCCACAGGGTCCACGCTGATACAAGAAATGACTGCTGTTTCCGACGAAATACTAAAAATCAATTTCCCCTTCACGACGGGATCATTGTGAGGTGATTAAAATGACACATGGCTGGAGATAGGGAGTTGGGAGAGTCGGTCCAACATCATTGTTGCAATCTTGGTAGGAGGGTCGCCAAGAAACAACGGTTGCTATGCATTCACATTCGCCCAGGATGTCCCTCCAACGGCAAACGTGCATATAGCAAGAGGCGAAATAAGAGGCACTCTACGATGCTGAGATTCAACTTCGAAGGACTCGATGTCCTTCTTCCCAAAGCGCACTTTTGCAGTCGCTCGCGTCACTCACGTTATCAAACATTTATTCTTTTCCGAATTCATCCTGTATCTATACTGTGGCAAGCGCAACCATGGCGATCTACACTCAGCTTCCGAAAGATCTACAGGAGGTAGATGTGATTATCGCAGGCGGTAAGTGTAGACTACTTGGAACCACCTTTAGTGGGAGTCTGTCAAGGCAATGAGCTGATGGCATACAGGCGGCACTGCCGGATGTATCGTTGCCGCCAGGCTCACCGAAGCAGACCCCAATCTTTCTGTCTTGGTCGTTGAGGCTGGCGACAATAATGAAGATGTCGCATCCATCATTCACCCAGTCCTGTTTCTGGGGGCTCTGATGCCCACCAGTACTGTCACTTCGTTCTACAGTGGAACTCAGGAGCCGCAGCTTGGCAATCGCCAGCTTACTGTCCCCGTTGGCAGTGTTCTGGGCGGAGGGTCCTCAATCAACCTTATGATGTATAGTCGTGCCCAGCGACATGATTGGGACTCTTGGAATACTGCGGGGTGGTCTGCTAATGAAATTATTCCGTACTTGAAGAAGGTAAGGTTGTTGTCAATGCCGTGTGAACCATCAAATCATAGTCGCTGACTTTATTCTTAGCTCGAACATTACCACGGGGCAGACCCGAAAGGTGTACACGGCGATAGTGGACCAATTGCAGTCTCTGGGGGGACCTACCGAGCCGATCGATCCCTAGATGATTTTATCGCTGCCGCAGCTCAGGTCGGGTATCCCGAGGTGGAGGATCTTCAGGATTTGGACAGTAACAATGGCGTTCAGAGAGCGCAGCGTTTTGTCGGGCCAGATGGGCGACGTTCAGATACAGCGCATGCGTATCTTCATCCGAAGCTGAAGGCCACTGATGTGAATCCCAACCTGCACCTTCTCCTACAGAATCAAGTTGTACGCGTGTTGTTTGATGGTACTACTGCTACAGGCATTGAGTTCAGGGGCAATCCCAAGTTCCAGAAGGATACCTCCATCCACCGTGTCAAGGCTACACGAATGGTCGTTCTCTCTGCTGGAGCATTGAGCACACCATCAGTACTTGAGAGATCAGGAGTGGGCAGTCAATCCATTCTGGATGCTGCCAATGTTCCAATTGTTGCTCGTGTACCTGGTGTGGGAGCCAACTATCAAGACCATCATTTGCTGACATACGCATACAAATCCAGTCTATTGCCGACTGAAACCATCGATGCGATTGTTCAAGGACGCGTTGATGTGGGTGAGCTTTTACAGACCAATGCCCCCATTCTGGGATGGAATGCGCAGGATGTGACATGCAAATTACGGCCCAGTGAGTCAGAAGTGGCCGCACTTGGCCCAGAGTTTCAAGAGGCCTACGACCGGGACTTCAAGAACAATCCCAGCAAACCAATGACGCTCATGGCCTCATTGAGTGGGTATGTATTGATTTCTTAGACACTCTTCCATGTGATTCCCATTCTCTGACGATTTCTAGATTTCCTGGTGACCCAACAGGTCTAGAGCCAACCCAGTATCTTGCCATCTCCACATTCACGGTCTACCCGTACTCCCGTGGTCATATCCACATCAAGAGTTCCAACCCGGATGAAGCACCCGAATTTGCAACTGGCTTTTTCAAAAACCCCATTGATGTGAAGAAGCATATATGGTCGTACAAGAAGCAACGAGAGATCATCCGACGGATGCAGAATTATCGGGGTGAAATTGCCGCCACGCACCCGCCATTCTCTGGAAGCTCGCCTGCCGCAATCATTGAGATCAATGAGCCCCTCACTAATGTCACCGACATCAAATACACAGCGGAGGATGATGCAATCATTGAGAAGTGGGTTCGCGAGAACGTTGGAACCACTTGGCATTCCCTCGGTACTTGCAGCATGGCACCGCTCGAAGCCGGAGGTGTCGTTGATGCCAATCTCAGTGTCCATGGTGTTCAGCGACTGAAAATTGCTGACTTGAGCATTGCGCCCCAGAACGTGGCGGCTAATACTGCCAATACTGCTATGGTGATCGGTGAGAAGGCAGCTGATATCTTCATTAAGGAGTTGGGTCTTTGATTTGACACTGTGATGGAAAGCCAGAGCTGGCCTGGGCTGTTGTGCGGTGGCGCCTAGACGCACTATAGGTCTGACAATTCTCCGCTCGTTAACATGACGGTACTTGACACGTATGATCTCTAGGCCCGGGATTCGTACCATACCTTTACTTCTAGACCAGTGCACTTTACAGTTACTTTGATGATAAATTCTACTCGCACACAAAATATACGTATTGTACCTCAAAATGGTACGAGTGATGCTGCTGATTGGGTCGTTTACAACTACCATCGTGATTGCTGAATGCGTCGCGCAGGTCGATGATTCTAGCGCTCAAATGGGACTGCAAACCCCGCAACATCCCCCGGGAGGCACTGAGCAGGAGTACGTTATTAGCACACATAACCGCTGGTAGACGGCAACGCAGCTTCGTCTAGCGCTGTAGCAGAGGAAATAGCGACTCAGTTTCTTATCCCCGCCTCATACCCTCGGTTGGATGCACATACAACCAACATGTCCTTCCAACAGCAATCGCGCATGTGCCGACTGATGCGAAGTAAGTGACAATGCCACCAACAGACCTTGTAGCCGGTGCCTTTCTACCCGAAGGAGCATGTTCGATGTTCGCATTCTTTGTTCCGTCGCAGACAATCGCTGCTGACCACTCCCGCTGACACAACCGGTGGAGGCTGAGTCCGGGGTTGATGGTTCCCTGTGACAGTGCAAGGGAAAAACAACAACATGCACCGCTGGCTAGGCTCGTTTGGCGCCCTGTTTCTCCTCGTCGCAGCTCTCGTCATTCAGCGACAACGCCGACGTACCTCAGCGATATACCGAAATGGATATCAATCACCAGTGCACCACCGCCCATGGGACCCATTTCTTGGCATCGACCTGACTATCGCCACGCACAATGACTTGCCCTCTCTGCGCCGGCTTCACCAGAAGTATGGCCACACTTTCGCGACGGAGACCCTGGTCAATGACACCACCATTTATACAATTGCGCCACAGAATATCAAGGCTGTTAATATGCGCCATGATCACTGGGGCATAGAGCCTCAACGACTGCCAGGCATGGAGTTCTTCTGTGGTCGTGGTATCTTGACAATGGATGGAGAAGTATGGAAGCAGGCTCGGTCGCTATTGAAGCCCAGTTTTGCAAAGGGCAATATCTCTGACTTGACCGTTTTGTCGCGAGAAACGGACAAGCTCCTCGAGCAACTGCCCACAAATGGCCAAACAGTGGACCTACAGCCACTTCTGTACATCATAGTACGTCCTCCACATATGCTGCACTGTTTCAGACTTCTTGTTTGCCAAACCACAGTCGCATGAGACTAACACTATGAAATATCAGTTTTTGAACACGTCGTTGCACTTTCTGCTCGGAATTTCGCCGGACCAAGGAGAAAATGCTGCGCCTTGCACCTCGACAGAGTTTGTAGATGATTTCCATGACGCCCTCTTTCTCACAATGATTCGCATGATACTTGGACGTCTGTGGAAACTCTTCCCCAAGAGCAAGTATCTGAGGGTCTGCAGAACTGCCCATTCGTACCTCGACTACTATGTTCATCTCGCACTAGACGGCGACCAAGCCCCAATGGAACACGCCCAATCGGCCGGACAGAGGAGCTTGGTGCAGGGGCTCTCCACGCAAACGGATCGATGTAGGTTTTATTCGCAGTCAATTGCTGCAAGGTATGATGGCATCTCAGGAAACGACATCTGCACTGCTGGGAAATGTATTTTTCCTGCTTGCGCGCCATCCCGCAATTTGGAAGCAAGTGCGCGAAGATGTACTGGCTCGAGGTGATGACTTTTCCAATTTTGACGCTCTTCTGGAGTCTGGAGTATTACAGAATGTTCTACTCGAGGGTCAGTATAGTCGCCAAATAGTTCAACGCGATCTTATCCAAATATAGCTAACAGTCCTCAGCACTTCGTCTATACCCAATCTTCCCGCTCATGGGCCGAGTGGCACTGTGCGACACCTTCTTACCGGTCGGTGGCGGGCCGCTGCAGGACGCGCCCATCTTTGCGCCAAGGGGTACCAAAGTCGAAGTAGGCAATCATGCCCTGCACCGCGACCCCAGAGTCTTTGCTGCCGACGTTGAAGACTTTCGGCCCGACCGTTGGAACACAATCAGCCCTGCGCAATTTGAGTTCATGGGGTTCGGAGGAGGGAACAGGGCTTGTCTTGGCCGCCAAAAAAGCCTTGCCGAGGCTGCTTATATACTGGCCAGAATGGCAAGACAGTTTGAGAGGATTGAGAGTCGGGATGATCAAAAATGGAAGGCCGATATGAAGTTGACTTGTAGGAACGCGAATGGGTGCAAGATTGCCGTGTACAGGCCTGGCTTCAGTTGACGGGCCATGTCAACTGATAGGCGACTTGGATCGAGTGGAGAAGCGTTTTGATTAAACCTGCGGAGCTGCGTCTGACGCGTGCTAAACAGCAATAGACATACTAAATGCAGTATACCTCTTTCTTCTGCTACTTAGACACCCGCCAGCACTCCCAACCTGTTCATTTACCAGACGCGCTAATGGGGCGCATTGGGGAGCATTCCGCTGCGCACAGCCGTTCGTTTCACCTTTCTACAGCTTCGCTCGCGCTGAGCTTCTGCGGGAAAGAAGTAGAGTCAGTCATCCGGCCTTGCCATGGAACAGGCCAACTTGACTTACTTTACAAGACCAACACATTTGATCTCCACATCAGTATTACCTGGGAGGGTTTTCACTGCTACGCAGCTGTTACAGTGTCAGCGTGCACCCCACACAATCCAGCGCGGGCCAACTCACGTTCGAGCAGGCTTCAATTGTCCCCAGTACTGCTCATAGACCTTATTTACTGCCCCGTAGTTGGACATGTCGGTGATGAAAATATTGACTTCAATGACATCCTCAACGCTCGAACCGCCAGCCTCTAGAACGGCAGCCAGGTTCTGGATGCAGCGGTGCTACAGGATTATTTAGCACGCGGGAAACATTTGAGCAAGGTAAATGGAACTAGTACTGACTGTCCGGGCCTCAATGGGTCCCTTTACAATGTCGCCAGTCACAGGGTCCTTGCCGACCGCGCCAGAGGTGAAGACGAAGCCATTGGCGATAATGCCCTGGCTCATGAGGTTCGCCGGAACGGCAGGCGCCTTGGACGATGTTACTGCGACGCGCATTTTTGGGCTGTGAGCGAAAAGGAAGAAGTATAATATGCAAAAATTTCTTGAAGCAGAGATGACGCGGAATTCAACGCCGATGATTGAGGGGAAGCAACAAGTGTCAAGTCAATTTGATCTCTCGTGGTGGACGGTGTCAATATGCGCGTGCGCTTCCGCGTTATCGGCCAGTGTGTCTTTGGATTTACTAAGTGCCGGGCGCGGATCGGACGGGGAGTCGGGCTGTCCGACAGGGAGATAAGCGTCTCCGAACTTCGGCGAGGTGGAGAGCCGGCGCGCCGGCGGACGATGCACTGAACAGCATCTCCACGCTATAGTCCCCTGCAAATCTTGAAGCTCTGTTCCGCAACTAGCCGTGTACTCTTGCCATACACGCCATGACCGACGTATTCTCAATCTCCTGTGAACGGCGTGCCGAATACAGTTGATCTCCCCGAACAAATGATCCCACTGCCTTCGTACAAAATTACCAAAATCGGCCGTGACGAATCCTGCTTAATGTGATTCTTCACTTGAATCTCCAATGATTGGATCGTCCATGTTAGTGGCTTGTTGATTATTCTCGTCCTTTCTGTCGCGCACAGATGCATGCGTGGGGCCTGTAAGTGATGCCTGCCCTCGAGGAGAAGGTTCGATTAAGGAGGAGGCGATGTCGTCAATGGATTCATGCCAAGATATCGCCCCCCTTTTTGCTGTGATGCACTTGTCAGGAGTACATGCTTACAAGACATCTAACCTTGATGTGGCTTCCAAAAAGAGCCCAAGAAACGGCATGCGCCTAGGCCGAGCCTTGCAATGACCCCAAGTCCAGGTCGTCCCGTTGATCCCGTTCAAATAACCCTTTTTGTGACCTCACCCCTGAAAGGATGCAGCCGGCTTGGTGATGCTGAGGAATACTTGTAACAGCCTGGACAGGTAGTCAATTGCATGAAGATCGCCCATACAAATAAGCGCGAATAGTCGTTTGCCTGATGACATTTAATAATCCCTGACATGGTCGAATTCAGACGTTCAAGGCTATTGTAACCATTCAACTGTGTCTTCAAAGAGAAGGCGACTCGTGCATTGATCTTATTCCTGCTCAACGCAAACATCAGCGTCGCCAGACGGCATGGAGGCCACGATCATCACAATACTCAGGGATATCATGTCATTGTCCCAGTCCAAGGCGCGACGGTATTTCCGACAGCCTCGATAAGAGGTACGACCAACATAACGAGCTCGGTCACTCTGACGAAAACGATCATTGTAGAAATGTCGACAAGCACCGGACCCTTAACGATTCCCACGTTTGCCATTCGTGATGCAACATAGGAACGAGAACTCATTGTCGGCTACAGGAAATCGACTAATGTGGTTGGCGGTCTAGAGGGTATCGCAAGCTTTGGTGATTTCCCAGACGCAAATGAAGAGCACCGTTTTACCTTGAACGAGGAAGGGCGTCTTGTTCATGTTAATACTGGGTGGCTGGCACACGGCGACAATTCGGTTGGCTACCGATTCGAGAATCCCGCAATTGCCGAGGACCTTCTGCCTTATCCGACTTGTGTATGTGCTCTTAACCCGAGTACATCGCAATTGAGTTGTGATTGTGGCGCTCAGATAAAGATCTGCTTGAGCGCAGACCCGGTCAATGCCGATGCGATTCCGTGTACCGACCAAGATATCGCGTTAGGTTTGACAAAGATATCATGGTATGCATTCACGGACGCGCCTAGCGCCACCAGCAGCACCAGCCCGACAGCGGTTCCGTCACCGACACCGAGTCCACAATTTTTCTTGAAGAGCGCCGACTCTGATTATGCATTGGTCATACTTGATCACCGACCATATTACGTCCCCAGCAACAGCACGGCTGGATTGGACCACATGTTTGCCGTCGACGACAGGGGCGTCTGGACCAATGTCGAGACGGGTTACATTGCAGCTGCGGGCCGCGACATCGAGACCGACTATATCCAGTTCTGGAGTCGGGAGGACCTTGTGCGGCTCAGCCTATCCCCTAGTACGTGTAGCGTGCAGCAGGACGAGGATGGACGAGTTGGCTTCCACTGCAACAACCTCAGCTTCTGTTCGACAAACTACGGCCTCAGATACTGTTATGGTTTTCCAGACAATCCGAATCCAGATGCAGTGCAGCTTTTCTCGGGACTCGAGAGATAGCGGCAGAGGAGCCGATGGTGCATTGTAGAATGGTTGAAATGCAAACAGCGAGAATGGGCTTCCAAAGTTCGTTTTTCCGTAACAAAAAAGAAAAAAGAAAAAAGAAACAAAAGGGGAGTGCTTTCTGGCTTGGAACAGCCGGGCGACAAGGAATTTGGAAATGCGCTGAAATATACTTTTGTCAATCAGAATCTCATTGGGACCTTTGATTATATGCACAGAACGATCCTTGCCATCATTGACTTTGTAAAAATGTCTCCGTGTATGCTGTCGAATCATTGAACGCGCTCGTCGTGACTGCGTGTAAACAGAGACAGGTCTGTGTCCGCGAAGGCCTTAAGAATCATGGGCAGGTCATCTGCCTTGGGGGGTTCCGTGATAGAGTCGACTCAATTTGTAGGTACACTATGCTTATTGCGCTGCATCCACTGCGCTACACCTACTACGCTGCACCCACCACCAACCGGAGAAACACCATCCTCGCACGCGGGTCTCCCACGATATAGAAGTCAAAAACAGAATCCATATATACAGCTTGGATTAAAATTGATCAAAGATCACAACTTCTCTAGATCAATGCCGATCGTCACAGGAAAACCTCATTGGGCCGAGATAGCATTTTGCTTAGCGCTGAGACGTTCATGGCCGGGCGCTCAGCCTAGAAGTGTCCACGTACATCGCGCTGAGACCGTCCAGAATGGTACTTAACTTGTTCGACAAACTCCTTGTCTTGAAAATTTCTGGTTTGGACACAGAAACTTATATGAGTGAAGACATACGTCTCCACGTAAGATTATATGGCTAGAGGCTATCTGCTATGTTCACAATGCACCGGAAATAATGAGAAGATCAGTGGAAAACAAATGAATAAATGTACACGAGCCCAAGGCGCAGCTAGATGATGATAAGTATCAACAGCTTGATCTCTCGATCTAACTGGCGAAACTAGGTACGTAAAGTGGGTTGCAGAAGTAAAACGCGGAGAAGTCGTGGCGGCCCTAGGGGCTTCGTCCTGGTACTTAGTGCAGTGCATAGCACGTGACAGAGATATGGTTCTCAAAGTATAACGTACGTGATGTGACTCAAACGTACATAGCGTTGAAACAAGTAGTGTTAAACGAGAATGTCTTCAAGCCACGCGGCCGCCTTGGTATCCCAAGTTTGAGCATATGCCAAATGGGCCGTCAAATTGGTTCCAGCTGCGTCGCAGACACCATCCAGATCGTCACAATAATCATGAAGGCGGTCGGAGTACTTGGCAATCGCAGCGATTTGGTCGGCAGTTCTGGGATATTTCTGTTATAATATTAGCAAAATGACCGTTTCGTCGAGTAGCAAACGAATACGTACGCCAGTGGCAGCAACGTCTCCAACATTGTACGTTTGGTTGGCTGTGTGACGGGGGTCACCATAAAGCACGATAGCAGCAACTAGAGGAAGTAAGCATCCATTGTGTCGCACAAAATTTGCCTGTGAAAATCTTACTATGAGAGCCAATGGTGTCAGGATCAATTGTTGGTAATGTGTAGTTTCCCAGAGTGTTCCCAACCCCGTCACCTCCGCCCGCAAGCATATCGCCCACGACCATAGCGCCCTGAATATCTGTTTAGTCCAGTCTCCCAATCTGACACTGAAGTCTCGGGATCTTACCTGAGAGTATCCAAGCAGCACAAGCTTAGAATCAGGGCAGGCTGTAGCATAAGCTTGCACCTGCGCAGTACCATTGGCAATACCTTCTTGATAGCTTGGAGTAGAGCCTTCCTGAGTCGCGGGGTAAAGGATATTCTCATAGGTACTTCCGTTGATGGATCCCGTAACCAAGGTCGCCAATGACCCAAGGGTGCCGGGGTAGCCCTCCGTGGTTCCGCGGGCGAGGAACAGGTGCACGTCTGCACACGCCGCCCGTGCGATGTTGGCAGAATGGGCCAGTGCCGGAAGTACGGCTATGCCAGCTGCGAGGTATCGAGAAGTCATGGCGTCTAGACTATAATGTTGTCTTAGGATGTGAACAAAGTTCCGCCTTGTAAAACTTCAATTACTGCGTGGAAGTTGACATTATAAATATCACTATCCGGACAAGGTATAGTCCGTATGTATGGATCAGAAGCTCATTGCTTGACATAGTCGTTTAGGTGAGTGCCTTTCGTCCAGCGAAAAGGGAAATTACGCCCGAAGCAGGTCCATGCAGATTTGGCAAAAAAAGAAACAAAGATAAATTGGGGACCGCTAAATTATAGTGGTAGTTTCATGTCGATAACGACCGTGAGTTGACTAGCTACGAGCCGAGAAGTGTAAACTCCGAGCGCAAATGACGTCATTGTCGCGAGATACTAGAGAAATGTCTCCCAAACCTAACAAAGGCTATAGAATTATCGGCAGCTGCCCGGAGTTTACTACGTCCAGTCCGATCGCTTTCGCCGGGGCCACGTAATCTTGTCGGTGGTAATCTCAATGGAATGGACACTTACCGTCACAAATCTCTCGAAAGCATGCGTTCAAGATGACCCGCCTGCCGCATACGGTGGATCAAAGAGTCCTTCCGAGACCCGAGATCTAGATTGCCGATTGGGAAGACCGATCAAGAATGTCGTCTGTGAGTGCCGACAATACTACTACCGAGGCCCGAAATAGGATCTACTTTGCCTAGAACCAAGACCATGTCAATGTATTGGCGAGAAAGCCATTGGCGATGCAATTGACTCGGACAAGATCGCGCTATGTGGCATCGCTGAAATGAAACTCATCACTTGTGCAAACATCCTTGCCTGAGACGTACGGACCAAGCATTGGTTGAATTCAGATGACTTGCTGTGCATGGCGATATTCGTGGCTTTCGATATAAACCATGTATTAATCCAGTCTATGTCTTCACACGTATTCTGTGACCACTATCGAGCATTATACTAACAAGCTGAGCTTCCATTTTCCACGGTGCCTCTTTCACAAACACTAACAACTGATGGCCAGAATACTGCAAACGTTAGTATCCGTGCTCCTGCTTGATAAGATCGGCTGCACGCTCGGCGAAGGCATAAACGGTTGCCTGCAGGTTGGCTGTGCTGATGATCGGTATCGCGCTGGAATCCACAACGCGTAGGCCGTGTATTCCGTGCACTTTGAGGGAAGAATCCAGTACACCGCCCATTTCCTGGGGCAGCATAGCGCAGGTCCCGCAGACGTGCCACATGGAAATCACATTGGCCCGAAGGTAGGCCTTGGCGGATTCGACATCCTCCAGACGAGATGCTGAATCGCGGTGCTTCAATGGTTGTCTCAACAGATTGCTGAAGGGTTTCGTTGCGGCAATGGTCTCGATGTAGCGTAAATGATGAGCCATGACTTCAAGGTCTATTGGATTCGAAAGATACTTCGGATCTATGATCGGCGCTGTGCCAATATCCGGAGATTGAATGTGAACACTGCCGCGAGAAAGCGCTTGCGAAAGCATGAGACCGATTGATATATACTTTCCCGGCACTGGCGCCGGTGCATTGTGCTGGGCTAGAATGGACAGGTATGCTGCGGAAGGTGTGTCGGAATCCAATAGACCCTGCTGCGCGATCTCGTAGTATGCATGAGCTCGAGCCTGACTCGGGAGGTTTTCCGTTGGAGGTCTGTTCTGGTCAAGTATTTCCTGCACCGACCGTCTGGCCTCTTCCCCAGGCAGAGGTAGATAGGCGTAGGTGTAGACGCCAACTGATGTCAGCAAGCCCGTCTGGTCGGTAGCATACTGTTGCATTGCTGGGCCGATTGCCTCTGGTTCCTGCCTCACGAGAGCGTCCATGGTATCGACCTCATCAACTGCTTCAAAACCAATGCTGCAGAGAGGATGGTCTTGGAGATTCTCACCAACCGCCGGCAAGTCTTTGACTACAGATATTCCATGGTTTTGAAGAAGTGACTTGTCACCAATGCCCGACAGCTCCAGTAGCTTGGGGGACTGTAGAGCGCCAGCAGCTAGAATAACTTCTCCTGTGCAAAGGACTTCGTGGGTGCCACCATTGTGATTGTAGCGTACCCCTATGGCCTTCGGAGTTGGACCAGACTCATCGAACAGAACTCTCTCGACTACAGCTCCGGTGATAACGTGCAGATTGTCACGATCTTTGGAATGCTTGTAGTAGGTTGAAGCAGCAAAACTTCTCTCTCTTGTGTCTGGATCGATACTTGACAGACAAGTAAATGGTCCATTTGAGATTCCCGAGAAGGGGTCAGATTCTGAAACATGACCAAGAGCTTTGAAGCTTTCGGCCCATGCCTTTCGGACTGGGTGAGAAGTGTTGCCTGAAAAGGATGGTCGTACAGGGCCACGGGCAGTATTGTTGTTGGAAACCCAATCTGCGACGCCTAGGTCCTCGGCACAATCGATCGATGGAGAAGTGTAGCACTTGGAAAGATATGGCTGCATGGTGTCCCAGTTCCAGCCATCATTCCCTAGTGAGCCCCACGCGTCAATGAGGCCTTTCGTAGGGGACACGAAAACATGAGCGTTGATGGCACTTGAGCCGCCCAGGGTCTTTCCCTGAGAAAGACTGATGCATCTTCCATCGAGGGCGTCCTTGACGGTGGTTAACTTTGGAACTTTCCTGCTGAGAGGGTAGTCAAACTTGTGCCTCTGATTGGAAATTCCAATCGAGTTCTGAGCCGAGAAGCACAGGATAGAAGCCGGGAGTCTTGACCCGTGGGTCATTAACATGATCGTCTCCTGCCTCCAGGATTATCACGTTCTTAGACGATTCCTCCGAGAGACGACTAGCCACAACGAGACCAGCAGTGCCTCCGCCGACAACAATAAAGTCGTATATAGTTCGGGACATCTTGCTTGACCCTTAAAGTATGGGAAACAATTTCTGATCACAGTCCGGAATTTTTTTCCATAAAAAATAAAAGAGATGTTACATCAGAATACCTGGTGTGAGCTTCAAATATGTGCAATGGCAGAATAAGGAAGTTATCCATGTGAGATGATCACTCATATCCCACTCTTATCAGCCTCGGCATGGCTTTATAACAATTGGCGTGCATCACTTGCTGCATTCGCATTGGATGGAAGTGTGATTACGGAACCTCAATGCAGTGACGACGAAGAAAAGGTGGAAATCTACCGCAACGAAGCAATCACGTTGGTTGGGAATACCAACAGGCCGACCCTGCATATGCGCCATGCATTATCCTTAGGTATGCACGAGGGCTCCACCGCTAAGACACCAACAAGTGGAGAGCTTCACTCTTCGAGGCGAACCAACAAGCAAATGCAATGCGCACCTTTGTAATAGGTAGCCCACCTTGAACATACCGTTTTCGCTGCGCAACTTGCCAAGATTCGTTGAATGTAAAGCTCGGCTCGCGCATGCCGGGATTATATACTCCAAAAGGTGATTGGAAGCAATTGCCAAAGACACCAGTTAACATGCGGCTAAATGTAGCGTGAGACCTGATGATCGCAATGTTTATTTTCATCGCTCACCAGCCGCACGTACCCAGCCGCACGTACCCAGCCGCACTATAATTCCGTGTAGCCAGGCCTACTATGTAGGATACAGGTCTGGAGATAATCCATGGATGGGGCTATGAGAAATCGTCCTCCATGTCACAGTAATCTTGCGCATAGGACGGGCTGTGTTGGAATTAGGCCGTTCATAATCCCTGCCCCAGGTTTGGGGGCCGCCGGAAACCCCACCCTCAGAGGCCAGGTCCGTAGCATATTACCAAGGTATCTCTATCACCGCTTGCATGCTGTGTTACCATTATCATGGGCTTCGAATGTGTACCGGCTTGGCAGTTCTTCCGTTCCGCACACAAGAATGGAAACGCAGCAACTGTCCGCTTTGCCCAATTCGCAACTGGAAATGGACCCGCTCCCTATTTCCAAGTTGGCCGATCGCTCCCTATTTCCAAGTTGGCCGATCGCTCCCTATTTCCAAGTTGGCCGATTGCTCCCAAGAATTGTACGACTCATCCTTGCAACTATGCATTTGCTGAATGTGAACACGTATCAGCTTGAAGGATTCTTCGGATCCGTGCGACCGTCGTACGCTATCTTGTCGCACACGTGGGGTGAAGATGGGACCTCATACCAAGATCTTCAGGCCGGCCGCAAAAGGGGACCAGGCTGGACGAAAATCGAGGCATGTTGTCGTCAGGCTGTGAAGGACAGCTACGATTATGTCTGGATAGACACTTGCTGCATCGACAAATCGAGCAGCGCAGAGTTGTCTGAGGCGATCAACTCCATGTATCAATGGTACAGGAATTCCGAGATCTGCTATGTTCACATGTCAGACGTGCCATCAGATGAAAGTCATTCCGAAGAAGATTCCTCCTTTCGCAAGAGTCGCTGGTTTTCAAGGGGTTGGACGCTCCAAGAGTTTCTGGCTCCGGATTGCGTTCAATTTTTCGACCAGTCCTGGAATGCATGCTTCGATCATGTCCTCATGAGATTCGGCAGCGATGACAGAACTGCGTCATTGGTCCGTTTGCTTTCCGAGATCACTGGCATCTCACCGAGAATCGTGAGAACGGGCCAGTTCGAGTCAGTGAGCATAGCTCAACGACTTTCTTGGGCATCGAATCGGACGACAACGAGGGTAGAAGACATGGCCTATAGTCTTCTAGGTATACTCGGTATCAACATGCCACTGATTTACGGAGAAGGGAGAGCAGCATTTCAGCGACTTCAGGAAGAGGCCTTGAAAACTAAGATGGACCAGAGTTATTTGTGCTGGGGACTTGGCATGTCCTGTGAACAAATTCCAGGTGGAGACTCGCACCTGGCAACATCGCCCGCATTTTTCCGAAATTGCCAAGAGCTACATATGTCCGACAGACGGAGGAGGTATAGCTTCATGGGCGAGATGATGCTCCAGTCTGTTACAAATCAGGGCCTGCAGATCGAAGTCCCGGTGATCAATATTGACAAGGCTCGCGGCACGATATTACTGCTACTTCCATATGGTCCCGGAGTCGGCGACATTTGTACTGCCGTTCCATTACTACGGACTTGGGGGATTCATACTTCCGAAGGCTCGATGGCAGCGTTCCTTTTGCTGTCCCTTTGGAATTATTCGAAAAGGCACAAAAGAGGAAAATATGCATTCTCAATCGCGAATACAAAAACTTCAGCATTGAGCCCAAGGGCATCCGACCAAAGCTATCTTGGCGCCCCTGTACTAGAACAAAGTGCGATATCCTGGTCCACTTCGAAAAGCTCTTGGATGCTCGCTATCGGATGACTGGATACTATACGTCTCAGGATACCTCGGCAAGTCGAGACGTGTCCTCTATCTACTTTCCTCCGGGAGTTGATTGGTTCTTCCTGGAATTCACAAGTGGCTCATCGAGGGTTGGGGTGTCATTCCGTGGAAAAACGTTACGATCGCGAACTCGATTAAAGACGCGGATTTTTCGGATCTATCGTGGGCCAACGCTGGCCGTAGCCCTCTCTGTTCAGAGACTGCATGATAATCGTTGGAGCAGGAAGAAATGGTTTGACAAGGAGACTGAGCTCGAAGAGTCACGTTGCAAGTCTACATGTACGGATGTTGGCCATTTACATTTTTCATACGAAATCGAATACATGTCGCCATTCTCGACGAAGATCAAGTTGAATGAGATTCGTCATGATATAACACCATAATAAGGATCAGAGGGAGAACGACGGGAGATATTCAATTGTAAATAATTCATATTAAGAGAAATAAAGACATAGTAATGATGAACAGCAACAAATTTCCAGATGTTGTTACATTTTCAGATTCAGACTCTATATGGAAGGATCGCATGCGTATGCGTCAAGGGATTCCTCGCTGCAACTATAGCCCGGCCAAGGACTATCCCATGTACCCTCAGCAGTATCGTAATTATGCCACTCGGGTACGCCTTGCCACCTGAATAGATCCTCCATAGCAGAGGCAACATGTACAAGCTTGGCTTCACCCCACTGGCGACCCCAGAGGCAGAGGCCGAATGGCACTGAGTATCCCGTCTGACCAACCGGAAGAGCGGCGATAGGGTACCCGGCGTACGACGGGATGGAAGCACAGGCTTGACTTCCAGTACCAGTGTCATCATTGGGAATGAGCAGAGCGTCGAGCTCAACCATGGTGCCATTGTCAGTGGTGTAGGCGTGGCCGCCATCAATGGCCGTCTGCGCAGTATGCCGTCCCCAGCCAAAGTTTGCCCAAAAAGCGTCGCCTTGCGTCCCGTTGGTGGCGATTGCGAGATCGTAAAAGTCCTGGCCAGTCTCGGTATTATACCACCACATGCTGTTGCCAAGTGCGCCAGTCGTGTTATTGTGGGCGTCGTTCCAGGCGGCCATTTCCGTCAGTGTGCTCATCCCGTGGCGTTCATCGTCGGCTGGAAAGGTCCAGTTTCTCAGCCACTCGGCGTATGCAACGTCGAGAAGCACTTCGTAGACGGTCAATTGCTGGCGACTGTCGAGGGTGTCTGATGGTTGTCCAAAACCATAAGGATTGGCGATCTCCTGTATACCAGGAATATACTAGAAATGGTTAGTGGCAATGCTAAATTGTTATAGGACCGGCTCAATCACGCACGCTGATGTTGTAAAGCTCGGCGCCAGCGGCCTTGAGCTGGTCGAGAAGTGCTTCATACTTGACACGCTGATCAGGCGCATTGACCGCCTACCGTGAAATGTTAAATGATATTTCAAGACCACGTTTGGGTGATTGACTTACCGGATTGGTCGACCAATAAGGATTCCAGGGTAAGCCCAGCTTCATACCGCGCAGGCTTTCCTTCTGGGTCAGATGCGCCGCATAACCTTCTTCTGGAAGATGACCTAAAGCGTTCCAAGTCAAGTTGTCATAACGGTCGGCACCGGCCATGATGTCCAAGAGGTAGGCGACGTCCTTCATGGACCGCGCCATGGGACCCGGAGTATCATGGTAAAAGCTTCCGGGCACGATGCCGTGTCGCGATAGGAGACCCGGAGTCGACTTGATGGTGTACAAGCCGAGATGCGAAGAAGGGTGAACCAAAGAACCATGCGTCTCGCTTCCGAACGCAATCGCTGCTTGGTTGCTAGCTACTGCCACAGCACAGCCACCACTGCTGCCACTAGTTCCCTGGGTCAGGTTGTATGGGTTCCTGATTTGGCCCGCTCTCGTTGAATAGCCGTCTGAGAAGTTGGTAAGCGCACGGTGATCAGCGGCTTCTGACAGTGAAGCATGGCCGAGTAGTACACCGCCAGCCGCCCGGATCTTGGCGACAACGGTGGCCTCTTCAGAGTATCTACCGCCCAGTAGAACGAGGCCTCCTTCGGATGTATTATGCTTGTCGTCCGTGTAGTAGTTATCTTTGACCACAAACGGGATACCATGCATAGGTCCGCGAGGTCCTGAAGCAGATCGCTCCTTGTCAAGAGTTGCAGCAATTGACAGCGCATCCGGATTGGTCTCACTGATCGAGTGAAGATATCTATGCAAGGTCAGTAAATAATCGAGAATATACACGTGGTAATTTGTCTCATTGCCAGTTGAGCATACTTATTGGTCTGCTCTATGCGGGCTAGATAACACTCGACAAGCTGTTGACTTGTAAGTCTGCCATGGCTCATGTAGACTTGCAGTTCATCGATTGTCGCATCCTCAATAGAGATACCATTACACAAAGCCATCGGAAATGGCGTGGCACTGCTGTTCCTGTCGCCATCTTGGTACTGACCATTGGCACACTCGCTCCGGGGATGTAAGCGATTGCCAGAGGCCACACTGCAAAGGCTGGCGACAATAGCCGCAACACTGTGGATGGATGCGCTTCTCATTGTGCATATGGTGTTGGCCCTACTTTACTGACTGCCCCGGATCGCAACCAGGTACGTGGGGGTTTTGCCACGCGAGATTTCTTATGCCTGTATTTATATGCCTCGGAGAAGCCTGTCGTCCTTTCATGTCGGCCGAGTTCATCGTCAGTGATGCTTATGTTCCCAATAGCGCGCGTTTTTTGTCGCCATCATCCGATGCGTTCCTCGGAAATAAAGCTTGGCGTTTGGTCTGGCTTGTAGTTGCACACTCATTAGACCCGGATATGATGACCTTATCATTGCGGAGCAGCCCGATCTCCATACTTGTATCATAAGATTTCCTCCAAAGCAAGGTTGGCCCTGCTTTTCAAGCTATGGCTACCGACCAACGGGAATGATCTAGGCTTACTCCTGACTAGCGCTATTAGTGCTATGGGGTATCTCAGGAACGCGACCTTGCGTCCGAATGATAACACTGAATTGGCATTCTTCGAAACGATCGCTTGACAGAGACGTTGACAAACATTTCATTTAAAGTCTGAAATTTGTTCATTCTGGAGACTGGCACTTGATAGAAGAACGATCTCTGTCCTACTCGCAACGCCGATTGTCTCGCACTAAATTCTGCCCAGGATATCTGCTCAGCAACGCCTTCACCGTATGTCAAACATCTCGAGCTTAATGCCGCCATCTTTCAAGAGCTGCAAGGGCTCACCATCCGACAACCCATTGACATAACATGACCCCACCAATACAAAATCCCCACCGACCCTGCGTAGTAGACAGGGTATCGTAAAACCTTCTAGAAGGCATACAATGTCACCCTCACAAACAGCTGGCGGTGCCAGTCCAACGCGCCCACTACTGGTGATGAACAGTGGCCAGCCAATCCACTTGAACAATAGGCGCGTCATTTGATTGAACGCACCGACCGAGTCTTCATACTCTGCCTCAGTGAGAGCACTGCTTAATGTCGATATATCGGGCGCGCCAGATCCCACAAACGCGTCGTCGAGAGCCGTTCTCGCTTCTTCCAGGCTTGCATACCCCAAAGACTGGTACTTCGCCTTTGCGGTCTCATCATCGTCGGGTTCCCCAGTGAGGAGAATGATCCTAAATGCATGCGCTGCTGTGCATTGAAGCGACGTCGAGATGTGCAATGGATGACCATGGGTATCTCGGCCCTTGTTTAGCGCGCGCAGCAGAGATTCCAGCGGGTAGGTTCCATTTCTAGCGTGCTCCGCGTCCCACGTTTTGAGGAACTCCAAACACGTCCACCAAAACTTCTTCATGAGATCGTTGAATGGATCAGGCTGCGGATCCCCAACGTATCGGATCACCTTTGTGCATTGATCCAGTTCCACTCCAGCAAATCGTATTCTCTGCGCGTCCAGAATCATTGGACCCTCGGGGTGCATCTCATCTAGCCAAGCTTGCGCGAATGAGTTTGGTGGCAAAATGGCATAGTTCATGTCGTCCTTCAATGTGTGGTACTTTGGCACCCACGACGGGAAGACAGAATTGGTCCTGTCCTCACGAATTAGTCCCGCCGTGCAAAAAAAGTTCTTGTACTTTTTATGGCGCAATGCAGCAGCCACGAGATCCCTGTATACTTCGACAGGCTGCTTGGTATAGTCCGGAACGATGTCTGTCTCCATGACGCCAGCAAGCCCAAAGACAGCATCTCGGGGGTCCGTAGCGCGACAAACTGCGCTGATGTGGGCGACCAGACGGTAGTCATGTTCTCCCGCCGCCTTCTTCAGCAATGGAATGAGGTTGATGAACAGAAGCGATAGCTCGCTGTCGTGAATGACCCAGTCCCATACGCGCTGGTCAAAGAAGGTCGGCTTGAGCGGCTTCTGCTCCAAGAACCGCTCGGCGAACAGGTTGAAATCGCACAGCTGTTTGAACGTCATGGTCTCTTTGCCGCAATGGATTATGATGCAGTCTGGTGTGTGCGCCAGTGCGACTTCTTGTACAATCCATATACGCGTCCAATAGACATGACTACTGAGTATGTCTATGGCGTTCCAGGCTTTGTTTCTCGCGAATCTCTTGGTGTTCTGCTCGTAAAACTCGGAGTTCTGCCCCATAAAGTCGAGATCGGATTCAGCGAAAGCAACCTTCGACTCCGGATAAGTGCCCAGCTCCTTTTCAGTCATGGTGACATGGCCAGCGCACGCCTTGACGAGACTAAAAGCTACTTCTGTAGACTCGTCAGACGGCCCAAGCCATGAAATGACACGGTCCGCTCGGGAGTAAATGGACCCCATGAGGGTGACTTGCTGTGCCCTCTCGGCCAAGTCTTGCTGGTTGATGCAGACCGCGTCCGCCCACAAGAATGCAGGCGCATCATCTTTCCCAACGTACGAGTGCCTGAATTGCCTCAGAGCCGATGCCAAGCTCTTGGTTGCTTGGAATGGCTGCCCATTGACCAGGATTTCTTCAGTGTCTGTCGGGTCGCCCCATACATATGACAAGGCTGCATATCGTGGAGGAGAGTCTTGCAGTTGGGCAATGGTGATTTCGCAGGCAACGTTGGCTTCAGGTCCTGCAGACGGCACGACGCTAAGCAGCCGGATCTCTGCGCGACTGGGATTTAGACTGGTGTACATTAGGGTGCTCAGCGTCGATACTCATGAAAGATGGCGACAAAAGCTGGAGGATTGGAGGGAGGACTACTAATGGAAATAGGGACTGGCAAGACTGCAAAAGGTAGGTGGCGTAGCAAGTGGAAGGAGGGGGCGTAATGTCCTGGTGATGCGAATGAGGATGCGCTGAAGTTTGGCCGTGTTGTAGCGGGGGTGGTGAGCAGGGTTCACGATCCTTCAAACTTCAGGCCAGAAGTTCAAGAAAATCGGGCGGCTGTGAGGCAAGAATCTCCGCGCTGGTATGGTCAAAAATGAGAAATCAGGGACAAAAACTTGTCCAGACTCAGAAAAGCGCCATGTCTTAATCACACACTGGATCTGGAAAAGTTGGTTGGATACTAAATTACATTCTATTGAGTTCGAAGTGACTACCAAAGAGCTAGTTGGCAAACCCACTGCAATGCGCCATAACAACTTTAGAACAACATAGGCTAATTAATCCTCTAAGCCTTCTTGGCAAAAGTCGTCTTCAATGCAGAGATGGAGGGAGTGAAGAAATACTCGCCACCACGAGAAATAACCCAGTCAGCAGTCAAGTCGAGCGGCTTGGTCAAGTCAGTCTTGAAAGCGCCGGCCATCTCTCTCGGACCATTGGGATTAACTCCGATCAGGGGATCGAAACCCGGACCCGGTGTGAGGCCGGTGTTTGGTGGAAAGGCGGTGTTGTTTGCCCAGCCTGATGCCCGGTGTCAGCTAACAAACACTTAGTGCGCAGATGCAATCATAGAGAACTTACTGTGCTGAATGAACTGGAAACCGTTGGCAAGGTTACTTTGGTAGCAAGCGAATAAGAGACCTCTCTCGAGCTTGTCATCATCTGAACTCTTCTTGTTGACCTTCTCCTGGTGCGTGACCTCGGGTCCGAATGTGATGCCGCGGCGGATGATGCGACGAACCTCTGTACCGTTGTTGACTGTTCCGTCAGGGTTCGGCTTATCTAGGTCACCGCGCGGGTTGGTCTTGCGGATGTGTGCAGCGTAGGGGCAAAGCTCCTGGCTCTTAATGTTGAAGCGGAAGTCCTGGTTCTTGCCAGGGGCAGCAAGCGCGGGATCATCTTTGAGAGGGGCCAGTTCGATGGGTGCACCGCTCTTCCAGCGGCCGACAAGTCGCGCGCCGAGCAGGTCCTTCACGTCCTTCTTGGGCACCTCGAAACCCAAATCCATAGTGTTGGCAGTCTGCTCCAAGAATGCATCGAACTCGGGTACGAGCTGCTTGAGATAGCGGAAGGCCAAGAAGCTGCCATCGATTGCCCATGACGGGCGTGCTACCGGGCCTGGGCCATTTCCGCCCGGAGGGGCCACACCGTTGTCACCTTCTCGGCCGAGGAGAATCATGCCTTGTCTCACGGGAGGGTCGACGGGTCCGTCCATATCTGGGGCGGAAACGCCCTCGACCGATGGTTGGGAGAGACCATCGTTGAATCCGAAGCTATTTTCATTCCTGTCAATCATTGTTTTCGCCATCTTGTTCCTAGATTTATGACTTACTGCTCGTGTCCTTTCTCAGCACCAGGTCTTAGCTTGCCGTCAAGCTCCTTGACCACTTCGATGCTGGCATCCTTTTGGCCGCAATGGAAAATGTGCTTGACTTTGTCCCAACCACGGTTGAGCACGTGTTGGTGGCTAGCAGCTACGAGTATGACACCGTCAATTTCGTTCTTGAATGCTGGATCCCAAGTCTCAACCTTGTCACCGAGAAACTCAGCATCCTTCTGTTGGCCCAGCTTGAATGGATCATCCTTGATGTCGTCGTTGATTCCGAGCTAGTGAATTCGAAGATTAGTGGCGGAGATCCGAATCAAGAGCAATGGATACAACGCAAGCACTCACTTTGGTCAGACCGAATTGGGAGAATGCAATGTTGACGGCACTGTTCTCAATCAAGCCAATCTGGTGGCCAGTTGGGGCGATCTTTCTCTTGGCATCCACGATCTCTTCGCGAAAGCTTCTAGCACCCTGCGCTGATGTGATCAGGGGTAGGAGGTGTGTGAGTTGGTCCTGGAATGCGGCAACCTGATCCTTCTTAATGGTGAAGAAGAAGAACGTCTGCACCTTCTTGGCAATACCCTCGCTGCACGTTCATGAGTATATGTTTCTCCGTGCATGGGCTAGGAATATTCTTACAGGATGTCTCCCTGGATGTTGTTGAGGTCTAGAGGTGGGAGAGCCCCATTGTTTTGCAACGGAATCTGAGCGTCACCCATGATTGTATTTTTTGAATATGGCAATAAGTCTCTTCTGTGTATCGGTAATAATGATTGAACCAATGGAGTCAAGTTTGTCCAGTCTTTCCTCCCCCATATTTATACATGACTGTTGCTCACAAAGTCCTACGTAGCCAACCAGGCAACTACCATTCCGCATTGTTTGCTTCCAACTTGGCGTCAGTACAGCCTCAGCTCGCATTGCCTACTCGGAGCTGCGCCATAGCTGCGAAGATGGACATAAGATTCGGTGAGTCAGCCTAACGGCAGGGCCCAGCCGCAGCCTTGGCGTGGTAAGCTTACAACGCCAGCCAGCATAAGATTGGTCGCGCTGCCCGGGTTAGCCAAGGATCGCCAATCAGATGCGCATTGGCGTCAGCCTCTTCGGTATCGTTTGAAATGCATCGGTTCTCATTGGTTCGCCTCCGCTAACCTCGTAAAGGACTGTGGCATATGTGTTTGCTTCAAATCATAGCCTATTTTGTGCCACAACGAAGGATTATTTGGGGTCAGATTCGCATGGCGAATCACGGGTCCAATGGCACCCGTGATTTAACTGCTGTGGAAAGCGTCAACAAAACACGCCGCTCAAAGTTTCATATCAAGCTATCTTGCATGTACGCTGGATCAATTAGGACACTCCGCTGAATAAGGTTGAGGCCGATGCAAGTGCCGGGTAGTGGCGCCTGGCCTTCTATCAATTAGAGTTGAGGCGAGACTACCAGCTGCGTCTAAAAATCTATTTTAATCCATAAGGCTGAGCACCTTTGCTGGTGCAACGGCAAATCAGGGGTCAAATGTACCACGTCCATCAATCGACCGGTCGACTGTCGGTGTGAGAAAACCGTTCCGAGTATCCAAAGGACATGTTGCACAGGATCCATCCGTACTGGCTGCGGGGTGAGGCCTCTAACATTCAGGGGCATTCTCGTGCTTATGTCACTTCTCAGCCTGGCGGTGGCGTAAGGGTCTATTGAGTGACGTAACTCGTCACATGTCGCTTACGCTTCGTCTAGCGAATGGCTCATCGAGAACGTGATTTTATGCTGCTGACTGCAGAATAAGGGAACACCAAAGGCGTGATCAGCAGTCAGGGTGCAAGCGACTCAGATCAAGGTGCTGACAGGCAACCGGCGCGGAGAGATTTGCATTCTGATCCGAGGCAAATAAAGTCGTCAAACACGCTTTGATCACCGTCAAGGTCGGCACGAAGACTCTTCAGAATCTCAGATAGGAAATCATTAGATGAGAAAAAAATAACGGAAAATGTCAGATCCACGGTCTACATGATAGGCCATCCTATAATTCCAGAGTCCAACGTGACTCCTCAAGAAGACTCCAACTGAATCTGTGTCACGACAGCTGCAGAGTCATCCGACTTTTTCGTATTCAAGGCAAGAATTTGCCGACTATTCTGGTGTTCCTATAATTGTATGGATCACCGTGCATTGATGAACTTTGGCCGATGAAAATGATTCATTGCCAATGTCAGCTACAATACAGAAACTTGGAAGTCAAGGTATTAGCTCTCGTTGTCGTTGATTTTGTATTTTCAAGAACAAGCATGCATTTAATATGTGAAGCAAGGTTTTCAAAGCCCCTAAACGCCAACAAAACTCCTCGCGATCTGGAAACAAAATAAGCCATTATGACAGCGCACATCAGTAGCATCGGCTGAGGTTCTACCATATACCATTATTGTTCTGACGTTGAGGTCATTTCAGAGTGCATGGGTCTCTCAAGTACTGCATATTCCAAATGTAGACTCCGTATCACAATAGGTAGAACAGAAATCCGTGGTGGAACCACTAATATGGTGAATTCGTGTCAGCCAATCATTTCTCTACACCGTCGACAACAGGGAGGGGATTTTTGGTGCTTACCAGTATCCGTAGATGCTACAACAATCGCCAAATTCCGACCCGATACACGTGTATCCATTATCGCCGCCGCAGCTACCGTCACCGGAGACCTTGGTGCCCGTGTCGCAGGTTCCAAAGGCACTATCGCAGTATGTCGAGCAGTAACTGGTCGTGGAACCGCTGGATGACGAGTTAGCTTTCTTTTCAATTTTGGAATAAACTGCTGAAATGGGTTCAATTAGGTGGTAAAAACTGGTGTATGACTTACCAGTATCCATAGGTGCTGCAGCAATCGCCATATTCAGAATCAAGACAGGTGTATCCGGTGGTACCTCCGCAAGAGCCGTCGGGAGAGACGAGGCTGCCAGTCGGCGTAGCCTCCGTGCTGCTGGTCAAGGTAACCACGTCGCTGGTTGTAGTAGTTGCGTCGCCGTCGGTCGTGGTCGCGTTGCCAATATCAGTGCCGTTGAGCGTGATTGTCAAAGTCAGGGTTGAGGTGTACACCACGGTCGTGTTGTCCCATGTCTCTGGTACGTATGGTGTGTAACTGACGGTCGGAGTGGCCTGGGTGGTTGTTGGCTTGGCAATGGTTATCAGAGAGATTGTCCTCTTGATGATCTTGGTGACCTCCACAACACTTGGACTTGGCTCCACAATGGTTGTCGTTGTCATCCTCCGTGTCGGCAGGTCTGTCGTGAACTCTGAAGATGGACTAGGCCACTGCATTGGTGTGTAGGAAGGATAAAGTCCCTCGTCAAGGGGATCCCTTCTGTCTACGGGGCTGCGCGAATTCAGCACGGACAAATCCCTCCGACCTAGGTTCTTGTCGCCCTCGAGCTCTGGCTTGTTTCCATAACCTTGATCTTCACATGAGAGCTTCGGCCCGCCCGCAGATGCGATGGCACGTTCGACGCAGCCAGCTTTTAAAGTGCCGGGCAGGTAGTAGTAGACGTAAGCATAGCTATCATCGTCTGCATCATGCCAGTCCCAGTCTGATACTCCGCCGCAGCCATTCTCTTGCTTCTTGAGTTCGGCACCCTCGTCTTCATCAGCCCAACCACCACGGATGTTGTAAAGCAAGACACCGAGATAGAAGCCTTCGCCCCAGTATGCGCAATCGGCCTGGGGCGTGTGAGTGACCACTTGGGTGGTGGTGGTTGTTGATGCCTGCTTTGTGGACGTTGTTGATGTTGCCTCTACCGAGTTATCCCAGTCTTCATAGTCGCTCTCAATTGCTGCATAGATGTTGGCATCGTTGTAAGCGCTGTCGTCCCAGTAATCATAGGTACCAGTAGCGTCAGCAGTGGGCAGGGCAGACTCGCTGCTGGTTATGGTTGTGGTCACCGTGACTCCGGTAATGTCGCAGTCAATCATCGTGTCGCAATGGGTGCGGGTAGTAGTCGACCAGCTGGTCGTTGGCGACGTGTGGACGGCCGAGCTGCTGACAATGGCGGTGCAGTCTAGTGCTGTGGTGAATGTGGTGCAGTCTTTGGCCGTAGGCATACGGCCTGGGGGACACTTTTGCAAATTGCAAGGCGTATTACATGATGTGCCTCCATCGGGGCATGGCGCCAATGTCGGGCACCCAACCAGACACTTTGGCTTGTTGAGGGTAATCGACGGGGTTGGAATGGTCACTGGTGGCTTGACGGTGAGAGTGACATGGTTGTGACACCAGATTTGGGTGCATTGAGTCTCAGAATTGCAATTGGATCCCTCACAGTCTCCAGAAGAGCAGCTCTTGAAAAGCGTCGAGACGCAACCTCCGCCCTTGTTGCAGTTGGGTCCGGAGCAGCCACCGCCGCGGCCACAGTTCGCGCCCGAACAGCCTCCTCCCTCGACACAAGAGTCACCAGAGCAACCTCCGCCCTCGGTACACGAGTCGCCTTGGCATTCACCGCCACGTACGCAGTTAGGACCTGTGCAGCTTCCACCCTTTGTACAACTGGGACCTATGCAGTCTCCGCCGCGGGTGCATCCGTCGCCCGTACAGTCTGTTCCAACCGTACAGCCGGCCCCGGAGCAGTCAGTAACTCCAGGAACCGGTGTCTCGATGGGGTCATCTTCATTCTCGGGGATCACGGTAGGGGCGACGATCTTGGGAGTGACTCGGCTTGGGAGGCTGTAGCTGACGGTCGGGTTCCAGTACATGACGACAAAGCCACCACCATCTGTCGAGGAACTAGTCGAGGTTGAAAGCCCGACAAGATGCGTTGTTGAAGCGGATGCTGCCAAAGTGATTGTCCAACCGGCAGGCACAGGGACTGTGAATGGGGCCGGGTTCACGCTTGGCACAGGCTTGTAAGTGAGCACAGTTCCACTAGACGTGTCCGACTCGGCAATAGTAAAAGGCTGGAAGCTGAGCTCGGATATCGAAAAGACGGTTGAGATAAAGGTCGAGCTGAGTGACTGGCCGGACTGAAGTGTCAAGGTGGTATAAGCCGTGAGAGTGACAACTTCTGGGAGGGGCGAAGCCTGAATGAGATTGGTCGCACTGACGGGCGCTTCGACCCCGGGATTAACCCAGTCCCAGATGAGTTGGTCGAAGACATTAACCACGGAAGACTCGTTATAGTCTCCAGTCGGACCGAGAGTATCGGCAGAGTTGAACTCTTGCAAGTCAACTGCCCAGTCAATAGTGCCTCCAAAGTTGAGCCCTTTCCACTTTTCTCGGCGCGCTTCCTTGGTATCGTCAGACATGTAGGCGACCCACTGCAGATCGTTGTAGACCAAGTAGTCAGAATTGGTCTCATCATCGTGCCAAGTGTTGGCATTCGAGTTCTTTGCGATGATCTCATTGATCTCTGCGTTGGATATGTAGCCGCCAGTATTGGTGCATCGACCTGGCGTGGCATCAGATGTCGTACCAGAGCCGGTATATGTGCATTCAGGTCCTGTGCAACCCGCAGTGGCCATGTTGAAAGACCGACCATAACTCGATTCTCCAACCATGATCTTGGTGGATGGAACGCCAGCCTTGGTCACCATAGCCAAAGCGAGTTCTACCTCGGTTTGATTGACGTGACTACGCAAACAGTTGCCGGCCTTGCAACCGGACTGAGCCCAATCATTGTCATAGTCCCATTGGCCATGAAGGTCATAGGCCATGTACACGATGTAATCGAGATACTGGTGCATATCACCTATAGGAAAGCTCTTGAGGTACCAGTAGGATGCAGGGGCAGCAATTGAGATGGAGTACTTGTCCGGCAGCGCTGATCGCAAGGCCTTGAGAGTAGCAAGATAGTTGGGCCCATCAGACTCGAGTCCTGGTGGGATGCCTGGGATGTCGGGAGCTCCCGGGTACTCCCAATCAAAGTCAATGCCATCGATACCTGTGCTTTCAGCAAACTGCACGATATTTGCGACGAATTGAGCACGATTTTCGTCCGACATTCCTTTGCGGATGATGTCGTATGTGGCAACCTCTGTGGAGAAGCCCCAACCACCAAATGAAACAACCTTTTTGATGTTTTTCAGTGACATGAAGTCATCCCACTGGTTGTGAGAGTCATTAACCATGATGGACAGGTCGATGTTGACCGTTCCAAAGGCCCAGTGCATATGAGTGTAGCTATCCGTGTTGGACCAGCCCGCTCTCATGTGCAGACAGCCACGATCCCAGTTGAAGGCCTCGTAGTATCCGACGCGGAAGAACTCTGAAGGGCCGGACTCATTGTTGACAATATCGGTGCCGCAGTTCGAGATGCACCCATTGGTGCCGGGTGGTGAGGTACCTGGGTTTCCGGAAGGGCCCAAAGCCTCGGTACAAAAGTCCTTGTCGATACCACACTGACCCCATATATTGCAGCAAGCATTGAGAGGACATGGGTTCAACTCGGCGAGGTCAGCAGCATTTTGCACTGTTCCATCAAAAGTCGCCCCTGGCACCTGAGGACCGCACAATGCGTTCTCGAGCGGTGATGGGGCCGGAGGATAACCATCACTAAGACACATATTCAATCCGACCACCAGACCGCCATCGCAGCCGGTCCATCCCCTACATCATAGAATGAGTCAGCAATGCTTGGAGAGCTAAGATGGTGTGGACGTACCAAGTGGTGCCATTGTTGAAACCGTCAATCTCGTCATTCGTCAGACTGTAGACAAGGCCAAGATCATAACATGTGTCCTTGTCCTTGATGGTATATGTGTAACAAGTGCCATTGTCGGACTTGTGCGGCTGGAGGTCTCCTTCTGTGCAACAGACCTTTTGACCAGGCCTGAGAGTCGAGCAAAGATTGTCCTTGTTGTATTTGGTCAGCTCATCACTGGTGATACCACATCTCTCCACCAGCGCTCCGCAGGAGTCGTCTTGTACGACAGTCTCTGTTCTACAGTAGTCTGCGCGACGTGCTAGAGTGTGAGCATCTGAGTGGCTCAGACCAGGAGAGTTTGCTACTGCTGGCGTGATCAAGATGAGCCATGTCAATAGCCCAGCCGAAGCTGTCACTGACCAGCGAGGCCACGCCATGGAACTGAATGACTAAAAGAGTGGACTTATGGCAGATGGACAAAGCAATCTCTGCTTTGGGAGAATCGATCACAATGGTACCATGAGGGACTTGAGTCGAACTCACACTTCGCTGACGAGACCAAGACTTTATGAACGCCATTCTTTGCGATGAGTCCTCGTTATAGTCAATCGACGGATCGCTCCGACAGAGAAGTGGGCCCATATTCATGCCCTTACGGTCTGGCATGGTCTGGAGTTCTGACGTTCAAGTCCGTTTAGACTTTGGGGCCTGATAGCATGATGGGTATCCCCCTCGAGTCATCTGACTGTCTGGGTAAGGACCCGATGTAGCAATATGAAATCCTGCAAACTAGTGGAGCTCATGTAGACGGCCGATGCAGCATACCTAGCAGGTTGAAAGGGTCCCTGTTGGCGATGGTCACTTGTAAGCGACAAAAATATAACATATTGATTTAGAGGTCTAGATGTCACCACGGATATCGTGGGGACTACTTTGATAATTGAGTTTCCATTATGCTCAGGGTCATTCCACTTTTGGCCACGGCCGCTTCCTGCTTGGCATTGCTTAGTACAATGCTCGCTAAATAGTGCAACGCACTATTGGCAGATTATGCAGGGACCGTATGTCCGTATGTACCTTGCCCACGACACCCGCACTAACCCAGAAACCTGGGAAAATCTCTGCGACCCGGAGAATTGTACGCAATGCTGTGCCTACGTGCTGCCAAAAGCAGATCTGCTTGAATGGCAGATGAATCTGGCAAGCCACAATCATGCAAGGTACATTGATGCAACTTTAAGCTCTGGGCGGGTAAAGAAAGGCTTGTGCCTGATAGTCTTCACTATTGCGAAGTCTTTGTTCAATAACATCAATACCTAGCGTCTGTCTGGACATAAGCAAGATCATGAACTCATTTTTATGAACGCGAAGTCAACTGTAGCTAGCAAAATGCTATGGCTCATCAAAAACTCTATCTGTGGTCTCAGTGCCTTGATTATAACCTATTATGCATCATATTGAGCATGTTTTAGCGTTTGTTCTTTCGCGTCCGATATAGCACGTGCAGCACGGACATCACAGGGAAAGACTTCAGCTGAACGTATAAATCAACATGGGTTAAGCTTAAATGGCACCCTAAAGATATTTTGGGTAAAGGACCATGCATAGAGTTACCTATGTAAGTCGAACAATGTATGTGCGTTATACCCGTCGTCCTTTGATCCCATGTGGAGAATATCGCTCATTGCGGGTGCTTGGTATAGACCCGGAATCCTTCTCGCCAAGGACCGAGGCTAAGACCGAGCCCAAGTGGTCAGATCCAGGGACCCCAGGACTATTCTTCAGGGTCTTGTGACCACGCGACTCAGTGTATTTGATTGCAGATGGTTTTTTCCAAAGCATTGCGAACAGATAGTTGAATCATTCGATTCCTCCCTTTCGATTATTCCATAGAACCTGTCAGCAAATAGCTTCGGAGCCACACCGATATCCGAGACCTGCGTCCGTTCAATGTGACATTGTTGTTTGTGGAAATATCGTGCAAGCGGATGACGAAGCCTGCTCCTGCGCAGAACCGACCCACGTCGTCAACTGAGCTGAATGGACCCAATAATGCTACATATACAACCTCCACAATAAGGGTCTTGAGTTCGCATGATTCGCCGTGCTATGGGGGCATTTAGAGGGATAGTATATTATACCCTGGTCTCGCCATGCGAATCATGCATTGATCTATTGGGACTGTGATATGCACCTGTGAATGGGCCTCTGGCATCTATGTCTAGTAGTGACTGTATGTAATTGATATAATCTTAGCTCATCATTTAGGATCTCGCTAGAAGACAGCAAGTGTTGGCAGGGATGCAGTGAAGTGCTTGTGCACAGTAGTGCCTCCAACGGTTTCCGACGTGCGCTCAACACCCTTCCCTTGATCTTCTTAATACTTACACTGTCCCGGAAACGCTCACGATGCAACTTTCTCAAGGTCTTTGCTAGTCACAGCATATTCAAAGCTCCTCGGAGCACACTAAAGCTCAACATGGCCAACTTTTGTTCAATGATTCGTTGGATTCTCCTGTTTGTTGCATCTGCCACCTGCCTTCCTGCCTTGCCCTTTTCCTTTGAAACCGGTGCATCTCACAATGTCACGACTCTCGAGTCTCTCCATAGAAGAGAACTCATCAATGAATGCACAGGCGCCTTCTCTGACCTCCTCAGCGAGAGCATCACTGATGTGAACATAATTGTGAGTAGGGCCTTCTGGAACATCATGTCTCAAAAACTCATAATTTCGACAGTTGAAGAACATGGTCAAGAGCTTGGACCTAGCCATTGCTTTATACAAAGATGACGGCTCTGGTGAGCTCAAGGACGATAAGAACCACAAGAGCAAGCAAAAGTTTGATGAGAGGAACGCTTTTGTTTCGTACAACATGATTGTGTCCAAGTCTTATTACGGAGCCGGCGATCCGAGAAACCAGGCAGGCTTGGAGCGGCTAAAGGGAACAAGGGGTATGTTCAGTCAATCATATACTCACGAGAAATCTTGCTAATGGTTCTTGTCCCATTAATCAAGCTATCGCCAGTACCATTCAGACTCAGTACCAGAAATACGTTGATGGAGTCGCGGTGTACTGGACCAAGGGCGGATTCCCTTACTTGAGGATGTGGTGTAGCGATGAGGATATCTACTCAGAAACAAGTCTCACAGGAAAGACGTACACCGAGGGTATGTGCGAGTCAGGCGTCTCATACGGAAGCGCGTTTGCTAATATTTGGTTTTTAGACACCGGAAATCCTAACCGTAAGCTCATTGCCAATCATTCCTTTTCGGAGTAGCCCGGGCTTGACAGGCTAACAAACGCTCCAATGACGCAGCTGTGGTGGTGAATGGCGTCAGTAGATGGTACGTCTCTCAGAAAAAAGGTACAGAGCCTATTGGAGAGCTCAATACTCGTTATGCCTGGATCCAGAGGACGGCAGTGTGTGACAACGGGGGCGGTGAGACCACGAGGTTCGGTGGCATCCCTGTGGAATCCGGCATCAAGGCCTACGTGTACCCTGCCTTATTTGGCCTCATCGAAGAGACCATGGTGTTCTGTGGAGCACACCAAGGTGCTTGGATTGCGACTGAAGCAGAGCGCACCGCGAGTAATCTACACTATCGCAAGCTTCACGTTGAGATTGGCTCCGAGCCCAGCGATGAACAAGTTGCATTGGCCAAGACGCTCCTGGCTGGTGGACTTACACTTCCATGGCTCCGTGCCTTCGCAGTACAGACTGTTCTCCACGAGTCCTCGCATGCAATCGCATTCGTCGGCGAAGGAAATGCACTAGGTAACGTATCTCTTTCTTGCCCCAGTGCGACTTGGAGGGTCTCTTCATGTCTTTGAATCTCTTTGGAAGAGGCTGAAACAATGTGTGATGACGAGGCTTTTAAGGAGAATGTAGCTGACATTTTGAAATACAGTCGATAACAAATGCACCTCCAACGGACGACCTGATGGCACATTGATCAACAATCATTTGAACCCCGGATGCCTGTTCGCCATTGCGAAGGGAACGCAGGGCATGGACGCTAACGGCAACCCGCAAGGCCATAAAGATGCAGAAGCGTTCGCCATGTACGCCATGGGTAAGTGCCTCGATCTCCAAAAACAGCTTATGCCATCCTTTGTAAAGTGATTTATTTGCGAAGTTGGGCTGATCATATTCATATTAGCGATGTATGTCAATACTGTTACATGGAAGGTTGCTAAGCCCCAGGAGAGGGACTCCCTGTTCGACTAGATAGGTAGGTACATAGTATGTATGCCACAGTCGAGTTCTGAGTGCGCCTATTGCCAACTGCTGGATCAGAACCACAACGCATCTATTCTACACTGCAGAGAACTATCAAAATAGTGCATGCGGCCTAAATTAGACAGAGAGTATTCAATAAAATGCTGTCAGTAGGTAGATACATGACACAATTGCAATAGCGGCGATGAACGCTATAAAACGTGGTAAGCCCACTGAAACAATACTCCATAGGCCTCAAGCCTTAGAACCCGTAGTCTCAACTAATCGAAGTGGTACGACAACGTCCAATAAAATCACCCAATAGTGCAATTGCCGCACTTCGACTGCCTGCTGTATGCATGGGTACCTCAGACACGACATACAGTAATCTCTCAATGCAGTCCTGAGAGACGATTCTCAACTCGCTTTTGGTGCGTGGGACCAATGAGTGTGAGCCGTTGTACAGAGTCTGGCTTTGTCTGGTGAGGTGCTCCAACCACGCCCGCTCCAACGTCACAGCGGAACTACAAAAGAAACGTGTTGCAGCATCGGACGAGGACTGCGGCAGAGCGGAAAATACCACGGCTGCATTTGAAATCTGGCCATTCTAGTCATTATGCATGCTTGTCATTTCTAGCGACTGAACTTCCCCTTTTACTAGATGGAATTTTGAAGATGCGCAAACGGACAACAGACAAAGGATACAGCTTCGCACACATATAACAAGGTGACATTTCGTAAACGCCCAAAGGCAACAACACACTCGGACAGAGCGGAAGTGGTTCTGAGGATTTTCTTGCCGTTTTCTATCAAGAAAGCGTATTAATCATCCCTGTCATCCACCACGAAAGATGGCCAAGTACACCTATCAGCCATTGCCGCCGGGCTTGATCCGTCTTGCACGAATCGTACCAAGCCAGGTTGAGGAAGCGTCGATACAATGTGAGATTACTCCATATGTGCTCACAGACTCGAGGAGAGGGCACCACCTCTATGAGGCCTTGTCGTACCACTGGGGATCCTGGGAGAAGCCCTGTGAGGTGCTCGTCGGCTCCGAATCCTTGCCCATCACCAGGAACCTCCACGCGGCACTTGCAAGTCCTCGAGATGAAAGCCTTGAGCGATTCATGTGGATCGATGTTATCTGTATCAATCAGGAGGATTACGGCGAAAAGGCCAGCCAGGTGGAACACATGGGATACATCTACGCTAGAGCAAGTCGTGTGCTCGTTTGGCTCAATGAGGTGACCGATGATCTTGATGCTGACGTTATGGCGCGTGATACAAATACAAGAGCCCTCAAATCGATTCGATCAGCTATCTTTGACATGTTTTTCTACATCGGGATCACTACTCTTGACGCGACGTTAAACCTCGTATGGTTATACACACTCCGTGACGCAGAGGGCGATGAACGTCGAGCAGAGCGTTACAAAGAAAGATCCAAAGGCATTATGTCGACGTTCAAAACATTTCAATCTGGCCGAAAGGTTGCTTCAATCAAGCCGCATTTATGCTTACAAAGCCTTGGCTTTATTCATGCTTGTGCCGCCAGTCGAGCCGATGATGGCCGATGAAGGGCCTTCTCATAGCGGCTGCTGACAACGAAAAATGGGCCAGAGATATGGTGCAATTATTGCTCAGCCGTGGGAAGACTCGACTGCTTATCACTGAAGATGTCCTCGAGGCAGCAGCAAAGAAGGCGGATGTTGGTTCAGATGTCGTGAAACTCTTTTCCGGCTTCTTTGTAAACTCATTGGAAATCACTAATGACGTCCTTCGCGTCGCGAGCAGAGACGTCAAGCAGCTTCTCCTCAGCTGGAAAGATTCCCCCTTCACAATCGCACACGATCTTGTGACTGTCATTGTCAGTTTTTACGAGATCAGCTCTCCTAACAACAAATTCAACGCGAGAAAGGCTACATCTCACTTTATCAGAGGACACAATGAGCCAATCGTCATCGATGCACATATCATCCACATTATTGCCGATCTAGCCTCTCAATGCCTTGAGGAGCCCAGTGATGATCAAAAGCCATGCATATGCTACGTTATTCTCAGAACGCTTCTGGCATGTAAACAAGACAAGATCGCCTTGACCGAGGATGCTTCGAGGGCGATTGCGGAATGCTTTCCGGACAAGGATATTGACTTTTAGATAGTATCTAAGTATGACGAGCGCGGTTCCATATCAATTGGTCGTCTAGTATGTCTCTGTCTTATTGCATTTCTTCATATCACTGATGTACAAATCTAAGGAATGTTCTTATTGAATCGTAGCGCCGTCCAGTCGTCACACCAAGCCCTTTTACTTCCCGAAGCGATGATCCAAGTCTGCGACCGCCTTTAGCATGGCTTCATGCCAGTCGTATGTTTGTATGATGCTCATGCGGTTCCGCGTGTGCGCCTGAAGCTTTTCAAAGTCTCGGCCAATGTCCGGATTACGAAACTTGACAATCTGACCCTGAAGTCGACTGCTGCCGACAAGCCACTGGCCGCGCTCCCGGCGGGCCAAGTTATAGATCTTCAATGCTTCGGTGACACATTCGAATGCTGGAACGTTGCTGCTCTCTGACTGGATCAGACCATTTGCACGTTCAATGAGAGCGACTAGGATGGCCGCGTCCTCGATGCCCATCGCTGCTCCGGCTCCGTGGTGAGGAGTCGAGCCATGCGCAGCATCACCCGCGACGACGACGCGACCGTTGGTGAAAGAAGCTAGCGGGTGATCGAGAGTGTCAAACATGGCCCACCGGTTGACGGGATCGGGCAAGAGCTGAATCAGCGCTTGGACAGCAGGTCCAAAGGCCGAATAAGCTTCGACGACTTCCTCCTTGGTGGCGGACTTTGCATGTTTGTGCCCCTTGGGCCAATCGTGATCGTCATGGACAAAGGCCGCGACATTGAGAAACTGCCTGTTGGACACGGGGTAGGCGATGATGTTGGCGCCCTCGCCAACGTACATGACTTCCTCCTCGGCCAGCTGTCCCAAGGCTTCGTGGGCACTCTTCCAGTCGACGAGACAGCGGAAGGCACTCTCGTGAGCATAATTAGAATATGCGGAAGGACTCTCGGGTCCAGCGACATATTGGCGGACGCGAGAATTGATGCCATCGCATCCAATGACTACGGCGAAACGTCAGGTTAGTCACTGATGACCATTTCGGATCAATGTCTCTTACCAATATCGGCTTCTGCCTCTGTTCCATCGACAAATTTCAGGACAGTTTTACCCTCGCCATCGAGACCCTCTATCGCCTCCAGTCGCTTGCCAAGATGAACCTGGTCTCGCGGAAACATCTTGACCATTTCGTTGAGCAATTCTCCACGATGGCAGTAATGCAAGTCGACTTCGCCGGCCATCTTGATGCCAGGAACATCTTCATAGCGCATGGTCCTGATATCCTCCTTGGTCATGCCGTCGACCCAGCGCTGGCTGCCCTCTACCGGGGGCCCGATCAGATGCACGGCGTCGGCGAGCCGCGGCTCTAGGAACTTCATGCAGCCCACGACATTGTCCGTGAAGCCAAAGCCGGCGCTGATCTCCTTGAGCTCCGAGGCCTGGTCGTACAGATTGACGTGTATGTTTCGTCGAGCCAGTCCCAGGGCCACCTGGATGCCAATGACGCCGGCGCCAATGACAGCGACTTGCAGAGGCTGTTGTCGAGTTGTAGGACCGTTCAACGAGGGCATGATTGATGGGTATGTGAATTTCGTATGGATTTCAAAGTGGATATACTTTTTGGTAGGTATTGTTCTGATCTGGATAAGAAATTCCAACACCACATCATCGCGAAACGTCTATTTCTTTATACTAAATGCTTTTCCTGCCTTCTTTTGCCCATCTCGTCGGGCGGACATTCGACCTTCCGTCTTGATGGACATAAAAGGGAACCGGCGTAGATGCAGCCGGCCAGCGAGTATCACAATCTCCGTGATGCCAAATTCATCTATTGGACGACACATGAGCCCAGCCTGCCACTTGCTATGTGATATGTCGATTGGTCCCACTTGACAACGGTCCGTGGTTAGTAGCGAGACTTGACCCCTCGCGTCTATCGGCCTTTACAATGCAGGTGACGTTTTTCGTAGCATGGGCTAGGGGCTAATTTGACCCTACCCCCAACTATATTCGTTTTCATTTGGTGTAAAAGCAACTCCATCGGCCCATCGTCACCAATAATCAAGTTTGCACATATTTTGATCTTGACGCCCGCGATGAACAACTGCCGAATCATTGATATTATCATCAACTATGTCCATGTGGATTTAAGAATATTCTCCTTGAATAGCAGGCCCGCCATGACGAACATACGGAGAAAATGGAGATAGCGACACAGATGAGCGTTTTGCTAATTGCGATCCGGATCACCCTACTTGGAAACCTCAGGAATTGACATCATTGCTTTTCTGATGACTCGATGCGACTTATCCTGTCGTTTCGCAGTGATAAGTTCCCCGCAGGAAGCATTCATCCTTGAGTGTGCCCGAAAGATGCGAGTCTATTGTGAATGTATAACTTTGTGTAACGTGAGAGGTTACGTCAATGGGCGCCCTAGGTCTTCGTCGATACGCTAGGCGAAACGGCTTATCACTGGGCCGTGCAGTAAAACCGTGTCGCAGAACCTAAACAACTGGAGTTCAAGATCCCCTCGATCTTGGTTCTATCTTCTTCATACAGAATAACACGATAGACAATACGATAGATAACAGAATCTCAGAACAAGATTTACAACATCATCCCAGACAGAAGAAAGAGTAGTGAATATGCACAACAAACAGGCAGCCATACGATATTGTGATGTTGTCGCATTCGCATCTTGAGACGGCCAAATCGGAAGGCCGATTAATAATGTTGACCGGACGCGGATTCGGCCACGGAGTCGGCCACTGAAGAAATGCAGGCAGCTGGCAGCTTTCACCTTGGAGTTGGTGCTTTTCTTTGCGCTCGTCTCTGATGCAGCTCACCCCTCAGTGGCCAGTGCCCGCGGAGGTAAGGGCCAAAGTCCTTTAATGTCAGCGAAACCTGCAGACCACGGTGCAGTCGTCGTATAACATTTTCCTGAGCCTCGTTTTGTCCTGTAATACCAGCAAAAACAAAGCCGTAATCAGATCCATCATGCGAATGCGACTAGAAAGATCTGATAAGCAACGAATGCTGACATATCGAGTCAGCAGCTTTTTCTCACATTGAGCCGCGTTAGGCTCCCACTTACAAGGCCAGCTGCCCAATTAGCGTACTGCACAGGGCCAAGTGTGCTGTAATGACACGACTATGCCGCCTAGCTTCGCGTCCGCCGGCCCCGTCCCACGGGGATCCAATGTCCGACTCGTTTGGAAATCCGAACTTAGCGTGTCACCATGTAGGAACAGGCCTGAAGCTATTCATATTCCCGAAAGGATGACAAACTATCCAAGTCGTCGTCGACGACGACGACAACCACAATGACTGAGACTGTAGTGAGAAATACAACAAGGCAGAAACGTATAGATATATAATGAGGAAACTTCTGCGCATTCATGATGCTGTTTATTCTCATCATACTCAGCAGTACTCAGCAGTTCTACGACATACTCAATTAGATAATACACAATAACCACCCAAGTCTTTCCAAAAACCTAATACTTCAAACATGTCGCACGTCTTGATTCTAGGTGGTGCCGGCTACGTCGGCCTAGCCCTAGGCCAAGCCCTCGTCCGCAGCGGCAACTACATTGTCTTTGCCACCACGCGCGACGCATCCAAAAGCAAGACCCTCCTCTCCAACGAGATCACCCCCTTGGTCGGCAACCTGAGCGACGCCGACTTTATCAAGACGGCCATTTCCAAGCACCGCATCGACGTCGTGGTCGACCTCTCCCAGGCGTACGCCGACGCGACCACCATCCTCCAGAGCGTTGTCGCGGCCGCCGAGGAGCGGGCCTCTGCCCTCGCGGCCACCGCCGGCGGCGTTGCACCACGGGGCGGTCAGATGACGGGTCCGAACCCGATCGCCGTCTGTGCATGCCCGGCCGTCTAGGTCGAACTGTCTGGCTGTCCGAGTCGGAGTCGTGATTGTTGTTTTTGTTGTTGTTGTTTTCATTACTTGATGTGGCGGCATTGTCATCCTCGTGGTCGGCGTGATGCCTCCTCAGAGTCCGGCTCGACTGTGGAGAAAGTGGGATGAAGGAAACAGATTTTGTGGCGGAAGGAGTTGGGTTCTCAACAATGGTACTGATAGACGACGATCGGGATGATGAACGTCTAGGAACAGGATCACGAGCGCGAGACCTCCTTACACCATCTGCCATAGATTGTTAGTACTGCATTTGGAAAATCAAAATGGCTCAACGACAAAAGACAAAACAATAGACTCATTCTCTGAGGTACTGGTACTACGCACCTTGTGCACTAGCGCCCCTCACGGTCGGGTCATCATGGGGAATGGAAGTTGGGATATCATCCGCAGGCGGCTGACGACTCACATTCTCTGGCCCGGTGGGAGGGTAGGGGTTCACTGGGCGGCCTGCTGGTGGCGGACCAGGCGGCGGTGGTATGTTGGTGAAATCTTGCGGGTTATAATGAGGCGGCTGAGGAGGCATATTGGCATAATCTTGAGGATTGTAGTGCCCCGGCGGAGGTGGGTACGCGTTGACGTTCATCTGGGAGTTGTTCGTATGTTGAGTGAAACCGCTAGGTCCGGCGGCTTGAGGAGGTTCCTGTGGGTAATACGCTCCTCCAGATGCCGTTGGTGGTGAAGGAGGTGCTTGAGGATCATATTCGCCTCCTGAATAGTACCCCCCAACAGCAGACTCTTCATCATAACCTGGAGCAATTGTTAATATCTTCCGGCTTAACATCATTGCTACGTGTAGGACTTACGTCGTCGCTCACGCTCCCTGGACTTTCGGCTGCGTCTACGCTCAGCTCTTCTTTCCGCCGACTCTCTCCTCTCGATGGATCTGTCTCGGGATCTGTCTCGAGACCGGTCTCGAGATCGATCACGCGATCGGTCACGAGATCTCTCGCGTTCCTTCTTGACATCATTATACTTCTTGATTCCTATTGCGGCAGCACCGGCACCTAGAACCCCAGCCGCGGCTTCTCGCAGGCGGCTTTTACTCCTCTTCTGTTTCACATCCCTCTCCGGACTCGCTGATACCGAGCGGTGACGGTGACGATGATGACGCTCTCGAGGAGGGTCTTCATAGTGCGAGGGTGGAAGAGGAGTGGCGCCGTATTCAACGAGGCCTAACTCTGGATTAGCGGCATCTCGTGTGGTGAAGCTTCGTGCCCTCGACCTGCTGCGGCTTTGACTGCGGCTACGCGAGCGACTGTATCTTCGGCTTCTGTCTGAATAGTACTCATCGTCGATGTCTCTATCATGGTCGCGCGCCTTGTCTTTCTTTTCCTTTTGACGCTCCCAGAGCTTACTGGCTGCAGCTCCAGTCAGACTAGCCGCGGCAATTTCAGCTCCTAGGTTGGGTTAGTTGATGTTGTTTTGTCAAGTTTTACGCTTTACGCACCCTTTCTGATCCTCGACTTGCTTCGGGAGCCTTTTCGGGATTTACTGCGATAATGCTGCACAAGCCCAGCAATGGCGCTATCACATGAGGGTCAGCTTTTGAACAACCTACAGTCCGGTCCATATCCGTCGACGGGCCCAATCAAGTCATGAAGTGTTTACGTAGGTCACAACAAGTAATGTGAATTGTGGATGGAAAGGGGTGGGATACTCACCCAGTGGCAGCGGCCGCCTTGGCCATGCTTGCTCTGCTGCGTGATCGACCGCCAGAGCGACTCCTGGAAAGCGAGTAGTCTCCAGAATAACGTCGCCCCCTACTGCGGCCTCTAGTAGCCTCCTCCTTCTCAATCTTGTTGCTCTGTAGGTACTTCATTCCACCAGCAACAGCGAGTGCGGCAGCGCCCTGTGGATTCCCGTGTTAGTGGTAGCTCTCAACTTTGCATTCAGAATGCTTACAATCGCCAGACCAGTGGTCAATCTGGATCGCGACTTTGATCGACTTCTGTGATGGCGGTGATAGTCATCGTCATCATAATACCGATCGTCATAGTGCTCCTCGTAGGCGCTTCGAGCCCTCCTGATCACTTCCGTGCCAAGAGCACCGAGCGCAGCACCAGCAAGGACCTTCTTGCCACGATTATCCTGCATATCACCATCGCGACCACGTCGACTAGAGACCAAGGCAGATATTCCAGCTCCTGCAAGGGCACCTTCGGCCAAGTGTCTCTTCCTATGGTGATCAGAGCTTGTGCTGCGCTCGCGGCGGATGATGGTCCTCTTAACGTAGACATCCTCGTCTTCTGATGGATAATCACGGCGGCGGCGATCGTACCTTTCCATGGCATAATCATCATTGCGACGCTCCTCTCTGCGGTAGTAGTACTCATCGTCTCGGGGATCGCGACGAGCAATCTCGCGATTGTTCTCTCTCAACACGACATATCCAGGTTCGGCCTGTCTGTCGATGATAACGGGAGGGGGTGCTGGTGCCTCCTGGACAATGATCTGCTGGGGTTCGGGAGCTTTCTGGCGAATGACAATTGGCTGAGGTGGTGGATCAGCCGGAGCATAATATTCCACCTCCTTGCGGTAGCGCTCGATGTCTCCTCCGTGATGGTGGTGGTGATGACTGTGGTCGTCCTCGTGGTAGCGTTCAATACGCTTTTCTACCTTGACGTCGTCGACATGGTCATCAGACCTCCGCTCGATACGTTTTTCGACACGGACGTCGTCGATGTGGTCGCCATGCTCCTCAGTTCTGCGCTCCACTCGTTTCTCTACGCGAACATCGTCGCGGTCATCTTCCCAGGGCATACGTGAGCGACGGTCCCAGTCTCTCTCGCGCGGAGACAAAGGTGTGTCCCGCTGTTCAGTGACTGTCTCTCGAGTCTCGCGAACGACTCTATCGCGGCGCTCAGGCTCGCGCTCTGTCTCCACGACTATGTCACGTTCGCGGCGTTCCGTGCCTCCACGAGAGTACTCGATATCTCTCTCTTCATAACGGTATCGGTCGTCGCGATCGCGCTCACGGTCACGGTAATCAGATCCGCCATCGCGTTCAATAACCCTCTTCTCCACAACCGTGCGCTGAACGGGAGGATCAAAGGCGGACCTGGGACGCTCGGGAATGTAAGTCTTCTCCACTCGCTTGTCGACCTCGACCACTTCGGCAGCGGGGCGGCTGACGTGCGAGTGGGAGTCACGATACTCGTCCCGATAGGAAAAGGCAGATCTGCGATCATCGTCAAAGTCGTCGTATCGCTTCACACGGTCGACTCTTGTGGTGGTGGTGGAAGCGCCTCCGCTGTTTCCGCCCACTTTGTATCGGCGCACCGTCGTGCTCTTGTACTTGTCGTCATCGGAGTCGTCTTCTTTATACCGGGTGGACCGGTATTCTTTTTCGTAGTAGGCCATGATGCGCTACTCCCCGCCGTGGGAGGGAAGATGGTTATTTTTGCACCGAAAACAAAACCAAACGATTTGCGCGAGTAAAAAAGGCAGCAAATGCGACGGGTAACGGTACTAAGCAAAATGACAGCAAGGAACAAGAACCGGGCTGTAAAAGATGTACTGGGAATGCAGGATTATATCTGGGAAGGCTGGCAGAGCAGAGCAGAGCAGAGAGAGTGACTGAATGCTTGCATGGGAACGACGGCGGCATGCGGGAGGGCGGGGCGTCTCTTGGAGGGGGGATGGGATGGGGATGTCATGCATGCAATCTTTTTGGCCTTCATCAGCGGGGCTCGGTTGGGCTTGGGCATAGGCGTGGGCTGGGGCATGGGCGTGAGCATCGCTCATGGACTTGAGGAACCATGTGTGCTTTTTTAAATGAGGATATAATCCACTTGTGGGAAAGAGCTTAGAAATATGTTCTCATCAAACAAAAATCTTTCTCAACGTCCAGCAAACGATAGTATCCAGTGATACTGGTAATACATGAGCATCCCCAGCGACCGCCCCAAACGGGACGTGGACGCTACCACCAGGTCACCATATTGCTAACAGACGGGGCGCAGTACGATACATACAGCAACCCCTCTCCTCGACATTCAAATGGGCGAATGCCGCGCCATCTTCGATTTACACAGGTAATACAACAGGCAATCTGGCCTTGCTATCAGGGGGAATCGGTCTGAAACATGTGAGGCAGTCTACGAGTTGCCTTTACTATATGAGCTCAAGGCGCTATCTCCTACCCACCGGTGTTGGATTTCAGATACTCATGGGAAGAATCCTTTCATGCCTAGACCAACAACGAATTAATACCATGGCACTCTTGCTACGCGTGGCGCAGCTCTCACACAGTTCCCGCTGTAGTCTTGAAGTCAAAAAGCGACGGAGAGGACGGGAGCGCCCATACGCTATCCTGTCTACCTGACCTTCTACCGCAGATTCCATCTCATTCTGACAGCTGCCTGGTCTAAGCCCCCAATACGGTGAGAATTTCCATAGGGCTTATTTTCAAAAAGAATACCTGGGCCATCTTAGCCCTTTTGCGACGGCCGCTGGCTGGTTGATAGGTCATCTGCGCTGTTGGCTTGCATAATTGGCGGAATAGAACAGTCAGATGGCTGCCCCCCAAGGCCGGGACTGCTGACAGGCTATGAACTGGATGACTAGGCCTGGCGACAATCCTGGCGCCTGCGCAGCGTTGCTTGCCGCGATCACACATGGGGAAAAGAGAGAGTAACATCGAAAACCAGGGAAATTCCAGTCGACTTCAACCTGGGTCACAACAAACATGTGCCTTGTTCCACATGAATGGTTTTGGTCTCGATGGTCGCTGGGGCCTTGGTTCGACTTCTATTCATGTCTCGGTGCTTCTGCGACTGCGTTGAACCCTGCTGGCTGGGCATCGAGTCTTGTGTTTATGTCGTCATCGCTTTCCTGTTCGGGCCTGTAGGTGGGAAAGCTGCCCACTTGGCCCGTGCATCGAACTAGCTAGAGCACCTGGACAACATTGAACGTCTTTCAGTGTTGGGCGTGCGATTTGTTTTTGGGCATGGCAGAAGCAGTATGAAATTTCTCTTTCCTTCGAAGACCAGACTCGACTGACAAGATCCCGGGAGTGCAATTGAACATCATATACGAGAGGGCGAATGGCACCACGTTGGAGATGCGAATACGCTCTCTTGGTTGACTGATCCAGAGGAAATGGGCGTACAGTAAAGCTATGTAGGTTCCACTGAATAAAGATCGAGCACAGGCCCGCTACCCGAGCCCAGTACCCCCACATGAGCTCTCCCACCAAGTCGATCAGGTCCTGATTGCTCCATAGCAATTACATCTTGAGGCACATGTATATAAATGGCTGGTCGGTGGTAAGTGCTTGAGCTTACATGTATCTGGATAAGTTACGATGTATCCATTTTGGCCTGGATTTTGTGCGGCAATTATCGATTCGGTTGTGAAGAACAGTGCTATTTAGATATCAGTGTAAAAGTACTGTATGTATTGGTGCAAGTACCGTGGAAGAATTGGACGACTCGCACTCTAATGAAACGTTCAGTCGTTCTGTCGTTCTGCAGGGAGTTTTGGTTCCCGAACCACCAAAGAAACCTCTTCAATATTGCTGCGGCAAGCGCGTGTGCCCGACATGAATGAAATGTCCAGTTGGCTTGCATGATGAATTTACTCATGAGCCGGCCCGTGCCAAAGCAGGAAAGTGCTTTCAGAGAGAGGCATGTATGTCATAATGTCAACATTAGCACAACACAGCACTTGATGGTAAGGCAAGGGCGACCAAACATCTCCCTGTACCAGGTCAACCATGACTCCAGAGACTACCTAGATATGGCCTCTTCACCAAAATCATCTCCTCGACTGGCTTCTGCCCAATCTTGATATCCTTATTCTCGCTCGTTCCCTATATCTCAACCCCTACATCCTGCCGATGAAACATTCTTTACCTAACTCAATATACTGAGGTCTCCACCTCGGGAATCATATTTCATTATGCAGCAATCAGATCTGTCTCAAGAAATATTCTCTTCTTCACGGCCCAGCCTATACTCGAGAGAGTCCAACCCTTCTCTCAGAATTGTCAGCAATCGTACGCCCTCATATCATTCTGACAGGATCCGAACAGGCTCCGTCAGGCACTCTTTGCTGAAAGGTGGAAAGGGTCGTCTAGACTCCTCTGATCTGCCCGCACCGCCCATCCTCACACGGATGAACTCGACGGATACCATCATTCCGATCCCTTTGAAGACTGATGATCACATTGGACACCATGGAACATCTAAAGTTCGTGCTGCCGACATTGGTGCTAGTACCGGTCATCATGGTACATCGAGAGTCCGCCAGGCAACCATGGAGCCTCTTGAAGCGCAAAAAATTGATCAGAGCTACCATGGTACCCTTCCAGAAAATCGAAGCGGATATATAGGGACCTCCAAGGTCCATTCCGGTGCGGTTGCACAGGAAAACTCTCCAAATTCACCTCAAGTTCACTCAATGTTACCTTTCATTGAAACGAGGTCTAAACACCATGGACGCCCTCGTTATGAGTCTAAAGTTCGAGCATTATCTGACGATACGGTTCGATCATCAGGTGATTCAAGTATTGGCAGCAATGCCGCCCATGGCGGTCACAGTTGGGTCGGGAAGGTCCAGTCGTTCCACAATGCACCATCGAGAATGTTGACCAGTGACAGACTACAGTCAATACCTCATCTTGTATCTTCCGAGACTACGGGAGATGACTCACCGGCGGAGACAGGAGAATCTCGAGCTTCCTCATACTAGGGATTTCTGCCTGGAGTCGTAGAAACCCCAACGAACGAAGCACAGAAGGGGAGGTTGAAACAGACGACGTCGGTTTCTTTCGTCGAACCCGAGGCTCAATTCGACAATGTTGATATGCACGAGTCACATCCAAGCAATGGTGCAAATCCATCTACAAAGGGCAGTACAATCTACGGCAATTTTACAAGATCCTTGACATCGCAGCTATTGGAAAATTCCGAGCATCGATCGCAACCTCAGGCCTGGGATCCAAAACGCACTACTGAATGGATTCGTGACCTTCTCAAGTCGAGAAGGTCCAGTACAGCTCTCACACAATCGCCAAAAAAACAGAATCCTCGTCGACAGTCTCATCATGATTATCCCAATCATGGTAGAGGTACACCCATGAGCAGGGTAACTACGTTCTCTGATGAGAACGCTGCAGACGTAGACGCTATGGAACAGGCCATGGAGAACCTCGAGCGTCTTCTTAGTGAGGCACTTGAACTCGCCAACGAAGTAGCTGAACACGACCATGCCCATCTTGATGATGGCTTCCTCGAGCCTCCCATTCCCGAATCGCCCATCGCAGACGATTCTCGAGCCTCTAGTATTCATGAAAGCCTCCGCCAGCACACATCAGCTGGCGATGACCATTCAATGCTGTATGCGCATAGCGGCAACGTTGGAAGCCGTGTGCTCTCAGCCAAATCATCCGGTCTGACACGACAAAAGCCGGCACGAAAAGATGAAACATCCTCTTCAGACTCACACTTGCCACTTCCGCCGCCCGACCGAGAGCTGAGTAGGAACTGTGAGCAGTCATCCAGGCATGCATATGATGAGGATAATCCAGGTGAAATTTCCCGTCATCGAAAAGGGGCATTGCCAAACAGTCGTGAAGTTCGCGAATACATACGAATCTTCCACGCACCACCTATCACACAACGTGTGGCATCACAAGGTCTCAAGAATCACATGCGCTCTCAAGATGAAGGGGTGACGTGCGCTATTCGGGGTGATACAGCTGGAAGACGAAAGTCGCCCGAGGTGTGTAGTTATGATGGTGGATCTGACGACATTGCTGATTTCTCGCCACCAACTCAACATGTCCAAGAAAATCCCGCGCCCAGGAAACGGAATCCTTTTGGTAGGCATCCGCAGAGCCGCAGCATTGCAGAAGCTGCCGGGGCAGTTCGCACCTCATCCAAGCCAAAGCGCCCAGAGACTTTGCGCGATATTGGTCTTAAGGGCCGATCTCATGTTAGCATCCAAAATGCTGATTTCAGTCTAACAAAGTCACATCGACGACAACCAATCGCTCGAGACTAGTCATTGGCGAGAAAGAGATTTGTTGCGATGGTTGCTTGCTTCGGGACAGCAGTGATCGGTTTGCTCATTGGAATATATGCCGGTATTGTACCTGCTGTTCAATATTATATTGCGGACGCGAATCACATTGCCATTCTCGGCAACGTGGCCTTGTACCTTGGTATGGCTTTGCCAACATTCTTCTGCTGGCCACTTCCCCTACTTCACGGACGCCGACAGTACATCCTGTTTGGTCTGGCCCTTTCCATGCCACTTCTTTTCCCTCAAGCCATAACGGTCAGCGTACATCGATCATCACAGACCAGCGTCTGGAACTGGGCACTGCTTTTGCCACGAGGCTTGATGGGCGTCTCTTTGGGGTTTGCAAACATGAATTTTCATTCAACGCTTACCGATTTGTTCGGTGCCTCGCTGATGTGTAGCAACCCGCATCAGGAACTGGCCGACCATGACGATGTGCGGAGACATGGTGGTGGCCTCGGCGTGTGGCTTGGTATCTGGACCTGGTGCTTCATTGGGTCACTTGGACTTGGATTCCTAGTCGGCGCTGCTGTAATTGATCGAGCATCTCCTGTATGGGGCTTCTACGTCAGTATCATACTGATTGCCGTGGCCTTGCTGTTAGCTGTCCTTATCCCGGAGGTTCGCCGCTCCGCTTGGCGACGATCTCTGGCTGAAGTACGAACTGGAAATCGAGTCTCCAGGCGAGTTGCGAGAGGTGAAGTCATGATGCATCGAGTCAAAGATGGACCAAGATGGTGGGGCCAGGAAGTATGGCATGGAGTGATACTCTCTCTAGAGATGCTTCGTCAACCTGGTTTTGCTGTCATTGCACTGTACTGCGCTTGGATTTACGCTCAAGTCATTCTGATGATTGTGGTAAGTCTAGGCACTTTACCCTTCATGCTTGTCACCTTCGCTAACAATTGCCAGCTTCTTGGCTCACTTACATCGAGATACTACCTATTCAGATCTACATTCGTAGGCATATCTGTTTCGTCTGTCTCCATTGGCGCACTTGCAGCTGTGCCATTTCAGAAAGCCAATCTGTTCTCGCGCGCCAGATACCAGCCAGCAACTTCCAACGCCTCGACAATCGATCGCAAGGTGGCTTGGACGTCTCATTTGGTACGGCGAGCCATTTTCACGATCACGCTGCCATTTGCGGGTGTCATGTATGCTGTCCTATCATTCGGTCCTCCTATACATGTTGCCTTCCCCTGCCTATTCACGGCCATGGTGGGATTTCTCTCATGTCTTGCAATTGCAGAATGCAATGGTATTTTGATGGAGACATGGGATTGCTCCGATTTGCAGCCAGGGACTACAGGCCACTACAGGAATCGAAAGGATTCTGGTACAAGGATCAACTACTCTTCATTTCCTCGAGTTCAGGCAGGGTTTGCGGTAATTCACAGCCTAGGCTTCATCCTTGCGGCAGTAGCGACGGTGGTCGGGGGCATGGCACAACGAAATCTAGGTCAACGGACCGCGACTGCTGTTGTTGCTTCCATTCTGCTCGCACTTACATTCCTCCTCTTATGTGTTCTGACGAGATTCAAAAAGGTTGAAATTATCCCAAGGTCGAAAACCTTGGAAATGGACAAGTGGATTGCAGAGAGAAAAGAGACATTTCGCAGACGTGCAACTGTGGTTGCCGATGCCAAAGCCGCTGGCCGGAAAGACCTCAGCAACATTCCTGAAGTTGACATTGGCTGGAGACCACTCATCATTGGTAATCCTCTCGAAAAGCATCGCCGCGTCAATATTCTCGAGCTTGGATCGCTGACACGCTGGACCGAGATTCGGAAGGCGAATCGCTTGGTCGACCAAGGTGCCCATTCACATCTCAATCGTCGTGCGCTTGAAATTGCTCGCGAAGAGCTTGGACACAGAAGTCAGGAATTCCTTGATGATGTGTACCGCAGCGGTGTCATGATGAGTGACCTTGTCCGCAAAGCGAGCAAGAGGAGCATGCGAAGCAAGAACAGCGAGGCTTCTTCAGTAGAATGGGAAGCATCTGGATTACCACTTCGTGAGGCGCGTACTCCGACTGGGTTTGTTCGAAATCACTCAAGCAGGCCGAATACCCCAGCGTTTGTGGAGCGAGACTGCTTCATGGGCCAGACAGTGCCTGAAGAAGAGAACCAGTTGTCTGCGAAAAGGGCCACTGCTTCAGACACTGACATTTCTGGAGCACACCGTTCTCCGACAGGCGCAATGCCCGATGCGACGGCCGACGACGGATTTCAAAGGCAGAACCTCATAAGTGCTAATCATGGCTCTAACGACCCGACGAATGGCGCCACTGTCATTCATCGTTCGCATATCTCACCAATTCTGATCACGAGACCTAGCGACGAGCGCTAAGGTTGCGATGATATGAGAGACTAGCACCCAAGATGCAGCAGTGATGAAACTGGACAGTTCGTTCTTCCTAATGGAGGTCTATTGATGGCTTCTCTGTATACAAAATAAATCACTCTTTGACGTGTCTTGCCAGTCCACCAGTATCAGAATCCTTTGCCAAATAAGTACTGCTTGGGTCGCCATTAAAGGATTTCTATTAACAATTCCGCTCATGAATCAATGGGTCACCCTGATGGTCCTATTATTGTCAACTTCAATTAGATAATGAAACATTCATGGAAGTCAACGCCTCTACCTCAGAGACCATACATAGTAAGTGACCCTGCCGATAATACACATGACAATCGACGGTGACAAGCGGCATATGTTAAATAAGGCCGACTTGCTGTTGACGCATTATCCAATATGGTCTACAGTTTGTGCACCTCCGAGCCAATATTGGACCTAATATATTGATGTCTAGGCCGGGATCTAGAGAGGTAGCGAGTGGGGGCCACGATATTGTGAAGCTTGTTCATCAGCTTCATCATATTTACTCCCCAACCGGTATCCCATCCACTATGGGATCCCGCATGATTGGACAGGTGACTGCCATTGTACTGAGACTTTCCGCTTGCATCGGTGCCAGTCATGACTGCCATGTAGGAGGAGATCTGGAGACGCGTACGCATCTATCCGCCTCAAGCATCGCCTCAAGCCGAAATCTCTGCAGGTCTGCGTCGGGCACAGGCCGACTTGGACTGATTACGATCTGTATGGGAATCCGTGGCTGCAATTGATCCATATTGACGGAGGGTGCGAAAATATTCCCTTCTTACATTTACTATCTTGGCAAGCTCGGCTGCAAAGACTTTTGTCCCAATGCACAGCGTCAAACTTCCGGTCCGCATGGTACGCGCTGTCACCTCATGCACGGGAGGGCAAGCCAAGAATGTGCATGCATTTGGTCGGCGATTGGTGAGACAGGACCATGTTTAAGGCGTACAATGGTTAGCAGGAGGTCACCTTTTGCCTCTCCACGAGAAAAGGATGTGCCATTTATCGTGTTGTAGACTGCACAGCGTCCGCATCAAGGTACACTGCATCCAGCCCACAGGACTCGGTCAGTCATGTGTTCGTTGCTCCTTCAAGCCTCACCCATTCGTTCCATGATGCAATCCTCATGGTGGGAGGTGACATGCCATACCGTACTGGGCTACAATACACTACATGATCGGCGAACCGACCACAAGGGGTGGATCGGGCAGCCAGCGTTTCTGCACGAGAGACGCCCCATTGATTCGTCGGTTTCGGGGAAGGAAGTGACGGGTATCAGCATCCTCTTCTTGATGACCTGCAGGCGCCCGAGGCTACAATCGCCTTCCTTTCGCAACAAGGAGCAAAAGAATCGGAAAATCCGAACAGAAAGAACGCTCCAAAATACGAAGATCAAGATCAAAGCATCCGGTGGGAGAGCAAAAAAGAAACACATGATCATATGAGGAAAACAATTTTGAATCACAATCAACATGTCCGTGGTGCTTGCCTCAGATATGTTGGAGGGAAACGAATGAATGCATGAAGCTCCGATACCTTCTCGGCAAGTCCCGTTCTTTTCCATCGCCTCCTCCACAAGAGAGCCGCGGACTATACATGGATGTATACTATATACTGCCGTGACCCCGGGTCTGTTCGCTAGTCAGATAATACCGTTGCCGTAAAAAGTTGCTATAAAAAGGTGACGAGAATGTGCACGGGCTTGCAGCTGATATCCGCTTCCTCCCCTACCCTACTCGGAGGCTGACAGCCGGAGGGTCAAGACTTGAATCCTCTCTGATGATAAAATGTGAATTGTCAGAAACATTGCGTCATTCTGGCCATATAAAGATAAGGGGTCCGTCAAAGCTCCTTTCCCTTCCCGGTGGACGGGGTATGGGGAGAAGGGGTGGAATCACAACCTAGCTTCTTTCAAGCGAAGGGAGGGAAAAAAGCAAACAATTCACACAGACTCTAGCGGCTAAACATGTTGTTTTCTTTGGAATCCACGTTGCGGTGCCACACCGTTTGCCTTTTTAGGTACTGAGATCCGCGCTTCCTTGCCCACGATAGATGTTGTCTCGTGGGCGGCTGGAAGTCCTTCTTCCCTTGTCTCTTGTCGTTGTTCTTTTTGTGTATCTATCGTGTGTGTGCAAGATGTAAGTCATTAACATGAGATCCCCCGGGACAAGGTTCTCGTGCCGTAAAGTGGGCACAAACAGCCGGAGCGGGGGGCAGCTGAGCAGGGCCACATGAAAGAAAAGAAAAAGAACAACGCAAAGCCCGATACCGAAAAATTCAACGGTCAGAAGAAGCAGAGCCTTTCTCTAACCATTTCTGTTTTGTGTATGTACAGACAGAATATTCCAGTCAAGTGATCGGCAGAGACAAAGCAGCCATAAACGGCGTAACAAGATCTCGTGTTACCCCGGAACAGACTACGAGGAGAAAAGCCCCCCAATTCGTTTTTCGCTAATATATGGTCTGGACGTGACATATGCGTGCGCCAGCGTGCTGCGTAAGCCGCCGCCAACGGTTTGAACGGTCGCCTAAAGAATCTAAGGTTTTGGGCTGCGGCGACGGCGGCTGCCAACATTGATTCGGGATGCGCCTCTTCCGTTGCAGCGAGCATTGCTTTCCTGTCCTGCCAAAGAGTTGAACTGTTGCGAAAAGTGCTACGCATCTCAAAAGGCAAAAAAAAAAAAAAAGAAAAAAAAGAACCAGCCAAGACAGTTTAGACAAGAGATCGAATGAAACTTTGCTTATCTTGTTTGTCTGATCTAGAACAGGGCGGGCTTGTCTCATGACGTTGAATTTGAGATGATCGATCTTTTTTGTAAATAATACATCATTTTTGAAATCACAACAACCAACAACTTTTCTCATGTTCCCCCAACCAACCTGCGCCAATCCACCAGCCCACATTCCAGGCACTTGAACTTGAACCCCTTGCGCTTCGGTAAAGCGCTCATGACAGGTGCTGCCGGGAGTAGAAGCAAAAAGAAAGGTTATATGCAAAAATCACACAGTTGCAAACCATGGGATGATCCATGCTTCTTGGCCTGGATTCATTACTCCCTGGATCCTTGTTTGAACTTACCTCTTCGACAGTTGACAGCTCGCCTATTACTCGTCGCCTTGTTGGCTGGTCGTATTCACATCTGGTGGTTTTCATCAGGTACAAGATGCAATCTAACAGAGTTCAACGACGATCTGGGCTCAGACGCATGTAAGGCAGCGGAGCAGGGAGGGGTAAAGGGAAAAACTTCGTTTTTTTTTGCCCTCCCCAACTGGCAGAAAGACGACAAAAAAGCAATTATACGGACCGGGGATCCACCCGGAGTGGTAAAGAGCAGGTCCACAATAATAAAGGATGCGAGCAATGGTCATTGGAAAAAAGCAATCAAACAGACTTTCAAAGACAAACGTCTTTTTCTTCCTGTCTCCCCTTCCTCCTCCCTCGTCGCTTATGGGTCCTGTCTTCTCTTCAGGTGATTGGCAAAAAATATTTGTGGTCAATTGGAGCAATTCAGGCAAGTAAGTCGTCGTCCATTGCCCGCCCCGTCCGTTCGGTGCAATCCATGACATCCGGCAAACTCCAATTCACGGATGCGGAGCAACTGCCCAGCCCGAAACCGAGATGGCCCCCGGATCTCGTTTCTTGTCTTTTGAAAGACAAACATAGTCTCCTTCCCCCCAGTATGGGGACCCCCCTTGTAGATCGTATACGGATTTCAGATTTGATCAAGATCTTCTTTTGCTTGGCTCTCTGTCTCTCTCTCCCCCGAGTCATGATCTATCAAACGTAGTGGAATTAATTTGACTTGGGCTCAACCGGGCCGGAACGATGCCCTAGTGGACACAAGAAAGACGCGTGGCAAATAGAGTTTTTGGCTGGCATGGCACGGCGAAGCAAACAAATCACGGACATGCTTTTTTTCCATTCTCGTGGGGAATCCTTCCAAAGTCCCAAGAGGGAAATAGTCTTCCATCATGCTCAGTGACCAAGGACAAAAAGTCCTTGTTAGATCATTGATCGTCACTCTGCTCCTAGATACGTGACTCGGTGTACAGCTCAAGGTATCCACGATCATCTTTTTTCGACCGGCAAGTCGATGCGAGGGAGTAAAGGTGGAAAGTTCTTTTGACTCCCTGTAAATTACTCCGAGGATGCATGCGGCTCTGGAGTCTAAAATAGCCAACGGTCAAGAAGCAGCCACAACGACATGGGGAAGAAGGGGGGAGGGGATGGAATTGGCGATCTATGGATTGGTCATTGCTTACATACTCACCGTGTTGAACCTTTTGGGTTGATGTCCTTGACTCAGGCACACAAAGACGCAGGTTTATGTTCGTCGTGAGTTTTTTTGCGAATGCATAACCGCGCTTCGGTTTGATGTATTGACGAGATCCGGGAACGGCGAGAGAGCGTGACACGGCGTCGCTTTGTGTTGCCGCTGCTCCCGAGCACGTTGAAGTGGAAATCGTCATTCAACCTGTCAGCTTGAAATCCTTACGTGGGTGATTGGGCTTGGAAGGGGGAAGGAGTTGGCATCACTTCGCCGTTCTTCTCTTTGCATACTCCTGCTTCACACAGCAGGAGGATCCGTAGCTTGGCTCTTGGGACTTGCTTGCTTGTTCTTCTCTATTTCGTCTGACGTGTAAGATCAATGCCTATGCTTTTTATCGTTCCGGAGCTCAAAGATCCTGCAAGACGTTGCAGTTACATGGTAACAGAAAGGATGAAAAGAAATAATGACCCGACTCACGAGTGGAACAATGCTCTCCTCTCGGCAGTCGGATGTAGTCATGATTTCACACTGTTATGGCACTTTTCACTCGGTATCCGGCCCGTTGTTATCCTCGACCGGATATAAAATGCAGCATGTACATTATATACACGTGCGTGTATGTATATGCAATCATACATGTACGGGGAAGCCACCGCACAGAAAAGACCCGAAACGTCCAACGAAAATAGAAGCTAGAGATGGAGGTTCTTCCCGTCCATCATCAAAGGTCTGCATTACGAGTATTGTTTAAAAGAAATCAACGCTTGTCATGGTTGATGTGTCTGTTGAGATACCAAAAACATAACAGTAACCCAGATCGTAGCGGATGCTTGGGGATGACGATTTCAAGATGCCCTACTCCCTTTGGGCTTACCATGCGTTCAGTGTCCCGGGTTCGTGAGAAACTCTATGACCGAAACCCTGGAACAAGAGAGTCAGTCCATAGGGGAAGTCACATTCATGTTCAGAACATGGACGAAAAAGTAGCAGCGGCCGCCGTCAGTCCTTTCGTCTTCCTTGCCCGATATGACTTGTCACATTTTTCGGAGAGGGCTTTTTGTCTGGGGTCGTAGTGCAGCCCGTTTGACGTAAACAGTGGGAAGGGGAGAAGCAGTAGCGCGGCAATGAGTGCCTCTCCTCTAAACTTACACAACATGCCTTTGGATGGCAAAATAGAAAAGAATGCTTGCTAGAAGTCAGTTCATGGAAATAACGGGGTTTGTGGCCAGCCAAAGGGCAACTTGAGCAAACCCCGGAATGCCGTCGTTTCCTGTCCCCCCCTTCTTCCCAGAAGTCAGGCGACCAGAAGAGCAAGCGGCCTACCCGCAGCGCCGAGGGAGGACGGAGGAGGCGCGCGGGCGGCATCCAGAAAACGACGCATAGAAAGCGTTCCGGATATGTGGGGGAGTGGCTGGCCGGCCAATAAAGTCACGGCGAGGAAAGAAGGACAAGACGGCCCCGTCCCGATCCAGCCGCTTACCATCAGATATATCAAGAACTACTCGTTTGTACGCACAAAAAGGAGGGCGGCGCCCATCCATCGTTGTCTGCATTCAGAAAAGAAAAAGGGTTTGTGCTGCCTGGTCACGACATGACACGAGCAAGGCAGAAATCTCCGAACGTTGTGCAGAAAAAGAAGAAACGTGCCACAAAATCGTGTCTTCCTTTTTCTTTTGTGACCTTGAGTTTGCCGTTGTGGTATTATTTTTGTTTATTCTCTCTCTCATATTCTGTAATTTGTACCCTGGTTTACCTATTGGCTGTCGTATTGAGGCAGGGCAACGACTCCTTCAGCAGCCAACCGCCAGGGTTTTCCATTTCATGGTATCACATGGAAAGAGGTTCACACAGAGTTGTACTCAGCGCGTACAATCAGTGCAGTGGAATTTGGTTGGTGGCTCGGATGGCTTTCGTGTACGAAAACCACGCCTTTGGCCAGGCATTGTTTTGGAAGCTTCTCACATAATCATGCCACTTGGACGTCCGGTAGGCTCGACGTCCGGTAGGATTCACTTCCTCCTCCTCCTCCTCCATCATTTGAGCATCCACTAGTACATATGTATAGATACTTGCAGCTCAGTGATTGGTCCAAAGGTGCTGAACTAGGCTGAGCTTTCCTGGTAAAGACGTTGAAATCCCGTTTCCTCAAACGTCTTGGCTTCAGAAAGGCGGACAACAACGGACAAGGGTCATGCAATCGAATGTGACAAGAAACATCTTAGATTCAAGCGGCGCAGCGGAAATTCTGACCTCTTAGACGGACGGGATTTGGATTTGGATTTGGGGGATCAGATCGGATGACACTCTGAAGCGAATTGATCATCGGACCCCGAATTGGTTTGCGATCTGGCATAAGCCCAGATCGATTCGTTCCAGGGAGGCCACCGGAGGACGCAGCGGGCGAGCGAACCAACCATTGCGGGGGGATTATAGATGGTGCATCTCGACGTGGCGCAAACCATTCTCGACACGAAGAGTAGATTGGACTGCAGGGCTGCCTTATTGGCCTCATGCTATGTACCAAATATTTTCCAACCTCGCGTGATTTTCACTTGTAGAGTAGCGCAGGTATATATGAAGTATCAAAAAGAGGCAATGAATCCTAGCGATTGGGCTTATGCGGGCGTCCCGTCCAAGGCCACACATACCTGGGCGGGAAGAACGAGGCGGTTGAGCAGTGAGATCCAAGAGACTCGTGTACATACTTCGTACATGAGTCCGCTGTGTATCTCGACCAAAAGTCCTCGTGGCAGGTCAATATCGCTATAAATTGCTCCGTTTATTTAACTTTCTTGTCATACTGTTGGAGACAAAAACAAAAAAAAAAACCCAAATGGCAGCGGCACAGCCCGATACCCGCGTGGCATTGCTGTCCACCGGCTGCAAGTCTAAATAGTACCTGCTGTCAAGGAGGTACGAGTACGGCGAGTACGAAGACGAGGGGTCACGAAGAAAGAAGAAGAAAAAATATGAACAACAAAAAGTTGGATCACTCACAAACTTAGGTGGGTTCCGATGATGCATCTCAAAAAGACATGACTCCGCAGAGCGACTGCCGGACTCCATGAATCATGCGGGAATAACTCGATATGGAAATTACACCCACACACAAACTATCGTTGACATACCCCGAGGTTCCAGCGGTCGTATTCTCAAGTATATATCTGTGAAGTAAAAGGGTAGTTCATATCCATGAGGCTTGGAGAGGTAGCAAACAAGTACCGTCATCGGGTCAAGGCAAGGCGGCTGCTGGACAGGACACAAGACATGTTTCCTGACAACGCGACACGCAAGTGTAGGTAATCCAAAGAAACACAACAGGCGGACCCCCTCAAACAGTCTTTGCCCAGAGTCAGCCTTGAGGTGCTTCAACGAAAGGAGGTCAGTCATTGACTGTGGGTGTACCGTGTGTGGGTGCGTGCGAAGCTGCAGGTTTGACAGGTGATCCCTCCCCAAGGCGAAACGAAATCTCTGGATGCAGATATTTCATGCAGAAGACTTCGATTCGGCGCGTAGTGCAGCAGCAGTGTTAATAATTTGACATGTAGTATATAATGTAGGCTGAAAATAGCTGCAGACTTTTTTATTTCCCTCTCAGGATTCAAAACCCTCCCTGCCCCATGTGAATAAAATAGAGAAGTGACCGTTTGTCTCCCTCTCGACCGGGAGCACCATGAATGGCCCAAAGGTAGAAGTCGCGGCAAGGCGACCGAGGAAGCGAGGAGGCTGATCGCATATTATTCCTGGGATTGCCGATATAAAACAAAACGTCAAGTGATTCGTCAAAGAGATCCGAGCAAGTCGATCCGAGACATTCTACACTAGAGGTGGTTGTCTCAATGTTCGCCTCCATGGTCAGAGATTATATTCGCATAAGCCTGACAAAGCCGTTTTGAGGTTACATAGTCGTGTCAATAATGCGTCTTCTGAACCAAATATTCTGCTCCGAAAAGACGTGTATGGTTTAGTTGGTAGGCAGCTAGGAAGGGGAGCAGCAGTAGCAGCAGAAAACAGCCCTGTAGCAAATATCATCAACCAGTAAAACCAGTATACGATTATGATACTTGGAGGTACATTGCATTCCTGTGCGGTGACCCCGGCCGCAACCCCCTGGCCCTGGTCCACGTCCCAGCGGAAGGGTTGAGATGTGATTGATTGCGTCTGCTGTCCCGGATCCCGTTCGGACGTGGTCCAACGAAATTGAACGAGTGGATGGAAGATCGCTACGATTTGAGCTAACCTTCCAGGAGATGGTTACCAGAATCGGCCACATGTCCGCTTATCTGGGGCACGTTATTCTTGGGAAAGGGAATCTCGATGATACCCTGCTCTTCATCTCGCTCCCTCTCTTGTCGATCCACACGTTCGATTGTGACGGCCTCTACCACCTCAACCCTCCCATTCGGGGATTTTGTCGTATGGTATCGTCGATGGAAGCTCAATATATCTCATCAGCTGGCTTACTATAGTATATGGCATGTGGGTAGTAAATACAACCATACACGTACTATGACTGTACAGTCAGTGTGCAGTCCGGCAAAGCCCACCCTCGGTACAGTGTAGAAACACATATGTGCTGGTGAACTGGGTTTTGATGTACAACCTAGATCCTTGGGGACATATTGAGATGACAGGCAACAATAGCCTTGACCCGCTGGGTAGTGTACGATTGCCGGGGCGTACCGCGTAAGCTGACCGCTGCAAAAAACCATGTGGTCTACCTACGTTCGATGCACACCAACACCTCACACACACACAAACGGGGATATGGGCTGGCTGAACAATCTACTGTTAGTGGGCAGTGGGAACGAGAGAAGGGAGAGAAAGATCCTGGCAGATCTCTGATCTAGCATTGAGCCGGTCAAGCAAGATTAGCTTGAGGGGGGAGGGATGCCAATAGAAGACGCGGGAGCGATGTTACCTTATCAAACGCCCCGACACAGCATTTTGGTAGGGTCATAGGAGCTCCGAGGCTTCCAGCGATCTGTTCGTGATTTGTAACAAGGGCACGTACGGAAGTACGTACAAGCTATACGTACCAGCCCTGTCAAAAATCAAGCCAACCAGACAAACTGGAGCGAGGGAAGATGAAGAAAGAAGGGGGGTTCAATCAATCTTTGTCCATTTTACCTCCCCTCCCCCCCTGATACCCCAGCCTAGACCATCGAGAACCGAGGGCCAAGCTCAACGAGGATGGATGTCAAAATAAGTGTAAAAGAATCGAACCACTTTCACATCGGCGATCCTGCCGCTCGGCGGCGCAGAAATAAGTTTTGTAATAGTGGTGAAAAAGAGCAACTTTCGAATACGCCAGACCGCCCCATGGACATACCTTGAGGCAAAGAGCTGGGGAGCAACGACGTCACGTTTGAATTGCTAGATAAAACCCAGTAGTACGCGGTCCGCAGAAAAGTGAAGTGTCAATGTTTCCTTTGACTGTGTGTGCAGGAAGAAAAAAAAAGGCAGACAGGAGGTGTTCGCCGGCTGATCCATGGCAAGAGTGTGGTCAAGGCATGCGAACACTTGCCGATCAGGGATGGAGCAGCATCGTCATTGGTTGCGCTGTGCGTTCGAGGGGTTGTGTGGTGGGACGACCGTTTAACACGTGATGAGAAAGAGTCCACACACCTTTTCCGTTCTCTCTCTCGCGTCGCTCTCTTTTTTTCCACGTCCCTTGAAGGTAATTATGTATACACAGATCAGCCCTGGGCCTGTGAGTCTGGCTTGTGTGGGCCGTTGGCAGGAGAGCAGCAGCCAGTCGGCCGCCTGACCGCACTCAGTAGTAGTCAGAGAAACGATATGGAGAGAGAGAAAGGTTCAAAAGGGAGTTATTCGTCCCTGAGAACCTTGGCGTTTTAGAGAAAATGAGGCGCCTCAGTGACCCACAATGGAGACTGGCTTTGGAGCTAGAGACCGTTGAAAAATGCTAGCCTCAACGGTGAAGAGCACGCAAAAGAGTGCCAGGTGCTTGGAGGATTGCGAACGAGAACATTTTCAGTTTAGTCTCAGGGCGCAGGACCGACCGCGACCAAGGGTTTTTCTATAGTCGGTCCCGAGAGCCTACGGAATAGTAGGCAAAATAGGTAGATAGGGGACCATAGATAGGGACCGGTAGTGGCAGAATGGGGAAAGGATAATCACTCAAATGCCGGACCGGATATGCGAACCAAGCACTGGCCACCACTCTTTTCTGACGTTTCCTGTCAGTCTCTTTTTTTCGTTTTCGTTCTGTCAATTACACAAAACTTAAGCAGATGGAGCAGCCACGAGCGAGATGCAGATGTGCAGTCTTCCTTCGTCGCAATCTCTCCATAGTCGCCAGGGCCCACGGGGATCCCCTTGGAAGACCATTTGCGGCACAGCAGAATGGGGTCTTGCGAACTTTTTTAAACCCTCCCTTCCTTGCCCGGACTAAAAGCTCAAGAGCCGGTCGGTCAACGCGAACAAATCCATGTCCATTTTGAAGCTTTGATCACTTGTGGCGTGCGGATCAAATACCAAGGTAATCTTGTATCATGAGCATTATTTCCTTTACAACGCAACACACAAAGGTACCGTCGCAGAAGATTGTTGCAAAGGAAGAAGAGGAGTTTGCAAAATAAAAATAGAGAAAGTCACTAGTGGTCCTTTTTCTTCCTTACCGTGTCATGATCCGTCGATATAGTGGTTGTGACACATTCGTCCAATAAATCCTCCGATATGCATGTCACATATCACCCAGTAATCCCTGGTTTCTCGACATCTCAATCGATCAAAGATCTTGTTTTACGATAGCCGTTAGATGACAGCCTGAGGAGTGGGGTCCCCTGGGCTGTCCGATTCGCATCTCGGCGCCTCCTTTCTACTTTCAGATGCCACCACATCCCATTCCACAGCTTCCAGTTTTTCCAATAATCCGCACGAACTTACGTATTATGGAGTATACCACCTGGTGGACATGCACACCTTGTTGAGAGTCGGATCAGTCTTGTATATCACCGAAGTCGCTGGAGACAAGGTCATGACTTGATCTCTAGAAGTGTATTGGATGAGCTCCACGGCGGATTTTCTTTCATAGTGCTGCCTTCTTTCGAAGAGAGACTGTTACCATGGACACCCCTGGTATAACCCAGAAGCGCTGTAGACACATTTGTATAACGTCGCCCAAGTTTTAAACAAGGCCTTCTTGAGGGCCCCTCTGTGTCGCCCTGGCACACCTACACCCAGAAGAACTTGTGCAGTTTCAAAAGAGAAGTAGGTCCACGGTGAAAAAGTGGGATCGCATCTCAGTCAGTGAGATGCAACCCGAATCTTCTGACCAACGTGGAATGCAGCTCGTCCTGTCGGAAGGGCGATGTGACTGCTTGATTGGTCGGGAATCTGTGACCGAAGCACAAGCAAGCATCTTCTATACATGCCCACGAGATGGATATGCTGCAAGTTGTGGAAGATCCATCCTCGTAAGATGTGGCAGGGGTGAGAGGCGAGTATTCGCTGTTCTTTCTTATTTTCCTTTTCGGATTTTTCCTTCTATTTTTCTATTTTCTTTTTCCTGTTTGTTTTCCCCGAGTAGGAACTGTCCTTGCTCTTGGATTCCCTGTCAAGATTATCATACACGTGTATTCTTGTCTGGCGTAGTCATCCACAGTGATACGTAGCAGACAAGATCCGTTGCGTATAATATCGTGATGGATGACTTCATTACATCCACTTCAATTTCGAGAGCTTACAAGGTACTGCTATGCAGGCCCATTGATTTTGATGAAGGGATAGCTACCTTAATGCCGCGAAATCCTAGCCTAGGGTAGGGCAAGGCAATAAGAATGGACTTCCTGATCCGCTTCAAGATGCAAGAATATACCCAAACTTCGAAAGTAGGCGGTGTATACTTACTTGTAGGGATTTGCCCGGTGGGAGAGTGGAAGATGCAAGCAAACTCTGATGGAGACCCTTCGAGTACATCGCGGTCTGATGTTTCCTCCGATCGTCAGATGACAGAAATCTCATGCCGGACATAAGCCCCTCCCATGGTTGCTTTGTTGCACCTGTCCCTCTCGGAGTGAATTATTATGAAATGGCAAGCCCGCGGTGGGACAGCATCGGCAGATCGCAGGTACGTATCGTGCGAATGCCACGATATATTGGACTCTGCAGACTTTACATGCTTCTGCCCGTTGCAAGCGACCAACTCATTCTACCGGAAGGGCTCCACGAAGAAAGGATAATTGACGTGTGTATTGCATTTTGCGACACTATCTGAAGCGTTCGTGTATGTCAGAAGTGAGTGGCGCTTTCCTGCCTGTCATGATGCGCCTTTTGGGGGCCGAATTCTACGTACTTGGGCCCAGACCACAAGACAGCTTGAGGATTTGCACTGGTATTGCCATGAAGTGAAGCAAAGTGGTATGGATCTTCTCACGCTGGCTAGATGACTGGTGACACGACAGGCAGCCCGAGCTGATTTGCTCAGAAACGAGATCCTACGCTCTTCAGGTAGGCATCTCGTGGGATTAGTAGAGTAGCAGTAGAAACCAATATCATACAAATCGTGTAAGGCGACCCAAGATCTGAGAATGTCCATGTAACGTCAAACGCTTGTGAGTCTTGGTGTGAGAGAAGAATAAAAGATTACATAGTAAGTAGGTCGCTGGTGCCACGAGCTGTCACAAATCAATGTGCCTACTGCGTGTACGGCAAAGCAATCGTTGCAATGCGACTGGATCTGGCTTCGTGGGCACGTTCGGAAGGTTTCACCCTTCTGTGCCGCCCTTGTTGGTGGAGCGAACAGGTTGTTTCGGCGAGCGGGACACGACAAATGTTTCCGATAACCGGATACCTGTACCGACACTTGGACTCCCTCTCTCTTTCCCCATAGTGACGCGTGCCAGCCTAGGTTGGGGATCCTTCTAACTGACTCATTAATTCTGCTGAAGAGGACTTTTGATGTGTGCGCACAGGGTTCCTTGGGATGAGGAAAGCAGCAAGGAGGCTTGTCGTAGTAGCAGCGGTGTTGCATCTCGGTAGTCGTGTGTATATTGCAAAGCGTAGATGCATGGCGGCTCGGCCATGTGGTGTGTGATCTGATCTAATGTGGATGCTGGACGGCGACCATCCAGCAGAGGATTCACCGGTCAAGTGCTTTGCTTACTTGTTCCCTTGGGCAGTTTGTAGCCGCGTAGGGACTGCGATATACATCAGTCTACATGCGGTACCTCACAAATTGCTATGTGGTGTAAGTGGTAGTGTAGTACTGTGGTAAGGAGGATCCAGGCTAAGCTTAGCAGGATCGCGTATCGAGCATCGGGGCGGACATGTTTCCATTCCCTTGGGTGCGGAGGATACAACGGAATTGGGAAACGAAATCTGATGTGTGCAAGGTCGAGCGTGACGTAGTGATAAGCTTTGGCTGTTGGGGGCTTTTTGGCTCCTCTGCTCCAGGCCCTTCAGGCCCTGACAAGACGGGCAAGCCAAGCAGCAGAGCAAATCCCGAACACGCAAGGTATTCTGTCAGGTCAGGCCACCACGGCGCGCAAGTGAGCGGCACGGACGACGGCAACCATGGATTTGAGCGCTGTGATTAGATGAATTGGCGTTCACAACATCCTTCCATTTATTCGTTCATTCTTTCATCCAACCATCCGACTCCAGGTACAGACGAGTCTACGTAGGTACATTGTCAGCAGATTGCATATGATATGTCTCTAGGCATCGTACGTAAGTTGTCCATCAAGTGAAAGAGGCGCGATTGAATAGACGGCGGCGAGCATCACCGCATTACAAAGCATGTGTTAGTGGTGTGTAATGAGGGAAATGCTGAAGCATTCGCGGTCGCATAGGAACAATCATGACAAAACAAAAGTCTGCCTAACTGTAATCATGTCGGCACGTGCAGAATATACCTGCACCGCTAGCTCAAGCTTATTTGCTTAATCACTATTGATCGCTGGGACTCAAGTCTTCGTAGGTGAGAAGACCTCTTCACGTGCTTGCGCAATGAATGCATGAAGGATACAAATCGGGTGCATGGTATCGTATACGTATATATATGTAGATACGTAACTTACCCAGCCAGACCTGAAGGTCCTAGTAATTGTCCTGGGTGTGGCAGGGAGATCGGATCTCTGGTTGCGGCGGGCTTGGATGGACGAGGGATAGCCTTGGTGTGTGTGAGGCCTACCATCGCCCGGAAGGCAGGTCTTAGCGATGGCGTCCCAGAGTGACAGCAGTCCCGTACAGGCGTTCGGCTGCAGGTGTCCCATCAACTACGGGTTCTCGCTGCGTGGCCAACAGCCATTGTGCAAATCCAGATACATTGCCTACCGGCCAACAGTGCTACTGTAGAACATAATCATGGTATATACGGAGTATGTAGGCAGGGAGGAAATGACAAGGGGACAAAATATCGTAAATGTAGCCTCAAGGAGCCTCCACAACCAAGGTGTCGCCTCGATCCTAGCGTTGCCAATTGGCACTTGCCGTATAGCGTGCATGTCATGTCGTGGCCTGCGCCTGTTCTGCCCTATCAAGAAGCATGTGTTGTAGAAGAGAGCAGTGTGGTGATGGGAGCAAAGCAAGCAGATTCAAGGGAAGGCCTAGGACATGTGCTGCATGTCATATATGTACCATGTAGAATGCGTGGCCATAATATAATATACTCTGTGCCTTGGGCACATACATAGTATAAGGATCGATGTAAGTATGTACAGCAAGTAGGCTTGGTAGGCATGTAGGGTAGGGTCGTTCAACCAGCAACCTTGACACGTCTGGTACTATTATTATTCGCGGCGTTGCAGCTGAGCGTCAAACGTATGCAGAGGCAAGGCAAACCTTATCGCTAGCATCTGACAATAGTGCCAGATCCGATCGAATCGCAACGGATTCCCTTCGCGGGTGGCGCCCACGATTGAACTCTATCTGGTCTCCGTTATTGGTCTGGTACTACCTACTTTGGCTACTGTGCGTACAGACTGCCATGTCCCGCGCTGAGGCTAGGTATATTGGACTTTCTGCCGAAGGGTCTAGGTCCGCCAGAGACAGCATGAGTTGGCAGCTAAGCTAGTATAGCTTTGCGAAAAGACCCTCCAAACACAGATCTTTGCAAAAGTATAGTAATGATTTAGTTTGCGAAAATTCGAGAATCACAGGAGAAATCATACCATAGTAATAAAACAGATGAGCCAGTGCTCCAGGAAATCTCGTGAACCGCCTTGTCCGTTGAAAAAGTACTGTTGGTTGAAATGAACTATCCATATGTAACGTACTTCCACGCGCTCCGAGGTACCATAGTTGGCTGCTATCTTGTAGATACTGTAGCATACATACGGGGTCTCTCCTCTTTGGCCCTCCAAGTCTGTTTCATTTTCTCCCAGACACGCAACAGCGAAAGGTCATCCAGAAGCAATTTCCAACCTAGCCAAGCCATGTTGGACTGAAGTCACCGAACCGTGGCCGTGCCCAAGCTTACCTAGCGCCTCTTTTTTTTTTCGCCTCTGGGGCGCATTGGGCGGTGGTCCCCTGTTCTTGGTCCTGGCGAGTTGTCAATGGGCCATGTGCGGTCCTCTTCATCCCCGAAGCGCTATATCGATCCTGTTATGAAGGATTCTTACGCGAATCTCTCTTGCAGGCTTCTGGAAAAAGACAAGGGGGATGGGTTCGATGGGGTCCTAGAGAGGAGTCAAAGGGCCGCACCCACCTCCGCCCAATGAGCGGTGCGTGGACAGAGTGAGTGAGAGGGAAAAAAAGATGAGATGGATTCGGTCAGTAACCACGCTACACTAGGTGACCCATAAGCCTGAGCAGGACGGGGTCCTTGCTGTCCTGTCCTGACGTGGACGGGTAACAAACCGTTTGACAGCCGGGAGTGGGCCGCATCTTAAACAACTTGGACACCAGGATCGATCAATAGCTTGAAGAGTTTTAGTCCCGGAATTTCTTGGCATGTGAGATTCACTTCTACCCACTCGTAAGGTCCTGATCAAGGGGGGATGCCTGCCGCTGGGTGTTGGTCGCTGGAGCCCTGAGGAGCTCGCCCCTCTCGTGAGTTTTCATGGGACAGGACAGGGCAAGGTCGCTGAGCAAGCAGAAGCGCAGCGGTATCTATCGAGTACACCACGCTAGGTAGGTATACTTTACAGGGTCCCGGAGCCTTTTTCACATTAGTCCTGTTACCCATCTGTTCTTCTGTTTCTCGCGCTCTCGCTACATACCCTGCCCTGCCTGCTGAGTGAAAGTGAACCTCCTTTCCCCCACGAGCTAGGCTACATACCGCCCAGCACTGACGTATACAGCAAGGGAATATGGTCTGATGGCAGACAATCTTGCTCACGCAACTCGGCTTGCACCTTGCACCCTTGACCTTGGCGCCCTCTTTCCCCCCTTCCCCGTACCAGACATACATACCATACCATTCCGGCTCTCGAACGAATACTGAACCCTTATAATTTTCTTCCATTGTGCAGCAAGCAACGTCTTCATCTTGCGACATTTGCCATTATCTGCGCAACCTTGTATGCATATATAGTATTGTGTTCCATCAAGCTACCCTCGAAGGATGCGAATACCGTGCATGTAAAGTCTATCTATAGTCGCATAAATTAAAACACTAAATAAACCTGTGTATATCAATGGATGTAATGTGTGCCTTGCAATAAGCTCTCGACATTCGGTATGAACGTACATATAATAAATTCCGAGCACACAGTACATAGTAGACATTTCAGTACAGCCCCCCTCACTTCAGCGGCCAGCTCAATCCATTGCCTTTCTTTGAATGTACCGGAGTACTTTAACCCCTGTCGTTCAGAGTCCACATCGAGTTGAAATCTTTGATCGAATCTTACAGGGGATCAAAAGCCCACTTTGGATGGGAGTGACGGAGATAAAAAAGAGAATAGAAAAAAGTTGGGAGACTTGGGTGAGCCCTGGGTAACGACTGACGCGCCCCATCAGTAAATTACTGGAGGCAAGTACTTGCCGATGTATCCATTTTCTGTCAAGCCACGATCATTACAAGCAGGTATTGACTGGCCTTGCCTGCTCGTTCTAGAGCATTGCTTATCCCTGACGAGAACAATTGGCCTCGTGTTTCTTATGTGACGATGTCGCGCAAGTTGTAATGTGTATTGAAATTAAATTACCTTACAGACTTAGCTCATGTTTGCAATATTACCGGGCCAGCATGTCTTTGAGTAGGTATATAAAAAGTGTCGTCATTCAAATGCGAATTCTGGAAGATCAGCGAGAATTGAGGCCTGGGCATGTTTCGCGACAAAAACCGTGGCAAAGCGAAAGATCGACTGCAAATCTCAAGTCTCATCCAAGGACTGTAGAACAATATGCTTGGTTTCCTGACAATTACGTGTGAGGTAGGCCGATATATGCACAGAGCCCTCTGCCTCTGTACAATTAGACTCTGGACGCTACCTGCAGTATACTCTTGCTCCATGATCACTGCTGCCACCACGCCGCAGGGAGAATTCGAGACGACAACTTGGAAAATGCTGCGCATAATAAATCATCAATAACAAATAGGTCAATTAGGAGGTACCTCCCAAGTCTTTGAGACTCCTACGGCGATGATGCCGTCTTGCAGACATGCGGACGTCTGGATTCATAGATACGCGGCCCTACATTGGGCTTCTTTCGATGATCGCCAATAGCCACTTTCGGTAACCAGGTCTCGCAAGCGCTGATCGCCATCGAAGGCAGCCAGAAAAGGCCAGGCCACTAGCAGGAGACGACTGCAACGCAGTGCCAGGCAAGGCCGTTGATGATGCTACGGCTGCTGGGCTGCAGCCCTCGCTAGGGCGCCCAGATCCCGATCTGACCCCTGGGCAGCAGAAGGACTCACAATTGATTAAATGTGTATGTATGTAATGTGACTGCAGCAGCAGCTAGACGAGGAGCGCCAACACATAGTCGGAGACTGGAGGGAATAATAGGTGAGAGCACGAGAAGAGGGTGAAAGAAAATGTGTGTGTGTGTGCGTGTATTTTATCTAATGGTGTATGTATGCGCGTGTACGTTTGCGTAGTCTCACCACCTACTTTGTTGTCTATACTTTTTACTGACTCTGATTCTTCGTTTACTCTCAACATCCTCTGCGGTCTTCTGTGCTGTGCTGGAGATGTCCTTTGCACTAGACACTACATACCATACATACTGCGTACAATAAATTATTACTATCACCACCTAGAGAAAAACTTAAACACATACTGCCTCTCTAGGTTACCAAGCTAATACTATCTCTGTAGCACACTCGCGAGCAAGTACCCTCAGGTTACCTTTCTCCAGTAACACTACCTGACTATTACTTCCCTACCCCCCATCCCATCCCATCCCATCCATCTATCCATCCATCAGCGTTGCAGCACATCCACACAGATCCTTCCCGACCACCCTTTCCACAGCTCGTCCAGTGACCGCCGACCGCCATCGTCCTTTACCCCCGGTCACCTTAGCCCATCTTCCCTGGCCCTGGTTCCCCCACCCGTACTTGGGTCCTCGCAGGGATGAACGTCTCTTTGCAGGGGTTACAGTTGAGATCTCGTCGTGCCCACTCAGCTTCGCTCATTTCCAGGTAGTGGCATTCCAATACATACACAGTTGCATACACCCAACCATACATAGTACGATCGCTCATCACCTCTCTTTTTGCCGCTCTAGTTCTCTCGGGTTCCTTTTTCATAAAAAGATTGTGATTCCAGCGACGCCCGCGTCTCCGTTGGACCTCGGTGGTTTTTCTTAATTTTGGTCTCTCTTTGTTTTTTCAACACCCTTTCCTTTGCGAAACCAAAAGACCATCGATTGCTCTCTTTTTCCTTGTGTCTAATATACGGGCCAAACGGGAGAATCTGCAGCTGCATTAGAACAACGGCCACGGACCTCGTTCCTATTTCTGATCCGCCTGCCCTTTGGTTTCGTTCGCCCACCTTTCCGTCCGCCTGTGCTCGATCGATCTAGCAGCCAAACCCAACACTATTATACCCGACTATATACATACCACTTGTATACATGCGGAATATCGAACCACAAGCAGCAACAGCAACGCACCTTCAGCCTACCTTGACTTGACTTAACCGCGGCTTTAGAGGAAATTTTGGACCGCGCCAGCCAACAAGCAGCACCACCACTACCACTTACTCACTCACATCCGCCCTCGACCGACTCACTCTCCCAGGACGGGTTGGCAGCGTTGCAATCAACCGCATTTGCTAGGTCCTCGCTCAGGCTAGTTGGTTTGCCAGTCTAAACGCTAGACACTCGACCCCCTCACCAAAAGCAAGATCCCATAATCCGTTCTCGCGGATTTGTTCCAGACCCACTTGGGGGCAACCTTAGAGAAAGAGGGAAGAAAAAGGTGAGATCTGAATGTCTCATAAAAAATAAAAAATTACACCCAAAAAAGCACGGTCGTGGTGGTGGTTATATTCCTTTCTTTGGACTTGTATATTCCTTTTTCCACATCTTCTATCCCCCCCTCTCTCCCCCAACGTTCAAGGTTGAAAAGTGAGCATGGAGCAAGTGCCCGGAGGCGGGCATTAGGGAAACGAAGAGAGGAAAAAAGAAAATAAAGAAAAAAGAAAAAGAAAAACGAAACTTGGCTTGCGCATCGGCGCTGGGCCTTCCCGCCCGCCACAACAGCTTCTTTCTGTCTCGCTTGTTCTAATCATTCTGGATTCCTTGAAGTATTAACCAAAAAACCCTATACACAGTACCTACATACATTACCCATCTTAGGACAAGGAAGGAAAAAAACACACACCTGCCGCCGCTTCTTTCTCTTCTCAAACCCACGACACTCGTACCACCTGAGTTGCGCGCCGTTACGTCGGACGGGCTCTGCACTACAGATTCGATCTTAGTAGCACGCCCAGTACCTGTCTATCTACCTACCTACTTACCTACCGTACCTAATCATTCCATCTTGTCTGCCTCGTCTAAAAGGGCCCCGCTCCACTACTCACTTCGTCCCGCTGCTAGAGCCGACACCAGCGCTTGAGTAGGCAGATTGGATTGATTGACCTAGCCGTCAAGAGAGTAAGAAGAGACCAGACACACAGACAATCAACTACTCGTCCTAGTAGACGACAAACCCGGCGCAGTCAGCAAAGGCGGCAGAGTTTGGCACCGGTGCATCTCTGTCCCAAGGCGATCGACAACCTCCATTTATTAGTGTTCAACGACCCAGATGCATGAATCGCTCTAGTCGAGCCGGCTGGGGAATACTTTTTCGGGGCACCGTTATTGGCAGTAGTCCGTTCCGCTATGGACACGGGTGAATCTGGCACCAGGCAAAGGTAGGTTGGTACCTTTCTTCTCCCTTGCTTCTGTCCCCAAGGCAGAGCGGCTAGTATCTATAGCATGACATATGGCACACACACCCACACCCACGTTGTGCTTGACTAAGTACTAAGTCCTTTCTCTTATTATAGTGGTTTCACCTCCACCAGTCGACCAGAACTCTTCAGCCGATACTCACGGGACTCTGCCGACTTACACCCCAGAGCATCAGAACGACAGCCCAACATGGCCGCGGCAGCACTCATGAGCCCGGCTAATGCCTATCACCCACACAACACAGCGTATCAACCATCATATATGCACCACTCACCAGCTCCAATGCCGGGCATCCTCAACCAGGCCGACGCTCTCAGGAGGACGTCCAAAGACTCGGAGCCAGCCCAGCAACGGCAATCTCTGCCCTCGATATCAGAAATGTTCAACAGTGCAAAGCCCACCTATTCACCGACGACACCGACGACGGCTGGCCCCACGAGCCTACCGCCGCCGCCTCCTCCTCCTCAAGCACCTCACTCGGCCTATAGCAATAACGCCCCTCCACGGCCAGAGCCGCCTGCTGACAACCGGGCACCACCCGCGGTCTTCTCACGGCCAGAGAATACTGGTCCTGGGCCAGCTTATCAGTTTGGCGAACATCGCGACTACCCAAAACCACAAGAGCCTCCTCATCACCACCACCAGCGCAACGACAGCTTCGCCAGTTCTCAGGGGCCATCTGGTCCATATCCTGGTCCCAGCCCGTTACCTCCTGGCCAACTCCCTCTTTCGTCTCAGGGAGGACCTATTTCGCCGCGCCATGCTGGACCACCAATGGGACCGCAGTACGAGAGCCAAAGGCCACCAATGCAACATCCAGATGAGGAGTACTGTGTTCAGCGCAGATATGACCCAAATCAATTGAATCGACAGTTTGAGGCTTGGGGTTATGGCGATTGTCTACAAAAGGTAAAATCTGCAATATGAGAGCTGACAGCTCCAAACTAGCTGGTGCAATCTTTGCTAATTGCGAATACAATAGCTCATGTGGGCTTCGAGGACAATTTACAACTTTGCCGAAGCATATTCCAATCTCGCATCAGAACAGCCAACTGGGCAGCCACACCCTAATCGCCTGCCTACGGAAAAGGAGGTGGCCGATATGCTGCACAACACGGATTATGTGAGAAAGACTCTGGAAAGCATCAGGGAACACGTCCACCACAGCATTGCTAGCGAAAAGGCTCGCGAGGGAGGCAAGCACCGGGGATCATATGACGACGACGATGTGTCCATGTACGGCGATGGTAGCCAGAAGCACTATGGGCTTGGTGAGGTCAAGAAACGTCGTGGCGTAAGTCCTTCTTTTTCCTTTCTATCATGAATGTTTCTGGTGCATTGCACACTGGCGGGCAAATATTAGGGAGACAGACACACATGCAGAGAGAAAGAGAGAGTACTGACAGGACATTCTAGCGTGCTGCTCCACCTGGGCGATGCCACAGCTGCAACAGAATCGACACGCCCGAATGGCGCCGCGGACCCGACGGAGCAAGAACACTTTGCAACGCTTGCGGACTGCACTATGCCAAATTGGAGCGAAAGAGGCAGATGGAGCAGAGGTCCATGCGAACTAAAGCCGTCGAATAAATAAATCGACGCTAAGGCAAATACCTTGACCCATCTAACTATTACTAGTCACACACTCATCACGATCCTGCATCACGATGAGAGAGAGGAAATGACATGAACAATCAAACCCTCGCCAAGTCAGCCAGACGTTGTCTGATGACAGGTTGAGGGGGAGAGAAAAAAACCGAGACATACACCGGGACTGGGCCGGACCGGACTGGCTCCCACTTTACGCTCATGCCCACACGAACACGAAACGTGAGCTATATACTACTGTTATCGTGATTTTCGGCCGACCATCGTGGACGACTCGGCCACAGAAGCGTGTTATCATATACCCGAATGGACATAATTTTCCTTTGCCCTCCCAACTTTTTTCCAGATTAGCGGGCTTTTTCTACAACACCATCATCCACACCACTATCAAAATACTACTCTACAACAACGAATACTTACCACCTACTATTTGTATATACCCTTGGTTTCTGGGGGGAATTCAACAGAAATCGGCATCACAGGAAACTTGGCATTGTTTTGGCGTTTTCATGCTTGTGGCTCCCAAGCGTATGGGGGTGGGATATTGCATTGGCAAACATATATCCGGGGTTCGTTGGGGACCCTTTTCACACAAACTCACACTCACACATTCACACAAACAAGGCTGTTTTTATTGCAAGTGAAAAAAAGAAGATAAAAATGCGTCAAGCACAGAAAGGGAAAGGAGAAAGGTGACCGCGGAAGGAAATCGAGTTTTCAAGCTTTTGTCGCCAACCGACTTTTTTTTTTCTCGGCATATTTTGGTCAAAATAGGGGTGGAAAAGCGAAAGCAAATGTTGCTTTACTATGGAAAGGCAGTTGTTGAGAGGAACGACCGTATTGGCGAGAGAGATTCTCACAAGAACCAAACCCCTACACACACAAGAAGTTTCCCCCCTTTCACACCACACTCACACATTTTGGGGTTGTTTTCTACTATAGTCTGCGAAGCTACTAGGCTTTTGATCTTATTCTATGTACTGCCAAAAAAATAAAATCCATACTTCTGCAACGGTCTTTTCTCCCTTTTGAGTTTTTCCCCCGCAATATGAATTCGTTGATTGGACAGGTTGACGTGTCTTTCTTGTTCACTTCTGATAATTTCAAACTAAGACAGTGTCATGGCGGTTCAAGCCAGAACGGCATCGAGTATACCTACCGGCTTCGTTCCCTGGAGGTGTGCGGTACGGACCGTGTCACGAAACAGATGAGCGGGAGAAACAAGATGGCAAAGCCATTTCCAACTTTTTCTTCAACCTTGTTATTCACACTTTTCCCCCCTTATCGATTCCCTGCCCCATCTCTCCCTCTTTCCCTCTCCTCTCCTCTCCTCTCCTCTGTATTATGACGAATATCTCCTGCCCTACGTAAAATGGAGGAAGAGTGAAGGCACTAAACAGGGTGGCGGCTACGCGGGAAGTTGTTGGCCTAGAGCCCAAATAGATCGGGGGGGACCGTGCGGATCCCCGAACAGACACCAAGAAAAGGATGATCCCAAGTTCCAGCCCAGGTTCCAAAAACGTCATTTCCAATACTTGCCATCATCTCAACCAGCTGGGAGGGGTTTGTTCGCAAAATGGTTCAAGGAATGGTTGCTCGTGGCAGCTCTGCCGAACGGGACGTGCTTCTTTCTTACAGCAACCCTTCCACGCCCCTTTCCTATCACTCTGGGGGGGAATGCAGTGCGACTTGATTCGTCAGCTCCCACGATGACATATGTGTGGCTATTTAGATAGATGGAGAGAGAACAAGGAATAGGAAGAAAATATCAGCCCACAATAAATCTTGATATGCTATGAATAGACGATACGTTTTATTTTGCTTTTCGCACTCGAAGTAGGGGGCTGATATCTGTGTATTCTGGTTTGTGCTTGTTGATTAAAATCCCCCGCCGCAAATGCTACGCACGTGTCTGAGTTGCGTTGGATTGTTTGCTGGTCAGATCTCTTTATTTTCTTTTGGTGACAATTTTTTTGTCTTTCTTCAACTGATTAAGTAGATTAACGTGTTGGCTCGCCTCAAGTTGCGGATAGGAGTTGCTTTTTTTCGCCCGGCTATTCCTCTGGTTGCCTCCTCCGCCTCGCCTGTTCTTAATACATCAGAGTGATTATTTATTTAATAGACGTATTCGACATTTTGCGATTGAAATAAGCGCCCAACGAAAAAAAAGAGCTGAATGGGCAGAAAGGCTGATGTTCACCATTGCTTGGACAATCTGTAGTGTAACAAACATGTCCAGCCAAAGAGGTCGAGTAGGTGGTGCGCGGCAAGCGTTTCTTTCGCTGTCCTGGCACTTCAACAAGGCGGACGAAACACACACAGAAAGGAGAAATAGATTGTGTACTCGGTATACAGTGTTGCACTCTCTCCCCTTGTTCCTACAGGCCAACACAGCAGCAGCAGCTGGCCCTTTCATGCGAGTCAAGTATTTCGACCAAGCCGCTTTGCAGCTCACGGCATCCATGATTGCTTGCTGCAGCCATGTCGTGCGCCACTCGTGCCAGCCATCCTTGAGTGATGCATTTTACAAGCTTGTGTATATTTTCTTTTTCTTATAGATTTGTTGGTTTGCGTGTCAGCGATATATTCATAGGGCAATGTTAGCGCAAGGGATCCAAAAAAGGAAAATTAGGACTAAAACGTCCGATCCGTTGCCAATATCGTCAAATCTGCTCCATCTGGGACGGCAACTCAGATAAGAAGCCACGAAAGATACCAAATCATGTTTCTGGGGCAGAGTAATCTCAACTTTCAAGCAAGACGGCCGATTTTGATATGCAAGGAAGCGAAACGCAGTTCCATCTCGGAACGGGACGAGGCAAATGGGACACGGCCGGCGAAAAGGAATGTGGGGAGTGAGACAGGACTTTCGGAACCTCGTCAAACATGGAAGCCGTGCCGTTTTCGACATTTCCTCTTGTCTGGCCTCCCCTCTTCTGTGATTTTCCTGTCGATGCCCTCGTGATCACTATGCTATTTGGCAATCCCACTTCTTGTTTTTTTCCCTCCCGCAGAGGTGCATAGGGGAGGGGGGAAAGGGTCTCCCTTCCAAGATCGTACTCCCCCTGTTGGTCACACTTGCCACACCCTCAAGCAGGAAGCTTTGCGTTGTATGTGGTTCATCTCGATATAATATGCATGCAAGCAGGCAGATCTACATCTCAACCCCCCCTTCCCCCTTCCTCTCTTTCACCACTTCTCCTAGTCTGCCAAAATCGTTACTCCGGCAGATCCCACACTGTTCTTGAACACAAAGAAGAGATGGCATGACAAGAAGGAGAAGGTGGGGAAAAAAGAAAAGAAGAAAAAGGCAACCATATTGAAACCGTATTGAAGATATCGGGAAGCCCTTCCTTGCCAATTTGACAACACTCCGGCGGCAGCCTACCGCGACCTTGACGGGACCATCCACTTTTTGTACCTACTTGGTTGTGTAATCTAGGCACACACAGGCACACGGCTGCCCAAGGCTCCATTTTCCCATTTAGTATGGGTAGGTCTTAGATATGTCATCCAACCGGGCACGCATATTCCCCAGATACGGGAGGATCTTGTTTATTCCAGCACAGCCACGAGTTTTGTTGCAACGCCGGTCTCCTGTCCTCTGTATAGGTTTTCTCTTCTGCCAGCTGAACCCAAGTTTCTCCAACAATGAACAGCCTCTCCCTCAATTCCCACCTCGCACAGTGAGCCCGTGATACACAACGGGGGGCAAGGGAGATGGAGGGTGCCACAATCAGAAAGGCAAGGATTGGTCTATACGCAGCATGCATGTGTCACGAAGCCGAGTTGCATACATAAGGCGCGGCTCAAAAAGTCCCGACACTTTTGATGCCGCTGCTCTCTGTATCCCATCTCTCTCTCCTTTCCTCCCTATTGCCGAGTGCAGCTTCTTACTGGACGGGTATTGACACATGTACTTTCTTGCTTGCTCAGCCATGCTTCATGACATGCATATCTCACTACTGTATTGTTAAGTCCCTTGACCTGACCCCCCTCTCCTCCTCGATGATGCCTGCAAGCACACAAGAATATATCTCTGCATACATTGGTTCAACCGGTCAGCCTTGACACGACGGCTGTTTACCTTTTGGGTGTCCTCTAGGAACAACACGAATTCCGCGCATTTTTGCGAGTCAGCGTTTGATCTCTTCTCCCCCAGCTCACAGTCATTGGACCGGATGGCATGTCCGTAATACCTTGAATCTGGACCGTAGGTACCTTGCCTGGCCCTGCATATTTCCAAGAGGCTGAGGGCTGCTATCTGCTCTGCTGGTATGGCTTAAGCAAACCCAAAAAAAAACCATTTAGTGTATTGGGTTGGGCCGCGGAATATTTGGCAGGAAGGGGGCCCACCAGAGGAGAACTCTTTACGTCCTAGCATTTGCTTTTAGAGTTTCATCGGATGGGAATCAGAGTTCAGCCCCCGACGTTGAACTATATTGCGGCACACGTTTTCTTCATAACTTAAGCTCTCTCCTTGCGGCGACTCGCTAGGGTCTTATTGGTGCGTTTGAGGGTGCGAGCGAGGAAGGGAAAACCGTTCGGGCTTACTTGGGGGGACGGACGTCATTGGCGTGTGACGTCCTCTATTTGCAATCTGCTACTCTGACCCCGGGCTTGGAACAGTCCGTCTCCCCTTTGGTATGGTAATTGCAAAGTCGGTCATGGCCCGACAGCATCACTCTTTTGTCCCGGCTACTTCGGGCTCTGCAAGGAAATATTCGGGCTATGGATCTCAGAGGGTTGGGAGGACAAGGGGAGAAAAAAAGAAGGGTAGCTGTTGGTCTTGTACGACCCTTACACGTATCTGAGACAACATGAGATCGATCCTGATGACTCAACTTTAGACGCACAAGAAGCGGGCAAGCAGGGCAAGGGTACATGCGGCCCTGCGTTTCAATCAATTTTGAGTTCATCAAACCCGGGGTTGTCCTCCTCCTTTTCCCGCATTTGCCCATGTGTTGCCAGGTACCCGGATTGTTTGTGAGGGAATGGACAGGCCTCATTCGTGATATGTACGTATTAGTGTTTCCTCGGCCCACAATACGGGATATATATAATTGAATATACGCAGAGACAAGGGGACCAGCAGGCAAGGCATGTGCAAAGAATGATGCTGACATGACGGGAGCATGGGTTGGTGAGCCATGGAGATGTGCATCGCTAGATCTGTCAGGCATGTCTTAGGCGCCTCGTCTCAAACTTCCCAAGGGCCAGCCTGTTGTGGTCGGCAGGAAAATGATTGGAGAGAAAGGCGGTTGCACCGGCTCCCCAATGGCAAATGGAAGATCGAATCGATTGCCCGTTGACCGCGGCCAACTACGTTTTGGGAAAACGAAAGGGTAAAGTCGTCACACTTGACTGTCTTAGATCGAACAGGACGAAGGAAACAGTCAAGCACAACAGATAGATAGAATACATATCGCAGGACGGACGCCAGGAAGAACAAAAAAGGCGCCGTGTGGGTCACATACTAAACAGTATCTCGATCATGGCGGGAAGTGAGATGCAGGCTCGCGTGGCAGACATACGGCCCATGTCGCGCGCCACGTGGAGAGTAATCGCGGAACAAGGCGAGAGACGACACTCGTCTCCCTTTTGGTGTCACTCTACCCCGAATCACGAATGCCCTTTTCTCGTCGCCCACACACACAATACGAGGCTTCGAATCCGGCGCTCTCTAGGGAACGCGACCGGTTTCCCCGGCTCTTCCATATTAGTATGGTCAAAGTGCGCGAATCGCTCACTATCGACATTTGGGCGGAACTACAGTGCACTTGGGATTGTGGAGGGTTTGTCTGTCAGATAGAAAACACACAGGGACATGACGCGATCAAACACACCTCAAGGAAAACAATCCGTCCGGCAAGGCGCTTGCAATAGGCGTCCCTGATCTCTTGGGGAATTGGAGCTTAGATCACGATTTGGCCCTTTTCACTGATTGACCCGGCACCCCAAGCCGTCCAACCTACAATTGACACGCGTGGACAATCCACAGCGCGGCTGGAATTTCTTCTTCTTTGGCAGACGAGAGACCCGCATCCCGTAGATTGATGACATGGGGGGTGCAATGGGACGTATCGCTGCCGGGACATCCCAGCATAGCGATTGGCTTCGATTTAGAGTTTGCGCCATTGCATCTGGGCGAATCGACACTATGCTGGATACTATAGTAGTGAGGAAGCCAATGCCGCAGGGGGTTCGAGTCGAACCGGGTTGAGCAAGCTGGGCCAGGTACTAGAGTACGTACTGCTTTGCCAGTACTGGGCAGTACTGTCTAAATGTGCAAGTTACTCCGGTTGGATTCGAGCCAAACTCTCAAGGATCAAATGGTAATGTCGATAACAGGCTCCATCCACCATACGACCTGACGAGTGGGAAAGAGGACGGCTTAATGTTTGCTGATGCTGGTGCAACTGCTAACTCTTTCTGCTAATAATGGCGTACTAAGTGGTGGGCTGAACATTCCGCGTTGGCGGATCGGGATTTGTACCATGTGGTTTTATTTCATTTCTTGACCTGATCGTCGCTCTCCAAGGGCTGAATAGGAAACGCGGATCTACGATGGCCCTCTAGCAGGAGCCCTCTAGCTGTCCCTACGAGGCATAGACGGCAACTAAATCATCACCCGTCATCCCGTAGTCAAAAAGGAAACATCTCACCATAACTCTGGACGGGTAAGTGAGGAACGCTCATGCCAACTCTGTTCACGGGCCAAAGTTGAAGAGGTGATCTCATCTCTTGTCTGGGATGCTTACCCTTTCCCCCTGAATATTAGGCTGAGCCATCTCGTAACCAATGGACTGGCTAACTAGAGTCGTGTCTGGCGTACCTTCTGGGTTTTTCTCAATCCTTTGGTCTGCGCCTTCTTTTTGAGGGTGTCGGGCTATGCCATCACAGAAGGTAGCCCTTTCCAAGCCCGTCGTTCGTGCTACATAAGCCAAATCCTGCCCCGTTCATGGCGATTTGGCTCCGGCCGATGGCATCTTCCCATCGACGTCACTGCTGCCCTCCTTCTTGCTCTCGCAAAGTGACGGTGTCCCCCCGCGTGCCCAACCTTCTTGGTGTCCTGGACGACGGCAGGAAGAGGGTCTGAGCAGGTCTGGATGCTGCAGATCTCACAGCGGGAGGACACATGCGTCGCTTGCGAGCCGCTAGTGAACTTCATGTCGATCGATCTACTTTACTATGTCTTCCTAATCGTCCCCGCCTTCGAAGCAAAGACCCCCCAGACTAGCAGTGCAAATTTGGAACTACCACGATTCAAGTCACCCTTTTGAATATGGCTAACGACGGAGCACTTACTGGCTCGGACTTGGGCATGCAAACCTCGCAAGCTCCAGAGTCAGGACTTCTCTCCGGAGCCGAACGTCCTTTTTTGCCAACACTTACACGCGGACCCGGCATCTCGGTCGGGCCCCATCGTCCATCTTAGTTCTTGACCTATCTCCATGGCTAGTCCCCATGTCTCATACCAATCCGCCCAATCCGTCAGCCCCCCGACTCCACTGCTCATTCATTCGACCGCGGAACGTCCTCCGTAGGACACAAGAAACAGCACCATCGATGTTGACTAGGCCCCAGGCGATCCGAGATCTGGGTTCGTCCGATGTAGTGCAGCGAAAAGATTGCGTAGTGTACTGTACCATTGTGGTTTCCCTTCCGCTCTGACTTTTCATCACCGTCTTAATTCCAGTAGAGCAAGTCCTGAGAAAAGGTACTTTGAAGTTCGAGCACCGTGCGGTATAGATGTAGATGGGTAAGGAAATCGACGCCAAACCAAAGTCGGATGGGAGCCTTTACCCCCGAAGAGGTGCGCAAGGCTGCTATACTAGCATGAGGCTACTACTTTGACCAGCAGGGACTTCTTGCAGTGAGGGAAGGAAAGAAAAGTATTGTAGAAACGTTGATGCATAATATCAATCAAGCTTGTCAGGCTAGCAACGGCCAAAAGGTTCCAATAAACATTCTGGCTGAAGGATTTGGCGTTGAAACGGGCCCTTTTCACAGGAGGAGAAACAAAATAGATGTCAGACATGCATGGACGGGAGCAACTCTAGGGGGACAGATGGCTAGGGGAGGACTGTTCAGCTGCTGCAATTTTCTTATTCAGCACAGCCCAGCAAGCATTATTACATTTGCCCAAGAAAACTCGCCACGTTTGACATGATGTAGCAGTGAACCCTAAATTGATTTTCAGCCAGATTGTCCCCCTCATGCACAGAGTGTTAGGAAAGGCGATCCGATAGCTTCCTTCCAAGTATCTATTACATAGGTAGTAGCAGCAGGGTAGTAGCAAAAGTCTCCGAATAGATCTCCCTAGCATATTCACGTTCTTTGTTTTCTATTTTGCTTTAGCCTCATCGGATCAACTTACTTATACCCAGTCATCCAATATGTTCGACGTATAACTTGTCCAAGCGTTTTGTTTTTTTTGTTGGCAAGACTTGGTCACAGCTTTCTCTGGTGTGTGCGTTTGTATCTTTTGGTCCCTCCCTTTCCGATCTTTTTTATTTCCCTACCTTCCCCGCCAGCCCTGCCTGACTAAGATCGCCTCTTATTTAGTTTAGCCGTTGGCCACAAGTCATTGCACACAAAGAAAAAAGATCCCAGAGGGCCCCCAGCATTGACCAGGCCGCGGAATTGGATTACACTCGGCCGGATAGTACTAAAAAAGTGCTTCTTATTCTACTATGTATTTCTCTCTTAACCGAACTCTAGCGCCGCGACCGCGGTACAAAGTCAGATGTGAAAATTCCGACTTCCGCCCCCTTTTTTTCCTCTCATTGTATCGTGTACTGGTATGTTATCCGTTGGGCCGTGTTGGCTCCAAGTCACTATATTTTTTTCGATTTTATCAAATGGTAACTTCTTGGTAGACGTATCTTCGTACCAGTAGTACCTTTTCGTATAATTTCCAGCTCATGAATCTCTTTGGGTGGGGTCTCCGCTTTGCTGTCATGCCCCATCCAACAACAGCTAACTTGCCTTTTTATCCTATTCAAAGAAGGAAAGAAAACCCCTAGCGATCAGAACTTTTGTACGCCCGTGTACAAGAGTACAGATCTGAGTACTCTCTCATGCGTTCAAGTGGGCCGCGAAGATCAGGGCGCACGAAAGGTAGATCCGTACGATGTGGCATCTCACATAGCTGATAGTACACACGGGGTGGGAAATGGGGGATTGGGCCAAAGATTTTGGGGACCGGGTCTAACTGAATACTTGGGGGAGAGCCAGAGAGAGAGAGAGAGAGAGAGATGTGAAGATGCACTATGTAGTATTAGTATTCGTTTTCGTTTCCATGAATGATCTTCAGGGCTCTATATTGTAGGCAGACACCCCCCCTTCTCTCAACTACAGAGCACTTGGTGCATGCCCAGGATGGATAGGAAAGAAAAAAAAAAACGTTTCGTAGCGTCGAGTTGCCTGTTTGACTGCATAGGCTGAGCGTGTGCGTGCAAGCGCCAGAAAAGCAAAGGACTCCAGCACTGGCTTGGAAAAGAGACTTTGCTTATTCTGCTTCTTGTCTTTCGTTGTGCATATCTAGTGCTCCGAAGCATTTCCGAATTGGGAAACCTTGCACACTGATGGACACGATGGAAAGCCTCTTTTGGCCGGACGATGAAAGGGGCGATGTATGTATGTATTGCTAATGAAGCAGATGCCAGGCAAACATGGGTGAAAATATTGAACACTGCATTCTTTGGCTTATAGGGAAAGGACTGCAACCAGCCTCTTGAACTTGCAGAACAGCGACCAATCGCAACGCAACTACAAAGAAACTCTAAAACTGAGCTTGGCGGGGTGAGAGAGAGAGAGAGAGAGACGTAGGTGGCAAACAAGGCATCAAAGTGTTCGTTGGAGTTGCTGCATGAGAAGTTACCGTTTGCTGACTACCGTATTGGTCATGTCGCTATATTTTTCCTGTTCTCCCCAAAATGGATAATGAAGTTTGTATGCTTGTAGTGGTCGGTTTCGGCCCTCTATCAAACGAAAATGTGCCACGCACCTTGTGATACCTATACATGCTAGCTTGTCTTTACGAGCAGCAGTTGGTAGGGCAGGAAGGGGGGGTGTAAACACAGGGAAAAGCAAAAAAAGCAAAACCAAACCAAAACAAGCAGCAAAGGAGCGCCAGGACACAGGCAAAAGCCAACCAAGTTTGATTGGCTCTACAACTCTAGCTCGACAGAGTGCTGAGAATCCTCAAAAGTCCAGAACGACCACAAAAAATGACATGGCAGAAGGTATCAAGATGCGATCTGGCGATCATCTCAAATGGATGGGGGTCTGGAGCATGGGGGACGGGACAACAGGAACAGCTAATCAAAAAGATCCACGGGGTCCCGGGAAGCCCTTTCCCAGCGGATCTTATCTAATAACATGCAAAATTTATCTGCCCTACCAAGACCTACCCTTCCCGTTTCGTCTCTTCTATATCGCAAGGAATCTGCAGTCTGGGTATAGTATAATGTCCATCTCTGCGTTTCCGCCCCATCGGCCCCCCTTGCTCCGGCATGCGGGCTGGCAGGCTAGTTGGCAATCAAGGTTGAAGCTATCGCGGAACGGCGCCTCTTGTGGGATACATGGTGAATAGGAAAAAAAAAAAAGTCGCGATCTCTTGGTCAAGAAACACTTATTTCTTCCTTTTAACTCGAATGGGAAAGTAGGCAGATGTTGTGCGGCGCGCGATGAGTTCTGGAAAATGTTGTTTTCCCCCCGATTCCCTTGCCCTGCACCAAAAGGTAGAAGCAGCCGCTAAGTAAAAAAGGATCGCCAACACGGCTCGAGCCCACCCCTTCCCCTTCTTAGCGCCAGTGAAAGTACTCTTGAAGTACCGCTTTGCGGTTGAATGAGTGAATATCTCGAGACGGTAACAGAGCTAAGAGATCTGAACGCGCCGTGGTCACAATATCGCGTCACGCATCAGTATAGTATAGTGGTCCATTCCTGTAGAAGCCATACAGAGAATCATTGCTTTGGTTGTCTAGCCAAGGAGAAAGCAAATAAAAAAATCGAGTCGTATTAAAAGAACCAAAAATGCGCTGTGTAGTCTCTGTATATCTATGTCGTGTTGTGTTCTACCTCTTGTGGCCGCCACATCCTCCCCTGAAGCCGTTGAGCAGTCGGTCGAGATTGGGAACATCGAGGCCGTCCCATCCTCTGCCCACCTGCTCCCTGTCGCTAATGTCAATGACGGCTCCGATGAGGCTCTTGTTGATCTCGTCGTCGACGACGCTGTCGTGCTTGTAGGCGGGGTGCTTGTCCACAAAGTCGCGGATCCACTTGGCCGCCGTCCAGAGCTCGCCGCTGGCGCGCCGGCGGATGAGGTTCAGGTACGTGTCGAGCTCGCAGCGCGTCTGCACGTCCACGTTGACCGAGTCCAGGTAGCTCTCGACGATGGGGATCAGGCCGGGGAAGTCGTGCTCGTCCGACTCGGAGCCGTTGATCACCTCGTTGATGGTCATGAGGGCGTACTCATCCTCGACGGGGCCCGTAGGCGTCGGCGGCCGGCTGATCATGGGCGTGCTCGTTCCCGAGCCCATGGCACTCCGCGTCGGCCGCGTGGGGAAGGGGTTCTTGCGGAAATAAAACTTCTTTTCCAGCACGGCGTCACGCGCGTGGGCTGTCTCCATGCCCTCGTCGACTTTGGCGATGGGGATATAAAAGTTTAGATCAAAGGAGAGGATGGCCCGCGTAATCAGGACCATGAAGACGGCAAATGCTGCATTCTCGAAATCGGTGATTTGGATCTCCATTGGCCTAAACTCGACGCGCCAGCCAATATCACTGCCCGCCGGTGGTGGCTTGAAACGCATGTGTTGCCAGTTGGTGGATTGAATGTTCTCGAAATGATCGGCCTTGGTCATATCCAGTTCCTCGAGGTCCTCGTTGAAAATAACAATCGGGTCGCGGATGAAGAGATGAGCAAAGTGGGTGGCCAGACGATCATCCATGCCGCCATCCATGAGTTGCTGCTTGATGTCCTGGTCAATGACGAGGTTGGGGTCCATATACTCTGGTCTTAATCGGCTGTCTGTCGAAATATACGTCGAGTTTGACGCATAGCGAGATTTTGGTATCCTCCATCTACTGTCCTTTAGGGGCTGAGGCATCTTTTGTTAGTATCTTGGCTTGAGCGTGCCCGAAATGCGCGTTACACACCTTTTCTCCGAGCTCCTCCTCTGTGCGGTCATCAACAGCTCGGCTGATTTGATTCCAGCGGACATCTGTGTCGGCGAGAAAGCCCTTGTATATAGGCGTTGCGGCCGTCAGTGCCAACATGATTGGACCGAGAGGGCTCAACTGATCATACATTTTCCGACCTTCGGTAATGTTCTTGGCCTGGAAAGTAATCTGCAAGCAGCAACTTCCCATGCCGAACGCCATGGCATCCATGTGAATAAAGTTGTCTGGACTTGCACCATTCCGAACGTCATCGTCTTCGGGCCAGTTGTGCAGATCATAATTGACAGTCGGGTCTTTCCAGGGGTTTGGCGTGTTCGTGTCATGGAACACGGGCACATTTACCTGGACCTTTTTGCCTCGCCTCCATCGGATGTTGGCCGCCAAGGTCGGGAATCGGATATGGGGATTGGCGATTTCATCCGGAACAAATTGTGAACGCAGCTTTGATCCTGACGGAGGATAATGAGGCTCCGTGAAGACACCCGGGACACCCAGCCGTGGAAACGTGGTGAGCGTGATTGGGTACTCGTTGGCTTTCATGTGTTCCTTGGCAATTTTCCTCCTGAGATGGGATTAGCAGGGCACTTTGCGTGGACAAGGACAGAAAAGTAAAATACCTGAGTTTCATGTCCGGCTCCACGCCCAGCAATTCCTTGAATCCTATTCCCCAGGGTTTGCCTGGCGTGGCCTCAAGCATGAATCTACCAAACTCGGGGTGGAAGACTGGGAGAGGATTCGACCTTTTCATTCTTAGCAGGGACATAATGACGATGGAAAATCCACTGTTGTGAACTTACTGTTGTTTTTGGTCTTGAATGGCTGGCACGCCTCCACCCTTTGCCGCCAGTTCCTCATCGGCAGCCAATGCTTTCAAGATATCTGCTTGACGGAGCGAGAGAAGGACTTTAGGGTCATCCTTTTGGTATGAAACGACCAGGTATTCAACCTGGCGGCCATGTGAGAACAGTCTACAAATGCAGATTACGGGTAACTCGTTCTTACCTCGTCACCCCAGAGCATGGCATCTCGCTCCTTGGTCTTGGCCTTATTCCAGATTTCAAGCAATTGCTGCCCAGGTGTTTAGTATCATTCCACTCGATACACATTGTAGGCACTGCGAGCCACATACCTTGATACCCCATTCCCTGACCTGATGTGCCTTTTTCTGGGCGTCTGGCCAATCCAGAGCCGTGCCGAGCGCACTATACCCGCAGCGTTAGTAAATTTGTGTCACCTAGAAGCTTAAGGGCCGGGTCGGCGCAGATGGCTGACGACATACAGCAAACCCATGGTGATTCCTCAGTAGTAAACGATGCTTCCGAGTATATCTGCGTTTCCAAAGTCTACAAGAGCTTGACAGTTCCCGCTAGCCGCCGCCCGGTTTGCTGCGGCGATAAAAATCACCGACTTGGCGTTCTTCGTACGTGATTGTGTGGATTTGGTGCTAAATTTGCGACAATCTTGCCTGATAGTATCTGGTCAGGTTATGAGCAGCGTAGCGTCTGGCACGCAGTAATTGTTGCTATGTAACGGTGAATTCCCCGTTTCCGCCTACGGAGTGATTGATGACAAAACTCTGACGCGGAGTAGCCCGGATGGCTGCGGAGGCTTTGATAATCGGCGTTCCCAGTTTTTTTTTCCCCCGAAAGGAAAACCTTGGTGTGGAAAAAAAATTAGGATAGATCAACGGTCCAGCCTTTTTTTATCCTCCCCTTGCCTTTATCGACGAGGGAATAAAATATCCGGCAGAGGTCCGCTGACTTATCAGGCTTCCCGGACTCGTCAGATTTTCCCAAGATGAGCGACGATGGATCAGTCAATACCCGCAGCCTGACGATGGCGTTTTTTGGCGAGCCCCCACGTTACGCAGCTTGGTTTTCTGCTGAAGCGCGGCCAGATTCATGTGCAGTGCGCACGAATCAAGTAATAGAAACCAGGTTGAGGCAGGTTCCAGGTTGGCGATAACAACTCCGCGCCAAAGCACGTAATGTTCTGGGTCCGTGACTGGTCAAAATCCTCGCGGCTGACAGTATAATGGGATGTGGGCTCCCGCGGGTTGAGAGGAACTTTGTAAGCTGTGAGTGTACGATATAATATATCGGCTGAGAATTTTGTATCAATGACCCCTCTATAAAAGAGGTACGATGCTTCATCTACATGTAATATGCCGCACGCTCTTTGACGGCCTGGATTAATTTTTTTCTGTCTCTCTTTTCTCCTACAACGGTCGCCAAGTGTGGGGTCAAGGGCGCGCTGTTGTTAGGGACTAACGAAGCACTGCTTAGAAATACAATTACCTACCCTCTGTGCATCTGGTTGCACTGGGGAGGAGCCAGGAGCCTTTTTTCCTTACGAGCAGATGGACCTGGGCCCGACTCCGAATTAGGCGGATCGCGGCTTTCATAGGCAGAGCTTTGGAGAGCTTGTGGGAGCCAGCTGACGGTAGCTCCGGCACTGGCCGGCCGTCGGCTTTCCCATAGCCGTGCATGACATGCAGTGGCTGTGCTTTGCAGTCCAGTCCTGTTCAAGTGTCCCTCCCAGTTGCCAGTGGACATCTCAAGGCACGTCTAGGCTCTAAACCGCGCTCTCGGGTAAGCAACCGACTTTTACCTGGAGCAATGCAAAATGCAGGTAGATGGAGCCACTTTGAACGGCACCCATTCCGCATCTTTTACACATTGCACGCTGTCAAAGTGTGCCAAGACGGTTTCATACCATAATACCGAGCAGCAGAGAGGATCTTACAAAACAGGTTTAGTAATCCAATTGGATTGATTAATAAAGACAACGGCAGCGCATGCCATTTTGTCCTGGGTCCATACAACATTCACATGTTCATATGAAATGTTGTCACAATGAGATAGAGAGTGCTGACATGTCCCCCGAGTCAATCAATTCCTCACCGATATTTTGATTATCCGGCGGTATTTTGAGTTCATATACCAACACCAAAGCGTCCAGATCTATTCTGAACAATGACACACCGCTTGCTATGCATTTCCTTAGAACAAACATTCCCTGACCTGACCTTTGCCTCCAAGCTCATATTCAATCCATCTTCCAACGCCTCTTCGTCCAGCCACAAGTATTGTCCCTGGATTCATGACATGACAACCTTCATATGTGACACAGAACGGTGGGGCCGTTGCATCCACCAATATCATGGACGTAGGTAATGGATAAAGATGAAGGGCAGATGCGTAATCCCAATGTACCGGCCGTATCTGCTGCCGAAAAGGCGCAAGATAACCCTGATCCAAAAGTGTTTTGACAAGTTTCCGTGCTGCTTGCACATCGTGTGCTACCGCAGGTCTCGAGGCTTGGGGGGTTGCATCGACATCCATAGCTTCGACAGCGGTTTCCTGATCCTCCAACGTACTTGTCATATCGAAATCTTCGGCCGTCTCTTGAGGTGGCGCTACATTCTCTTGATCTTCGGAGCTGGCCTTAGACCCCTTGAGGCGTACCGCCGTCCGGCGAAGACGCGCAGACATATCATCTCGGAATATCACGAGCTCGTGTGATGGCCCAAAGACTGTAAGCCTCGCCGGATTGGAAGTCCATACGGCTTCTCCTCCTTTCTTGACTCCTGGCTCTGCGTTTGCCGCAACAAAGGCTCTGCGAATGCGCGATGTGAACATATCAGGAACAGACTTGCGCGGCAACGGCACAGCAGCCCCCGCAGAAAATGAAGACGCCCAACCATCATTATCGCCTGGGACGAAGACGAAGTTGGCTGTTTGTAAAAGGGTAGGAAAGTCCGACAACACTGACGCCAAGGAATCGAAATACTCCTTGTATTCCACGCTACCACCACTGCTCCCGCCGCCGGCCATCACAGCGTGTTGAGTAAAATTTCCAGTCAGGACAAATGTCATGGGAGATGCACCCTCGGGTTCCGACGCATATATCGTCAAAATCTTGTGGAGCGCTTGCAAAGCACGTGGTTGGTCGAGATTGAGTTCGCCCAGAATGACAACTCGGTCACGGCTTGGGGAGTCGTGGTCCTCCGACATGTGTCGCAGGATCCGTTGCTCAACCTTTCGCATCTTTGAACCGACTGCACGTTCACTGCCGACACCAAGAAAATCAATCCACCCAAATCCGCCGCCAATCGTGTGATCCTGGCCGCCCTCTGGTCCACTCACGCCAAGTGTCACTTTCCGCTTTTCACAAGGCGGTTGGCCTACGAAGAATCCTTGAAACTTGCCTCCAATGATGCCACCAATACCATTACTAGCACCCAAGCCCTTACCAACGGATTCTTCTTCTTCCTCGTAAACGCCGTCGACCAGGACGATCATCCCTGGTGTAAACCATGCAGAATCATCTGGCACGGATTGCGCTTGTGAAAGATCTAGTGAAATCGTTCCCGTTAGATCACTGATGGTTAGAGTGCCTGTAGGCGATATCGACAAGAGCCCAAGCAGCATATGGTGACTGCCGTGACGGCCCAGAAGATTTGCGATTGGTGTGATTTTGTAGGTCTGCTGTGCTGTGATCACAGACGAGGACGAACGCTTTAAGGAAGGCGGCCCAGCCTTTGCCGTTGCGACAGCTGAAGTTTGAAAGGATTCATTCCTCAGGAGTCTTTGGTGAATGACATTATATCTGTTCCTGAAGAGAGCTGTTTTGTGGGCGGCCGAGGGCATCAATGAAGGTTTTGTCGGATCCCGCTCGAAATGCTTCTTGGACACATTGTAGACCATTCGAGGTTGCTCGTAAGCGTTGATGACCTTGGTCCAGTCTCTTGGATCGTTCAGTCCGTCTTCATCTTCGGTCTCGTTCGACTCCATGTCCAATGCACTTATGCCAAAGCTTCGATTGCTGTCATCTCGTGCGAGCGTCGCAGGACGTATGCCAAGTCTTGTGTTGGACAGGTCGGCCTCGTCCAGGGCTTCAATAGCCAGGCTGTTTTTCCGAGCCAGGTCGCTGCCTGTTGTGATTCTGCCTCCACTCATGTTACCCTCGAGTGTCTTGAGAATGTCCTTGAGCTCTTTGCTGGTGCCATCGACAATGACGCCGCCATTGCGGTTCTTCCAGGCCTTTGCTACCTCTTCCAGGACCTTCTCTGCCAGCCCTTCTTCGCGCCATCCCGAGCCGCAGTGCCGTCCGATAAAGGTCGCTAGTTCTTGCAGTGCCGACGACGTCAACGTAAGACTGTGTTTCTTTGTAAAAGTCCTGAAAGCCAATGGTCTCAGTGTCGCAGGAGGGAGAAGAATGGGTAATATTGTGGCTTTGGTGGGCGCGGCGGAGAAAGGCTTCAACGTTGCCTGAGGAGTCGCAAATGCAGGTGACGATGAGGGTATCAGGTTCGAGGCCTTGGGATTCGGCGTTCTTGCAGCGAATATTGGCGCCGCCTGTGGTTTTCGCGGCTGCATCTTGTTGGTGTTTGTTGTCTTGCCCTTTTTCTCTAGTCAAATGTGAAGTCAGATCCCAAAATTTCAGAATCCGAAGCAAGACTGCTTTGGTGTTGCTGCGATTGGTACTTAGCAGTCTACTTCGACAGAATAATACGCGTTGGAAAAGACGCGACTTTGACATGCAGCGCGTAAATTGGCTGGAAAGTCCCCCACCACAACAGGGCCGTCCGGGGTCTTGATCCCTGTGAGCAGGTACCTGTAGCCCCAATCCTTGCAGCATAATGTACCTACACATGCCGCTGCAAGCAGTGGGGCACTTCATCGACGTCAGGGCGCGTTTCGAGACTTTTTGGTGATAAGATAGAGCTCTGAAGCCATAGCTGCAGCTTTTGAGCTTCCCATCGTCTCAACCCTTTGCTTTCACCATGTTGCTTACACGACTACGAGCGGCCCCGGCTCTGAGGGGTATTCAGAGTCGCCGGCTTGTTTCCACGTTATCAAAGAATCCGCATATCGTCAGTATTACATACATGGAGTAACCCAAGTATAAGCCTGTCAATTCTTACACACCTCCAGAAAGTCTTTCCCAATGCTACGTTGGACAATAGACATGTCCTTACGTATCTGGACACTCAACCCCCGTCAATGGACATCGCGATAGGAACTTCGACAGAGAACCCGCCTACGCCCCAGTCATTCTCCGAGAACCACAAATTCCTCACGATTCTATACGATGTTCTAGCGAAGCACGCCGCTCAGGATCCCCAACTCCAGAGTCAAGCGCAAGCGTTCGCAGGTCCGGGCGGCATGACCTTCGGTGCCGGTGGAGCTTTTCCACAGCAGTCTTCAAGACGCACCTCTCGAAGCAAACATGCCGCCGGTACTGGTGGTGGTGGCGCGAGTGCCCAAGGGGGAGCCGGAGGGGGTGGAGTGGGCGGATACGTCCATCTCTCCGACTTGAGAAATCCTCCTGACTTTGGAAGAATAGCTGTAAGTATATCGATCCTCCGGATATCTTCACTGGAAACTGTCCCAGGCGAACAAACACTGCCTCAATTTTGCGAATTGATACCGTTTTCGGATGCAAAAGCCGGGAAGCGGACATACACTGCACTGTCTACCACGAACTAGCATGCGGATCATTGACATCAGAATACAGTGGCCGGAAGACATCATGGGAAGTATCGAAGTAGACGGACATGGTCAAATTGTTGGAAAATTCGAATCCAGTGGAACCTATCGAGTTGTGACCAACGAGGGGATGTAAGTGTATCTAGGCGAAAGCCGCCGCAACTTCAAAGCCGCATGTGGAGGCTGGAAGGAGTTAACTGACATATTCGTACTATCAGTCTCGGCCTCAGTGACTTTCTGAGAAACAAGCTTATCGAGCGACTCAAGGAAGAAGAAAAAAAGAACTAGGGAGGTGACAAGTTGACCAGGCAGAGGCCAGCGTTCCCCAGCACTTTGTAAAATTGTAACTGTATATCACGAAGATGTTGCTTGTCCCATCTCAACTATGTAATACATCCGCTCGCCGCGAACTTAGTCTCAAGTGTGCCAGGAAAAGAATATATGTATATATCTCGTATGAAGCCACCCCCTATACATCCGCATAACACGACTGGAGCTCGACGCTCATATACTTGAAGCCCTGGACAGATGATCGATACGACGATAATAATGGTTGGACCGAATCGTTCGTGCAGTGTTCGTGGAAAATCTAGCAGTAGCGGTTTCGAGGATCATACTAAGTTACCACTTTGCAACTTCGGGGGTCGCACCGCACATGTGGTTATAGAGCGCCTAATGTCTCACTTGCAACATCTCAGAACTTCTGACACGGTGTCAATATGGCGTATAAATCTACCAACAAATACATCTTCAAGATTTCACCCAAGGTGTATTGAGTGGTGCAACTACAAGAGGCGAAACTATATTCACCCACGGTATGGTGCTCGGAATATGAAAGTCACACACGCTTCGGTCTTCACTGTTTGGAAGTTCAGTATTGCTAGAACACTTGCGAACACAACGAGACGGACTCCTGTACTGTACCTTAACAGGGCATATTAGTACCCGCTTATTATTTTACCTGATCTCAATACTTTCAAATTGCCATGTTCGTGGTACATCATAATCTTGTGGATGGACGGTAACGAAGCGACGTTTGGTCAATTTGTTTGCCCTGAGATCGTGACATGGGTAGGATATTTTGGTCTAGAGAACGGCTCATGCATCATTATACTATTTACTACAGGTGCACCTGCAGCCTACAAAGTCTGATCTGGCCCTTCCAGTGCGTACTTGGCTGAGTTTTAGGGCTGCTGCCAAGCTGTGGTGGAACAACTAATGAAGTAAAGGTAGCCTCTACAGGCTACTATTGCCAGCCAACAACTTTGAACTAGCTCCTCCTCACCACTCAAACCTAGAACCTCGGTCATCGAGCAGGGAGCTACCAGTCGACTAACACTTATCTATCTTCGGGCCCCTCCACGTCCCAGCACACTTTCAGCTAAGAGCACCAACTTCTCAATAACCGTACAAATTGACTGCGGCTATTACGTGCCTTTCCGTACAAACAGTCCAAGCTGAAGAGCTGTGTATTAGTCTTCTCAAAGAACCCTTTCTCGAGTTTGCGAACCATCATACGTAGCTCTTTTTGGTGCTCGGTCGCATCGGGATCTGGTGATCTGCTTTCTCTCCAGCGATACGGAGCAGTAGTTCAACGTCGATTACTATTTCGGAAATCTGCCCCGAGCCCCCGAGTCAAGCGAACTTTTTGTACTCCACACACTGCGGAGAGAGTGCTAGGTGGATTGGATAGAGAAGCGGGCAGTAATTCATCAGGCTCGTTATTGCTGGGGTCAGTGCCAGCGGCCTGGCGACAACTCAAGCACTGCAGCCAATCCCACTCCCCTACTGTGACCTAGCCCATCAGCTGCCCTGGTCGCACGCCCACTGCAACAGCCGTGCCCCTCGCCGACTGCTGCTTGCTCCATCAAGACCTGGAGCTTCCTTCGATGAAGCAGAGCCCGCCCACGATATCCAGATCTTGATACGTACGTACGTCCTTTGACTCCAAGAGCTCCGTCTGGCTGTCGCAGCGACAGCTTATACAGTCACGACGCCGCAGCCCGCCCTGGCCACTGTTCTGCAGACATGGCCACCAGACCTTACGACGAGGAGGAACTCTCCATTTCCTTGTCGCCTTCGCAAATCCGACGTCGAGTTCCCGAGATCAATGTCACCCCGACGACGAACGATCCCAATAATGGCAAACAACGGGCCAGCGACCATGCCAGCGCCGCCGCCCCGACACATCGCGAGAAGGGAAAGACGGAACAGCGTGTCGGCCAGTACAACATTATTCGCACTCTTGGAGAGGGATCTTTTGGCAAGGTCAAGCTTGCTGTACACAGGAGCACTGGGCAGCAAGTTGCCCTCAAGATCATATCTCGCAAGAAGCTCATCAGTCGAGACATGGTTGGCCGCGTCGAGCGAGAAATCGAGTATCTGCAATTACTCAGACATCCTCACATTATCAAGCTCTACACTGTGATCAAGACAAGTGCTGAGATTATCATGGTCCTCGAGTACGCAGGCGGTGAGCTGTTCGACTACATTGTCTCCCACGGGAGAATGCAAGAGGACAAAGCCCGCCGATTCTTCCAGCAGATGATATGCGCCGTGGAATATTGCCACAGACACAAAGTTGTGCATCGTGACTTGAAACCCGAGAACCTACTCCTGGATGACAACCTCAACGTCAAGATTGCCGATTTCGGTCTCAGCAACATCATGACAGACGGTAACTTTCTCAAGACAAGCTGTGGCAGCCCCAACTATGCAGCCCCCGAAGTTATTAGCGGAAAGCTGTATGCAGGCCCGGAAGTGGATGTTTGGAGCTGTGGCGTGATTCTCTATGTCCTCCTTATCGGTCGACTACCATTCGACGATGACCACATCCCCAGTCTCTTCGCAAAGATTCAGCGTGGTGTTTTCAATATCCCATCTTGGTGTCCTGTAGGAGCGGCCAACATGATTAGAAAGATGTTGGTAGTGAACCCCCTGCTAAGGGCAACTATCGAAGAGATTCGACAAGATCCATGGTTCGCACACGAGCTGCCGTCGTATCTAGCACCCCCGCTTGAGGAATTCCTCAATACTGGCGTCGACCCTAACAAGGCGATCAATCCAAGTGATATTGCTCCGCATGCCCCTCAGAAGGTTCAGGAGAAGTTGCACAACGAGGTCACCGAGAAGATCAGCAAGACCATGGGCTACGGCAAGCGTGATGTCGAGGAAGCTCTCGGTGCAGATGAACCCTCGGCAATCAAAGACGCATACATGATTGTACGCGAGAACAAGCTCATGCAAGTAAATCGTAAGTCCACCCAAGTCTGTTGTCCGCCCAGGAGGAGTCTGTTCATGAGAGGCGATTCTGTTTCTGTTTTAATGCCAATACTACCGGCGACGTGTTGTTTTCTGTGTGAAGGTTGTGCTTGAAAGTTCCACATGTCTATTCATTGGTTGCTGTGTTTGCACTCTTACTTTACATGATTGGTATTCAAGCTAAGAATCTTGCCTACAGCCGCCTATGGCACTGGGAATGACAACCCGTATTTTGCATCGTCGCCGCCGACCACAAATCACGAGGAGCACGCTGGCAGCCTGAACGCTGCGATGCAAGAAGCGTCCCTCAAGGACAACGAGTTCGATTCTGCAGCCAGTCCTCTCGCAGACTCAACAAGATCGAACGCATCGACTATTACCAGCACATCACCACGTGGATATGTCAGTAAGATTGGTATACTACCTACTAGTTTGCCTCCTTTGCATAAAGAAACTTTGGATCGTTACAATGCCGGTGATGAAGAGGTCCCAGACGACCAGCCTCTTCCCGACCTTCCATCTCAGCCAAGGACGCCGGCTGAGCATCAAGAGGCAGTCCGCAGACTTAAGCCACACTCTAAAGGCAATGTCAGACTTGACGATGGTTCGAGTCGCCCCGCTCCCATGACGCCTGTTGTGCAGAAGAAGAATAAGCCTGTCCGTTGGCAATTCGGCATACGCTCTAGGAATGCGCCTTGGGAAGCGCTGCTCTGCATCTACAAAGCTCTCCACAAGTTGAATGCAACTTGGGTGGTGAACGAGGATTACGACGAGGTTCATGGTCCAGAACACGAGCAGTGAGTTCTATCCCGACCGACCTACCCACATGATACTGACTTGTCTAGGGGTGGCTATAAGGCGTCCAAAAGGGCCTCTGTGCCCAATCCGTATGAAGGAATGAAGCCCGAGGAGATTGACTTGGCTACATTCAAGCCTACCAAGTACTACAAGCTTCCAGCAGATCCTTGGCATATTGTATGCCGTTGGACGAAGCAAGGTACGTCTTACGGTGATAAGTCTCTCTTGAATCATATACTAAAGTCCACAGATATCATAAAGCATATGCCTTCTGACGGTGATGACAATGCTCATATCGTCTCCGTGCTTGATAACCGCAAGCAGGACTTTGTCAATATGCACATGGAGATTCAGATCTACGAAATGGAATATGGGGTCTACCTTGTCGACTTCAAATGCAGCGGCTACGAGCGACCTGATGGAACCATGCTCGAGGAAAAAGACGTCATGAGTCCCTTTCCATTCCTAGACATGGCGGCCAAACTCATCATTCAGCTTGCGGAAGCGGACTAAGCAGCAGACGATAAAAGAATTCAAAGTCAATTACCCAACGTCTGTCGCAATGGCCTCGCGTTATCAGTCGAGAAAATCGGGCCAATTCGGACTATATGGTGAATTTTCAGGGATTTCAGTCACTTTGAAACCTGAACGTCCGCATGGGAGGCTGCTTGTAAGCCGGTGTCCTGGAGGGATATCCAAAGCCACAAAGGAAATGCTGAACTGCCCCCTACGTGCCATTGGGAATGATTGTGTTCTGGGTTATTGGTGTAATTGTCACCTTTTCGCTTAGCTTTTCAAGTCGTCGGTCTTGGAGCATCACTTCCAATGGAGCGCTACTCAGTATTTCCTGACCTGGCCCATGTATCTGAGACTCCACAAACTTACAAGGCCATAACGCACCAGCTGACTCCGAACACCAGCTTCTATAACGACTTGAGACAGCTGGCTGGAAAATATGAATGACCCTGCTACGTCTCTGTGCGGCGCTAGGGCAGATTGACGAACGGCCAGTCCGGGAATGCGTCGTCCGGGTCCCGACCTATTGCCGATGGGCAATTTTGATGGTGCTTTTGATGGACTTGGTGACACGGCATAGCAGTCGTTGAGCAAATCTTACGATGGTAGCGGCAAGCCAAGGGTCTGGGTGGTATGATGAAAACGATTCATCTGCGGATGGAGTTTTCCAGGGATGTGAGAGCAACACAGGAGGCTTTGCTACGTATACCCAAGGGAGTTAATGATTTGTTGCTTATGCAATCAGGATTTGAAACAATGGGAACTGAAAGCATTAATAATACATGCATTTACATTATCTTCTCTTCATAACGTTGGTACTAACATAAAAGGGTGCTAGATGCCCAAGTCTGCAGTCATCTGACTATCGGAGATTCTTGAGATCGGCCTTGAGGAACACAGGGGAGTGAAATATGAGATATCGTTGCCTGGGTTCAGTTGTAGCCAAGAGTCTGTCGAAATTTCTACAACGAGATGCTTAGTCTAAACGTTTGGGCACAACTTCCGGTTGTAACTCGATTTACTTGGTGTCACGTAGCAACCTCAGAACATCAGAAACAAGGTAAAGACTGCCCGCAATGACAAGTGGTCCTCCACTCGCGGTGCTGGTGGCCCATTGCAAAGCATCCTGAAGGTTTGTGCCCGAGTCGTGCTGCAGGGCTGGATTATGGGATGCTGCACTGTTAAGGATGGCATTTGTCTTCATCGGCTGCACCCACGGCATCCCATCAACCGGGCCAAACTCTACAGCGCCGACATTATCACCAGAGCGTATGAGTAGTTGCATGATCTCGGTCAAATCTTTGCCCTGTGAAGCAGCGAGGATCCAAGTCACAGGCTTTGCTGCAGCATTGCCTCGTAGGTGCCTATCAACGTACCCTGCGAGGACCTCAGCAGATTGTGGATTGTGGGCACCGTCGAGAAGGGCATGTTCTTGACGGCCAGTGAGAGACTGGATCTGGACAAGCTGTAGCCGACCAGGCCACGAAATATTCCTTACAGCAGGTATTAAGATATCCGATGCATGAGCATATTGTGGGAAAGCAGCTCGAAAGGCCTCATGAGCTACTGCAAGATTCTGTCTCTGGTGTGGCTCTAGGTGTTCTTGTAATGCGGCCACAACTGGACTTGACTCTGGCGTTATGACCTGGAGGCTGGCGCCGACTTCCTGGCCATGCGTTCTAAAGACATCAAGAACGGACTGGGGATTGCTGGCATCAGCTACACAGGGAACTCCTTGACGCATTATACCAGCCTTTTGCAGGGCAATCTCGGACAGCGTGTCACCGAGCAGGAACTGGTGATCCAGGCCAATTTTGGAGAGCACGGTCACGGTCTTGTGCTTCAGGACGTTGGTGGCATCGAGTCTCCCGCCGAGGCCGACCTCGACTACACCCACCTGCACCTTTTCGGCCTCGAAGATCTCAAAGGCCGTGGCCGTGAGCAGTTCAAACTCGGTGGCGTTGACCTGCCATTCCGTGTTCCGCTGCTTGACCAGGTCCTCGTAATGGCGGAACACGGACTCTGGGACGGCCTTGTCGTTGATGGAGATGCAATCCCAACGGTCAATGAGATGTGGCGAGGTGAACTTTGCACAGGTGATGTTGTTGGCACGCAGCATGGCCGTCAGATAGGCACATATCGAGCCCTTGCCATTGGTGCCGGCAACGTGTATGGCCTTCCACGTCTGCGGCGTGCTCTGCAGAAGCTTCTGGACCCTGGCCAGACCCAGCTCAATCATGCTGGCAGGCTAGGTCGGTGCTGGGGATGAGTGGCAAAATAGGCTTGGCAGTCTTGAGTATGGAGGAGCCTGGACCAGTGCAACCGAATACAGAAGAGATTCTTTGTTTCGGTTTATGGTGTTTGTAGTTTATACTGTGGACCGTGGATAAAATTGTGAAGGAACCCCCTGCTCATTGCTTGAGTCATCCAAGCGGCCTGAAAGTGCACAGGTTTGGTTTTGTTGCTGCGCGTCCCCCAAGCAACAGTTATCGTGGGCTGATAGCCTGTGGTTCCGCTCTAGGTCGCGAGCAGGCTGACATAGGTGACTTTGCACTTGTATCAGGTCGGCCTTGCGTGTTGGCCGGCCAGTCACACGCCCTGGGAGCACGCGCGACAGGGACCACAAAGGACGTGCCGGCCAATGGAGGGGGAATGTTGTTCGCCGCGTAAATTGCTCCTGTTAGTGGTTGAAGCTTGGAGACTTGGGTCCCTCAAGTCATTTGGGCGAGATTGGCTCATCGAAGCTCGTACCCCGCTATCACGGACTAGCAATTCGACGCCATTTTTTTGAAACAGGGATTCCAACCTTGTATTATGTATTACTCGCGACTTTCCCTCCCCCAAAGACCAGACCCAGGACCCAAGCCAGCTACCTACCGAATGCCACCCCCCAGGCTCGCTGCTATCAAAAGAGCAATCGTCATCCCCTTGAGATTTTCCCCTTCCAACTCCTCCACAACCAAAAACCAACCCCACGAACGGGCAATCCGGGTCCGTCCTTTTTCGCGACGACCGTTTGATGAGAGTAGAAGTAGTCGACCACAGCGCATTGCGCATCTCGACTTAATCTTCTCCATCATCATCATCACATACATTGTTGTCTTGCATTTTGTTTTTCCTCATTTCTTTCTTTCAAAGCGCGCGCTATCAGTTCTTTTCCTTGTCTTTTTTTCTTCCGCCCTCTCTCTGTCTGTCTCCGTGTCTCTCTCTCTAGGTCGCTGCTGGTCGCATACTCTCCCACTTTGCAGCAGCAGCCAGCCCAGACACCACCAAACCACCTGGGCACATCAGACTCAACGCTAGCCTCACCCGCCCCGTTCAATTGATTGCCCACGTCGACGACGCGCACCAACCAACTGACCAAAGATGGGCCTTCCGTAAGTCGTTTCCGCCGCGCGCCACGATGCGCGCTTCATCGATCATCGCATCTTGTCGCGTCGCATCTGTCATCAAGATCTCGAGCTCTTATTACCTCGCATTTACTTTTTAATTTGAGCATTGCGCTCTTTCAAATCGCTCGATGCGACACCAAACCGCATACTAGCAGCTTTTGCTGGGCACCATGTGCTAACTTTGTCCTACCCAAGCCTTTTCCAGGCCCCTGTCGAGTCTGACATCTCCTCCAAGCCGGCACTCAAGAACCCTGCCGACCCCGCGACTGCGCGATCACCCATTCGTCGCACTGATCGACGGCGCGTTCACGAGATTCGTGCACATCGCCTTCAATTGCTTCATGTGTTGCAGGGCAATGACCTTGGCGCCTCTGACACGGCCAGCAGTACGGAGCGCGACCGTGTGCCCTCTGCGCCGCGGTCGCGCCCAGCTGAGGTCGCCAGACCTTCTGTTCGTGTGAGGCGCAACGACATTTGGAATGACCCTGTCTTCGAGACCGACTCCTTGAGAGATTGGGATACGCGTACGCGAGCCGACCAGCCGGGTTCGGACTCGCTCACTGGGCCATATCAACCTGGATTCCCTGCTCTTCCCGACACGCGCTCATCGCTGTTTGCCGAAGATGGTCTGCTGCAAGTGCAAAGAAATGCCTACCGCGAAGTGGCTCGCTTAGGACGCCGATATGACGACCACAGCCGCTCTGTGAGCCGGGAGCGATCTGCACCCCGACGCTCTGTAAGATGTTCACTTCTGGATCATGAAAGCTGAAGCTAACTTGACTTTTTAGCGCGAACCATCGCAAGCTTCGAGGCGGCCACCTTTCCCGCCCTTTTCATCGTTTGGCCGTCGTAGCAGTTTTGATTCGACGGCCCCCGTGCATTTGAGGAGCGAAAGCGGCGACAGAAGCCCAGACAGTGGTGCATTGCAACGAGTGCTGGGGGCAGCCATACCTGCTTTGGCACCCAGGTCGCACCGGGGCTATCGCCGCTATTCTAGGCATCTTAACAGGGCCAATAATATAAGTGGCGTTCCGGGTCTGCACGCAGATGGTCCCATCGACCGCGATCAGGACCGCAGTTATGATGAAAGGGTTGGAGGGCTTGGTGATCGGGAGCGCAGCCCAGAGGACGACAGTGCCTGGGATACTTTGCAATCCTCCATCACACCCGATCCCCATGCGCCGAGCGTTGGCTCCTCATTCGCGTCGACCAATGTTTCTGCGGCTGCATCCCAGACCACGACGACATCATCCAACACGTCGATCACCAATCCAGAGGACGGCATCGAGCCGCCGTGTGATCCAGTCGACCAGGATGGCGGCAGTGATAATGAAGATGATACAGAAGCTGAATTGCGGCTTTATAGACAGGATACGCCACACAGCGGACGCCGTCCCTTCATTGATGGAGTTGCAGATGCGCTCAACTCCGCAGATGAGGACAGCACTGATAATCTTGAGTGGTTATCGCAGATGCAGAGTATTGTCCAAGGATTGGCAGCCCGGCAGGACATCCCTGACCAGTGGTGGGCTGCCGTGGGTCTCACTCGATCTATGACTCAGGAATAATGATTTAAAGAACAGTAAAGCAAAAGTCGGGACGGCGTACAGGTTGATTTGATGAAAGTGTCATGAAGTTTCGTTATGGGTTCAGGCGTTGAGAGAAAAGGTCACGATGAAAGGGTAGCCGCCGTGGCCAAGTTGAACGCAGAATTGCCCTGATGATGGCAAGACTTGCTTGTTTGTACGATACTCTATATGTCCTCGGGCATGTCTCATTTGGGAAGACATGCCAACTCTAACGGCGTGCTCGGATATGTGGAAAGCAGCTCCAGCCAGCGAATGTACTGGCTGGACTGGAAACGCTGGTCTACATGTTGGATTAATTCAAAGCTCAGTGCAGCGTTCACCTGCATGGCAGATGTGAATCTATGTGGTATTTGAATTGTGCTGACCCTGATCTCGTCGTAAGTCGGCCACTCCACGTAGAAAGCCAGAGTGTGTCGATGCGTATATTGCCATCGGGACCTGGTCTGGTTGCTCAGAAGTGAAGGCTACTGGTCATTGATCATTAGCATCGGAAGGGTCGGAAGGAGCCTGTAAATGAAGGTGTTCAAGTTCTTGGTGTATGACTCTACTGAAGCTTAATGGATATTGTCAACCGATCTCGTACCTGACCAAAAGCTGACCCATATGGCTGGGTACCTTGCCTTAGTGAACTCGGGTTACTTACATTGTGGCCGCCCCCTAACCAGAGTGTTGGTAGGTGTTGTCTCAGGCACCGGTCAGATCAAACAGGCTTGTACCTCACTGCGTAGTGGCACTACACATGCGACCAAGAATGCTTCTACTTAGCGTATGCATGACATTCAGAGCATTTTGTATACATGGGCAATGTGATACATTTCTCCGTTACTCGCATCCATGTCACCACTGAAGACAAGACTGCTTAGCATGAATACCCAAGGCAGATAGTTGGTGGCTTGGGCAGGTCTGGCAGATGGAGAGAGGATGCAGATCCACGCCCGGGGGCCACCTTCTTCGACGTTCAGGTGTCCAGCCGCGGCTGCTATTTGTGTGTTCCTATTTACCATGTATTACAGTACAACGGGTCGTTCAAGCCCCGCGATTGGCACATTGCACCAGCTATTCTATTTGTTTACCTGGGATATGAAACAAATTGATTGACAAGCGAAAGACAACCTTGGAAGCGCAGCCGCATAAAAGACTCTTGTGGTGTCAATGCCCGCGCGGGTTTGTGCCTTTGAGGGGCATGTTTTAATTGTACCTATGGTAGCCACAGTTGCATGTTGCATGAATTGAGGGACGGTTCGCGGCACGCTGCTTTTTATTTTTTTACCTCTCTCTTTTGGGTTTTCCCTGATTTTGTTTTCCAACCTTTTGACCCAAGGCAACGGAGAAGGGGAAGAGTTGTAGAGGACAGAGAAATTTCCATTCATCCATCTTTTTACATTCGCTTGCACCGTTTTTTCTTCTCTACTTCCTTTTGACGCCCGACCAATCTTTTGGGTCATATCGAGGTAATCCATCGTTTTTGGCTGAAGGGATATTGCCTGGAGCCGGCACCTACAACGCCCAAAGCCTCCCCCACATTAGCTGCCACTTGCATGTATCGTCGCTCGTCAAAGGGCACCTCCAGGCACCTGCACCCCCAGCTAGGCGCAAACCCGCGAAGCCCAAGGCAATCAAACGGCCGCCCCGAACGAACGTTCGTCACCCTCGGGCGTTAGGAAAGCAAGGAAAGGAACGAAAAAGAGAAGAAAAGAATAAAACATTGCAGCCTTGCGAGGAAATACGACGAGTTTGCTGTCGCCCCAACCCTACTCATGTGAGAGACATCGAAAGAACCCGTGAAGAGGCACCGGAGGCCCGCAGAAGCAGAAGAAGGAACGGAGGAAAGGGAAAGTCGCAGGCCCCAAAGTTGAACACAAACGAAAGAAAGCAAATGATACACATTTCAACTTCGAGCGCCCGTGCCTCGTCCCCCACACGCCCCAGATACGATCTCGTAACGCGATTGGGGGCAAAACGTCGATAACACAAAAAAGAGAGAGAGAACCACCCCTCCCCCGGACGGAAAAAGAGACGCTGGAACCGAGTACAGATACGTACGTGGCCGTGAGCTGCCCACGAACCACCGCCGGCCATGGCGCCCACTTCGGGCCACTCCTCGAACCACTCGACTTCGTCCAACGGAAGCAAGCAGGCTGCTGTAGCCGCCAGGCACGAACGAACTCCCGGGACGCCGAAAAAGGAAAGCAGTAGTGGGCGCGAGAGGGCGCTGCAAGATCCAGGTCTGAAAGATTACGTATGTGTTTTAATTTTTCCAAGAGTGCACCAAGATGAGGGCGCGCAGAGGATTGCCTTTCTCATAATTGCACTGCAGGATCATTTGGCTAACGTTTGAAATCTCGTGTACAGCGTTTGGGAGAACCACTGGGCAAGGGCGCTTTCGGAGCTGTCTACAAGGCAATCCACTGGGGAACTGGTGAAGCTGTCGCGGTCAAGCAGATTAAGCTCTCCAACTTGCCCAAGAGCGAGCTGCGGATGATAGAGGTGCGCCCAGCCGAATTGGGAGGATGAGGAGCAATATTGCTGTCCTGGATGCTAACCCAGATGTAGGCCGAGATCGACTTGTTGAAGAATCTTCACGTATATATACTCTGACTTCCTACGTGGCGCAGGCGAGGGCTAACTGTGACTTTAGCATGACAACATTGTTAAGTATATCGGTTTTGTCAAATCCACCGACTGCCTGAATATTATTCTAGAGTATGCGATCAGATCGCACCTTGCGCATGACATTCGCTTACACGAGATAGATACTGCGAGAATGGCTCTTTGCATTCGATTTGCAAGTTGTACGGAAAGTTCCCAGAGAACCTTGTGGGGATCTATATGACTCAGGTCTTACAAGGTCTGCAATACTTGCACGACCAGGGTGTCATACATCGAGATATCAAAGGTGCCAATATCCTCACGACCAAGGATGGCAAAGTCAAGCTGGCAGATTTTGGCGTGTCGACGAGCACTCTTTCGGGTCCCGACAAGGAGCATCAAGTTGTCGGAACTCCGTACTGGATGGCCCCAGAAATCATTGAATTATCCGGTGCCACGCCGGCCTCGGATATCTGGAGTTTGGGCTGTACCGTCATTGAACTTCTTCAGGGGAAGCCGCCTTACCACCACTTACAAGCGATGCCCGCCCTCTTCGCTATAGTCAACGATGACCATCCGCCGCTGCCGGAAGGCGTTTCTTCAGTATGTAACACGTGGTCGTTCGAATGCCACCTGTTGAGAGCGTTCGAAGACTAACTTTTAGACAGGCTGCTCGTGACTTTTTGATTCAATGTTTCCAAAAAGATCCGAACCTTCGCGTTACTGCGAAGAAGCTATTAAAACATAATTGGATTGTGGGCTGCCGCCGGAGCGATGCTCCCGTGGCCAAAGCATCTGGGAATTTCAGTCAGGCCGTCGAAGAAGTCAAACAATGGAACAAAGCTCTGGACTCGGACTCGCATTCACATTTGCGTGCTTCCACGGGATCAAACCCCAACGAGTTCTTACATCCCCGCTCAGCGGCCCAACGCTTTGCTGCACCCGAACAGACAACACGGCTCTCTACGCCTGCCAAGGGGATTCTGTCACTGGCAAAACCAAGACCCATAGCCGAGGAATACCTGGCTCCTGAGCTTGATGGTAAGTTGAACACAGGTTTGAACCGGCTCTTGTTGATTTGATTGAGCTGTTGTTCACGGTCGACACTTACTAACACGCGTCCAGATGATGATAACTGGGATAACGATTTCGTTACAGCCATATCACCAACTGCGTTGCAGCTTCCTCAGATCAAGCCTCAAGATCATTTTGGCGGCCTGCTCTCTACGGATAGGATCAAACAATTTGCCACCAGCACGTCCTCGCGAGAGACCTCGGGTAATTGGGACGATTCACGTGATGGCGATATGGTGGCCATGAGGAGGAATAGCAGCATTCCAGAAGAGGACCCGCAGGAGAAGACGATTCGACCACATTGGAGAATGCCACCGAAACCGCGAAAGTATTCCGAACCCGACGTACAGCAGAGGAGGAAATCATCATCCACGCCCAGAAGGCGGCCTGCTACGAGCCATCAGAGACCAAAGTCACAGGGCAAGGGACTCGAGACCAGGTTCGAGCTGCCGTCTAGGCCGAATGCTCTTGCATTCAGGGAGCACTCTATCGAGGACTATTCAGACGTCTTTGGCAACGATGAGCATGACCAATTCGTTTTCAATCAGAGGGTTGGCCAGATGAAGAAGGTTTGTCCCGGGTGGCCCTTTCTTCCTTTCCCTGTGTCATGCGACGTACTAATTTTCGCAGCCTGAATCACCTCAACTATTTCATCCTTCTGATCTGAAGAGCTTGCCACGCTCAACATATACGCCTCCAGGAGGCAGTCTACGAAGACAGGCTGCATCTCGACCGTCGGTGCTTCCGGATCGACAACTGCAAGGAACAGGTTCTACCATTGAAATTCAGCGTTTTGCTGAAGGTGAGGACGATGAAGACTTTTCAGATGTATTCGGAATCGCAGATAAAATTGTCGAAAAGCCCGAGAGCGACCGCGCCTCGGAGGCGGGCGGTTTGATGGTTGTATCCAAGCTGTCCAACAACTCCTGGCTCGGGGACGAAGAAGACGAAGATGATCCCTTTGCATCAATGGATCCCGGTTGGGACGAGATGGACTTTGAGGCTAATGTTGCCCGTGATCGACATGCAAGATTGACCGAAAAGACCGAGGAGTTGGTCCGCTCGATCAAGACTATTGAAGGAGAGGATAGATTGTCAGAGTTGTCTGAAGATTTGGTACTTTCTATCAGCTCCTAGTGCCACTGCTTGAAAACAATGCTAACAGGAATTCTAGTTGACGCTCTTGTGGGAGAACGCCGAGGTCAAAGACCTCATCATTAGTGCCCATGGTCTTCTTCCGATTCTCGAATTGCTAGAACCGTGTACGATCAAGAGTCAGCAGCATATGATCCTGCAACTCTTGAAGGTGGTCAACACGGTAAGTTATTCCATCACATTTGGCCATATCAAGCTGCTAATTCGATTGCAGATTATCTTGGATGATGTCGAGCTTCAAGAGAACCTCTGTTTCGTTGGCGGAATCCCTATAATAACTAAATTTGCCGCAAGGCAATATTCGAACGAGATCCGGCTGGAGGCGGCCGCATTTGTTCGTCAAATGTACACGACTTCGACACTGACATTACAGATGTTTGTCAGTGCTGGTGGTCTCAATGTTTTGGTCGAATTTCTTGACGAAGACTACGATGGCGCCCGTGACCTTGTCCTCATTGGTGTCAATGGTATATGGAACGTGTTTGAACTTCAAGGGCCCACCCCAAAGAACGATTTCTGTCGGATTTTTGCCAGGAACAAGATCCTCGACCCTTTGGCATTAGTTCTGCACAGGGTATTGGATGAAGACGACGGAGATGAGCTCAAGGAGCTCGTCGAGGGCCGGATAGTCAACATCTTTTACCTGTTCTCACAAGCTGAGAACTACGTCAAGGAGATGGTCGCAGACCGGCAGGTCCTCAAGAGTAAGTCCATGTTCGGCTTGTATACCTTTACTGCAGTACTGACAATCGTTGAACAGGCGTCCTGAGAGATCTCCGCAGGATGACTCCAGCACATCAAATAACCATGCTCAAGTTCATCAAGAACTTGTCCATGTTGTCAACGACTCTGGACGCTCTGCACTCTGCCGATGCAATTGACGCGCTCATTGACATTCTCGGGTTAAGCATGAAGAAGGGGCATCCGCACTTCCGCGAAATTTGCAATCAGGTTCTGAACACCATGTTCAACCTCTGTCGCCTGAACAAGGACCGCCAAGAAGACGCCGCCGTCAATGGTATCATCCCATTGCTCATGAAGATTATGAAAACTGAGCGCCCACCAAAGGAATTCGCTCTGCCAATCCTCTGCGACATGGCCCACTCGGGCAGCAAGGGCAGGCGCTTCCTTTGGCAGAATAAGGGCTTGGATCTATATGTGTCTTTGCTTGCAGACCAGTATTGGCAGGCTACCGCCCTTGATGCCATTTTTGTATGGTGAGTCACTCCTCCTTTCCTTGGTGCTCCTCTTGGACATAAAGTATTGACATTGTGCAGGCTACAAGATGAAACTGCGAGGGTTGAAGACCACCTCATCAATGGCAACTTTACGGACGCCATTGTGGCCTGCTTCAACACTCATAAAGTCAACGCCTTTGACCCCAACCTTCTCGAGCCGCTTCTCAAACTTCTTCGTCTCAGTCCCACCTTGGCGTCATCGTTGGCGAGACCTGAAATGTTCTCAGGAATAGTACCAAAGCTGAACCACAAGAAGGCTCTTGTACGACTTAACCTTCTCCGTCTTGTCCGCAATATACTGGATGCCCGTGATACGGGCTATCTGGACAGCCCACGAGACAGACACCTCCGAACCTTGCTGGATGCAATTCAAACTCTTGCAGACAAGGATACTGCAGTACTAGTCCGGAACCTGGCTTCCGAGTTGGTTAGGTCACGCATTAATGGTGAGCCTGACGGTGGCTTACAACCACCTTTCATATTGGCACCGTCTTCGTCCACAGGGCACAGCCGCCCTCGTTCGAGCGGCAGGAGGATATATACTCCACCATCGGCTCCATCTGGGCAATCGACGCCCATGACCCCAACATCAGCCCATCGGTCGTCGCAGGCTGCTTATATCGAGGTCGCTGCATCTCCCAGGCGTCCTAGGACGGCGGTCCCACAAGATCTGGAAACTAGTGGATTCAGACCACGTAGTCGTGATGGAGGTGGCTTCCCTATATCAGCCTTGCCGCGCCGTGTCAGTACAGATCAAGGCGTTAGTGCCGTCAATGCTGCTGGCGCGGTCACTAAGAGCAGACTTCCACGCAACTCTATAATTCATTCGTACCAGAATGGAAATGAATCTTCTGCCCGGAGCAGAAGTGTACATCGTAACAAAGAGGATGGTGCTGGTGCAAGATACACGCAGCATACACCAACTGGCTCTGGTGGGTTAGGGCATACTCGCGAGGGATCTGGCGATGGAAGAAGCAGGAGGAGACCAAGCGAAGCAAGCGCAAGAAGGTGGCCATGAATTGTGGAATGGTTTCTTGGCAAGGGCACATAATGATCATGAAGCACGTCTATGGATGTAACAGGATGCGCACATGAGCCGGGAGACGACCAGAGAACACCTGGCCTCATAGGAGGTCCGTAACCAGTTACATGGAAAGGATAGGGATGAAATATTCATCTCTTGGGTATGGTGAAACACGACGGACATTTACCAAGCTTTGGCACATCAACATTGCAATAGCTTTCTCAACCACCGGCCAGTTGTATATATGTTGCAAAACTGCGCTGGGGGAGACATACACAACAACAACACATGATATTTATTATAGTCAATCTTGCTAGCGAGTCATGCTACGCGCATAAATGATTTTATACTTACTCACTTGGGCCCAATTAGCGTAAGACGATTGTTTAATTGTAGTCTGCCGATGTTTCCCACAAATATGCACAAAAGAAATAGGCTTGAAGTATATACAACAGTCAATGACGCCCCGCCAAGGCCGTTCCTGACTACAAGCTTGTCTGACAGCCAGACCGACCATGGACAATATCGTGACGTAGCCCAGGCCGTCTCATCCGCCGACTGCGATCGTAGGAGATGTGAAGCATATTTTCTTGATCAAAATGTTTCTCCGATTTGAATTTACCAACTCCTCTTGACAAGATTAATACAAAGCAGCCAGACAATGACACTGACAAGATCTCAAATAAGACGGACCAAGTCATGAGCTCAGTACAAAATAAGATCAAGGCTACCGACGAAGAGTCTGGGCGAGCCAGTGCCGACGAGGACGACAGCAACAATGGCAGCAACACCAGCACCAGCAGCACCACCAGTTCCGGTACGGCGCACGACGATGCCGCCACAACCCACGCCACATCTTCGGCGGGAGGGGTAAGCAGCACCTCGTCGTCGTCGTCTTCCGACTCGTCGTCGTCGTCGTCTTCTCCCACGTACCCGAGCGCCTCCACGGCCGCCGAGGCCCGCCTGATTGAGCGCCACCGCCGGGCCAATGGCTATACCTCGCGGCGCGTGTCAGTCCGGGAGCGCGTGTCGCACTTCACCTGGGCTTGGTTTGAGTGTACCATGTCTACCGGTGCCGGTAAGTTTGCGAGACGTTGGCATTTTTAATCCTCAGGTCCTATGGACATGAGAGTCGTACCCAAATCCCAAAGTCGAAAAACAGACGACTGATATAGGAAACTTTTCTAGTGGCGACGTTATTGGGGCAGCAACCTCACACCTTTCGAGGTCTTCAGACCATTGGCACGATATTTTTTATCCTGGACCTTGTGCTCTTCGTCATATTCACCTGCCTCATTGTCGCGCGCTTTTGTATGCATCCGGGCTCCCTGCGGTTGAGCCTCCACCATCCTCACGAGGTCTGTAACTCGTTGCCCTGCCCCCTTACCATTCTCCAGTTTATGCAATGATTCAATCCAGCGGCGAATAAGAGTTGCCTCGGCTTTAGACGCTCATCTGGCTTCGTATACATAAATTTTCTGAGGTCATCAGGCTGATTTTGGAAATAGTCCTTCTACTTTGGTACTTTCTGGATTTCTATTGCTCTAATCATATACGGTATCCAGGAGTATGGCGTCCCGAATGCCGGTCCCTGGCTCATTCGGGCACTAGAGATATTATTTTGGTACCTCGTTCCCTCTGTTTCTCCGGACTTTATATTGTCTTTCATCTCAGTATTCACTCATATACTAACGAGCTGTCCTGGGGGATAAAAGGTGTGAGGCCGCCGGGGCACTACTCGTCGTCATCTTCCAATATCACATCATCTTCGATGAGGAGGAGCTCCCCGTCAAGGACGCCATGCCCACGTGGCTGCTGCCCGCCTATCCGTTTCTCGTCCTGGGCCCGCTCGCCGCCGTGCTCGAGTCCTCTCAGCCGCTGCCCTCGGCCACGTCTGTATTCATCGGCGGGCTAGTGTTTGAGGGGCTCGGCTGGAGTGTTGCGTTCATCATGGTGAGTTTCTTTATTGAACATAGGAAGGATAAATAAGATGTAGAAGTCGGCCAAAGCTCATTCACTTTCTAGTATACGGTATACTTTACGCGACTCATCAACAGCAAGCTGCCCACTGAGAGTAAGCGGCCGGGAATGTTTGTCGCCGTGGGTCCAGCAGGTAAGACCTGGATGCCCAGACCCCAAACATTTCTTAATACCTGAGAGAAAGAAACGTTTCACTCAACAATCGTTTATGACTAGGCTATACATCTAGCACGCTCGCTGCGCTGGGCCAGCAGGCGCCGAGGGTCATCCCGCCCGACTACCTAGGCCTATCGGTGCCGACGGGCGAGTTGTGGAAGGCCATGGCCGTCCCCGCCGCCATGTTTGTGTGGCTCGTGGGCTTTTGGTTCTTCGCCCTGGCCGTGGTCTCGTGTGCGAGGGGCGCTCGCCGCATGCACTTCACCCTCAGCTGGTGGGCCTTTGTCTTTCCCAACGCCGGGCTCACTCTGGGCGCCGTCATGATTGCCAATGCCATTCACTCGCCCGGGATAAAGTGGCTGTGCAGCGCCGTCAGCGCTATCCTCGTCGGCGTCTGGATCTGGGTTGTTGTCATGAACGTCCGCGCTGTCTGGAAGCGGCAGATCCTATGGCCCGGCGCCGACGAGGATATGGAGGGCTTGGAGGACCGGCCTGCTCATGATAAAGTGAGACATGATTGAAATGCTTTCAACGAGGTCACGATTGAAAAGCGTGAGTTCTGCAATCTCTATGATAGGTGAGAGGGGCCCAAAACTTTATAGTCTCTCATACTCTATTGTGTATACTTTCATCATGACAATCGAAAACAAACCGTATATTTGAGCCCGTGCTCCGTGTAACCATGACCCTGCCTATCAATACCTACATTAACCCTGAGAAGACTAGAATTGCCCTTCAGTGAAACCGGCATTTGACTAACGTCGGAACAGGAATGAGCTATTTGAACCCTTGGCCCACTATAGAGTGCCCCTAGAGCCCCTCCAGACCCCCACCTATAACTATAGAAAACCCCTCGATCAGCAAGCCGGGCAGCCGAGGAACTACAACAAACCGCTACATGTTTTATCGCTTCTTGTAAATCTTGCGTCTCAATTGTTCTTGATATTTGCATTTAACACTTCCATTCCTTTAGTAAAGGCCCACAGACAAAGAACAACATGGCTGCACCGAACCCGCTGGCCTCGGCCCACCCCACGCCGAACATCTCCAAGACCACGCTCGCCATCACTGGCCTTCACGTCGACATTTACGGACTCGCCGAGCTTGCGCCGGGCGCCTCTTCGGTCTCGTGTCTATGGCTGCACCACCCGCGGCTCAAGGCCAAGGAGGACATGTCCACCATTGCCTCTCTAGCCATCGACGCCTGGAACCGACAGCCAGGCGCGGCCTCGCGCGGCCTCATTGCCGCCGCCTGGGACCAGCGCAACCACGGCACCCGGCTCGCGTCCGACATTGCCAACCACGCTTGGCGCCAGGGCAACAAGAACCACGCCCAGGACATGTTTGGCATCATCTCGGGCATGGTGGTGGACAATGGCCTGCTTATTGACGCCCTCGAGGGCTACGTCTTTGGCAACGGCGAGCACAATACTGGAAATGGCAGTCCACGGTCCGTCGACCAGCACCTCGCCCTCGGCGTCAGCCTGGGCGGCCACAGCGTCTGGCAGTCCATGTTCGCCGAGCCGCGCATCACGGCCGGCGTCGCCGTCATTGGCTGCCCCGAC